>CADEBD010000034.1:600000-942906 GCA_902825455.1 Arctia plantaginis | reverse complement strand
ATGCATCCCACGTAAACAAAGAAAAAAATAAAAAAACACCGGAGGGGAGGAGTCCCACACGAAGTGAACCCCCTGCCCCCGCGGGGGGGGGAGCGAAGTGCGTAAATGCATTCCACCACGTAAAAAAAAAAAAAAAAAAAAAAAAAAACCGAACCTAACCGCGAACCGTGACACCGAGCGCCACGATTTTAAGTCGCTCCGCAGTTGAAAAATCGCGAAAGTGGTAAAAGTTTCAAAAAGTATACAGTGTTATATATCGTGAGAAGCGCCATCGCGAGGCCTTCACGTCAGTGAAAACCGCCTCGCGATAGGACGAAAATTGTGGATTTTATAAGGATTTCAGTGATTTTTATGTTTTGTGTCAGTGACAAAAACTCGATTTTCTCGAGTTTTTCAGTGGTGACCTGTGTTTCTGCAACTGTGGGTGGGTGCGGCTCGGGGAGGCCCATCTTTTGAGCCCCCTCTTATAATTTTGTGACGAAAGACAAGAGAGATATTTGACACTTTGTGTTTTTCAATTGACCGAGGGGTCATTGATTTAGCGCTAATTAGTGATAGTGACACATATCGTTAGACGCGCAGTGAAGTGACGAACACGGTAGTGAAATTTGTGTGGAAATTGGACCACTTTTCAGGACTTGTTTTTTATCCTGTGGGAGGGTGCGGCTAGGGGAGGCCCTTCTTTTGAGCCCCCTCTCAACATTCCAGGACGAATACCGGGGAAGATACGGGACTTTTTCCAAAACCGCGTGGCCACGAGGTCCCTGATCCCGGTCCCGTGGGATATTCCGCGGTACACAGCGGTGTGCGGGACACCTAGCCGAGCCGGGAACCGTTTACAGAACGGAAAAAAGATAAGTGGTTGAGGAGCTATCATAGAATACATTTTGAAACAAACAGCGCTTTTTTATACTTTTAGTCGAAGTGTTTTTTGGGGGTGAAAACCACCCCCGCGCAAAACAATAGTGTGTGTGCAAGATAGGGCAAGAATTCTTGGAACTTTCGACACCCCTCCCGTTAAAATCGGACTAAAGACTAAAAAGTTAGCAGCACCTGAAAAAGGTATACAAACATTTGTTCTTAAAAATCACACCGGAAGTTAAAAACAAAAACTTTGGTGGCCAATAACTCCGGAAAGCGGGGACCTAGGGAGGTGTGATTGGCTGGATCAGCATTTTTAGGCCAAGTCTACACTTTCGAGACCGGAAAATCAGCCCTACACCAATTTTTGGGAGGGGTCAATTCTGGTTTCGAATTACGTAGACCGAAACTCGACCAAATCACTAAAAGTGTGTAGACTTCGGCCCCTGTGGCCCAAATTGAGCAGTTGAGGTGTCGAGAGGTTGCCCCGAAACGGTACCTACCCGTTGCCACCACTGGGGCGACTCCAGGTGGAGCCGTTCCGGAGATAGCCCTTTGTTCTTGGGGTACTGCTTCTCCACCTCACTAGCAAACACAAGACGAAGTAGCTTCACTCTAATTTTAATATAAATTAAATATTTTAATTGTAGGCTTCGTCTGTAAGGGGTTCGATTCCCGGACGGTGAAATAAAAGAGTAGCACATTTTTATCTCCGTATACTCTTAAAATTTAAGTAGGCTAAGTTAGAATAAGTATATTTAAGGACCGGGCAAATCCTCGCCACTCCCTGCCCCGCCCCCTACCTCACCCCCCCCCTCTCTCTAACTTCTCCCCGGGGCACCTGGACTCCCCGAGTTTGGACTTGTCTGGGTCAGTTCGGGGAGCTCAGCTGACTGGCCGGGCTTGTACCCTTCCCCCCCCTTACCTCAACCCCTCTAATACCAACCTCTCCCCGTAGCACCTGGACCCCCCGTGTTTGGGTTCATTTGAACCGGCAGGGGAGGCCCAGACGTACTATCCCGTCAGTTTATTTTACCCGCCTCCTTCCCCTTACCTCACCCCCCTATTCTTAACTTTGTCCCCAAGGCACCTGGACCGGGGGGAGTTTGGGCTTGTTTTTACCAGCCCGGGTGGCCTAGTAGCTTCCCCCCTCACCCCTTACCTCACCCCCCCCCCCTCCCCTTACCTAGTCCCTGGGGCACTCAGACCCCCCGTGTTTAGGCTCATTTGAACCGCCAGGGGGTCACTAACACATTGGCCGGCGGCAGCTTACGCCGACCACACCAAACGCCACCCCACGAAAACCTCCCCCCCTCTCCCCTCCACTTTTTTACCTCACCCCCCTCCCTCAAACTCTGTCCCTGGGGCTCCTGGGCCCCCCGAGTTTGGGCTCATTTTAATCAGCTCGGGGAGCCAAATCGATTGGCCCCGGCAGTTTTCCCCTCCCTTTCCATATTACCTTCCCTCCCTGTAACTTTGCCCCCAGGGCACCTGGACCCCCCGAGTTTGGGTTCATCTGAACCGGCTCGGGACGCCCAGCTGACTGGCCCTGTTAGTTTTTGTAATTTATTATTTTATTTTATTTTCTTTTATTATAAATCCCTTTCTTTTTTTAAAAATTAAGTTAGACAACCCTGCTGTGCAGGATTTATATAGTTCTAGTAACAAAAAGTAGCTTTCCTACTTTAAGTTAGCTTAAGTAAATTTAGGAGTAGGCATACCCGTGCCCTCACCCTAATTTAAATTAGATTTTAAATTTTTAGAACGACTCTAGATAGAGTATATTTGTTTTGCTGTGTATTGTCCGTATTATTTGACCATATTTATTGACAATAATTAATTTTCTTCTATTTTATACTTTATATTTTATTATACACGACATAGACCCCCCTTTACAGGGTCTAAAACACCTCACAATTTGACAATTTTCCCTGACACACACAGACACTCAAAAATGAGCCTACACCGAACACCCGTGACCTCTAGTACGGCCAGGAGGCCTATTACGCCCATCACTCCCAGCCCTACCACCGCAACCGCAGCTATGCAGGACGCTGCAAAGACCTTCATAAAAAGGCCAGATACCAAACGAAGATCGCTCGATAATATAGAGAATTACATAAAGCGACAGCAAAACTACGCAGGAATACCGAGTGATCAACTCCTCACGGGACTGATGAAGACGTTCGAGGATATACCCTCAAAAATCCTGCAGTACCCTCAAATGAGGAGGGACATAAAGAAGTATCTGGAGGACAACGCGGATCTAGGTCAAAAAATGGTCTTCGAGCTCAGCAATCGATTACAAAAACTCGAAGGTGAAGGTCAAAGAAATTCCGAAGACAAAGCAGCAGGGGCGCCCTCAAGGACTGTGTCGTCCGATGGGCATGAGGGCGTCCTAAAGAGACTGGGAGAGATGGAGGCGGCGCTGACCGAGCGGATCGGTGAGATGGAACGCACCATCCAAACCGACCTGCAGGGGCTTGACGTGAGCGCCGCAGACCGAGGCTCCGACTTGCTCGGGAGGATCGGCGACAGGATCGAGGAGGCCAGAGAGGGAATAGACCAAGACCACCAAACCTTGTGGCGCTCCACAGGGGTCGGTCCTTGGGCCGCTCCTGTGGAACGTAGGCTATGATTGGGTCCTGCGCGGTGCTAATCTTCGGGGAGTCGGCGTACTCTGTTACGCCG
This sequence comes from Arctia plantaginis, assembly GCA_902825455.1. Lineage (NCBI taxonomy): Eukaryota > Metazoa > Arthropoda > Insecta > Lepidoptera > Erebidae > Arctia > Arctia plantaginis. The sequence goes on along the minus strand of CADEBD010000034.1, from coordinate 939,354 downwards.
ACTCCCCGAAGTACTCTGTTACGGTGGCGGTTCACAGAGCATTTCCGGCAATTGGCACCGAAGCTGCTGGCATTTGCCAGAATGCTCTCGCGCCTGCTGCCCAACAGCGGAGGCCCGGGGTCTGCCTGCCGCCGTCTCTATGACGGAGTGGTGCGCTCCAAGGCGCTCTACGGAGCGCCCATATGGGCGGAAGCCCTCAGCCCGGCGAACATTGCGCTGCTGCGGCGTCCGCAGCGCGCCATCGCGCAGCGGGCTGCACGGGCGTAACACACCGTCTCCTACGAGGCGGCGTGTCTTATTGCGGGCAGTATCCCCTGGGATCTCGAGGCCGGCGTCCTCAAGAGAGTGTACGCCGAGGGCGCCCTGATGCGCCGTGTTCTCGGAGGTCGGCTGCTTCCGGAGGAGATCGATCGTTGGAGGCAGTCGGCTCGCGATGATCTTTTCCGGAAATGGGCCGAGAGGTTAGAGGCGGGTCGGTGCTCGTGGGGGCCGTTCGGCCCGTCCTGCGTCAGTGGGTGGAGAGGGGTCATGGGGCTCCGACATACTACCTCACCCAACTCCTCACGGGTCATGGCTGTTTTGCCAAGTACCTACCTGTGGGAGGTGGTCGGGGTGGAGTCGGAGCCCCGGTGCCGCAACTGCACCAGCGGCGACCCTGACACGGCCTATCACACCATGGCCGTGTGTGAGGCGTGGGACGAACAAAGGACGGCCCTCACGAGCACCGTTGGTGCGGACCTGTCGCTGTCGGCCGTAATTCCAGCTATGGCCGGCAGCGAACAGTGTTGGGCTGCCGTCGCCTCGTTCGCTAGCGTGGTGATGGCGGCCAAGAGAGAGGCTCTGCGGGAGCGGGAGCGAGCTGGTCTCACACTCCCGCCCCGCAGACCCCCGGCGAGGGGACGCCGGCGAGCACGATTCGCCCGCGTCCCCGAATGAGAGTGGCCACGGGCGGTGGGTCGGGGGACCTGCCGCCCCATAGTAATGTGGCGAGGCGAGGCGAGCCCCTTAAATAGGGCGTCCCTAGCCGAGTCGCGGTGAGCCAACTATCCCGTGGCTCGGATTAGGCGAAGGAGGAACACCGTGGTGGTTTAGTGGGTAGTCTGGCCCGTCAGGAGTCCCACACGAAGCGAACCCCTGTGACAAGTGCGACATATCAAAAGATTCGTCTTTTTAAAACCTACACAATAGTGAAAACCGCGTGGAAAACGGACCACAATTGCGAATTATCCTAGAACTAAAACTGTTTTTAGTGTTAAGTTTAGTTAGTAAAAAAGTGAAAAAGGACACATAACTCGGAAAATAGATCGACGACCTATATTTTTTCAATTGTGGGAGGGTGCGGCTCGGGGAGGCCCACCTTTTGAGCCCCCTCTCATATTTTTCCGACGAAAATTAGAAGAATTATAGCGGTTTTTGCAAAAAACCACGTGCCACGAGGTCCCTGTTCCCGGTCCTGCGGGAACATTTGTGGTACCGGGCGGTGTGCGGGACGCTGCAAGGACTCAGGAACCGTTTTGACCATAAAAGTAAGTGCAGTGGTTCCAGAGTTCTCCTATTTTATAAAAGTGAAAAAAGTGCACAAACTTAAGACCCCCATAGCTCCCTGGGGTGATCGACGACCCCCTCTTTTTATTTTTTACCTGGGCAAAATCGCACCAGGGGTTCAAAAGATATTAACACCTAAAAAAGGCAAACAAACTTTTGTTTTAAAAAATCGTACCGGAAGTTAGAAATAAAAACTTTGGGGGCCTATAACTCCGGAAAGTGGTGACCTAAGGTGGTGTTATTGGCTGGAACAGCATTTTTAGGCCAAGTCTCAAGTTTTGAGATCAGAAAATCGGCTCTATACCAATTTTTGGGAGGGGTCGATTCTGGTTTCGAATTACGTAGACAGAAAAGTGATAAGGACATAAAGTCGTGTAGACTTCGGCCCTGGTAGCCCGATAAGGGAAGGTGAGGCGTTGAGGAGCAACCCCGTAACGAGGCCCATCCGCCGCCACCATCAGAGCGACTCCCGGACGAGCCGTTCCGGAGATAGCCAAGGATACTGCTTCTCCACCTCAGTACACAAAACCTTTAGAGTGTAATAACCTCGGCGTTAGTGAACCGATCTGGACAAACGAGGTGTCCAGGAATATCTACGTAGAGAGTGCTACCAGCCGCCGCCGCCGAAGCGACCGGTTCCGTTTCGGAAGCTTAGTTTAGGGTAATTTAAATTAGTTAAATTTATATTTTAGTCTTAGTTTAACACTAACTTAAAGAAAAATTTAAGTTATATTTAGCTCTAGTTAGACTAGGGACCTTACATCCCTAATAGAAGACTACCCTGTTGAACAGGGTTAATTAGTATACTCTAGTTATAATTAGACAAAGGTAATTTTTTTTGGCTACCCTTTATAGGTTAAGGATAGGACTAGTCTCTTTTGCTTTTAAATTTATAACGCGCTTACTTGTTTTATTTTTATCCTTATTGTATTTGTTTGATTATGTTGATTGCTGTGTTCTGTCTTAAGTGCCTTGACAACATAACCCCCTCTCGACCCCTCCCCTCCCCCAACCCCTCTTACCTCACCCCCCCTAAACCTAACTTCCCCTGTAGGGCACCTGGACCCCCCCAGTTTGGGCTTATTTTGAACAGCTCGGGGAGCCTAGTCTTTTAGCCCCTACAGTTTCAAAACAACCCCCCTCCCCCCTCTACCCCCCAAAGTCCTCCCCACGAAATTTACCTTATCCTACATCCCTTGTAAGAATGTCTTGTGAAACAAGGAGACCCGACCCCACCTAAAGTGGGAAAAAAGTCAAGCACACCAGCCACACACCTGAAGCTTGGCATTCAAACATTGGTCCTTCTATTATCAAGAAAATTATCAGCGGCTTCCGACGACTAGAGTTCTCAGCAGCCGTCTTCAGAGACTCAGCCGGTACCCTTGAATCATTGGGAAGTCGTCCCAAGGTTTTTTGAGCATCCCAGAGCAAGCCAGTTGCCCTTCGAATTCGTCGCAAGCATCATAGACTCGGTCTTAAAGAAGTCATCCTTTGCTAACCTTTTTTTATAAGTCATCAAGTGATCCTACGTTGTACGAAGATCGACGTGTTTTGGCCGCTCACATTACACGTGCACTTCAGACTGCCTGACCAGTCGCCTGCGCTTGTATCATGCGCTTCGGCCTCAGAGGTCATTTAGAGGATACCTCAACAGGAGGACACACACGAGTCATTCCGTACAAATTTGCACCAATGCAAAAACCACGGTCACAACACTTTCGAAATTATTACTACTAATTGACTAATCCGATATTTTATAGACTTTATTTTAGCTAAAAGATGGATTGATTAACTTTAAAAAAACATATATAAATCAGCAATTACAATACGATTTAATTAAATATAAAATAAAGTTTGCAAAAAAAATGATAATTTTAGTATGTCACACGTAATATGTAAAAATTAAGAAAATAAATTTTCCCTGTAGATTTCAATGTCAGCTCTTTCTTTTGGTGTATTTTTAAAGTTTGTAATGTCTATTTTAATTTAAACTCTAAATATATATATAATTACATTAATTTAGAATCAAATTCTTGTGAAATATCGTCAACCAACATTTGGGTACACATGGACATTCCACTTTAGTCACGGCTCTTACCCTGCTTCCAAAGTTTGAAACTACCCAAACATCTTTATTTTTACATCCAGGCAATATTACCAGTCGAAAACAACCATTTTATTTCATAAGTATACTGTCAGTTGTGTAGAATCTGTGACGACGAACACGTTTCATCAGGAAGCTAAATAAGATATCCAGTTTAGTTGCGAATTTTACGTCAAATTGGTAAGTTACTTTATAAATATTGTATTATTAATTAAAGCTTACTATATTTGAATATGCAATAAAGCAGTGTGATGTTCTTTTTAAGCGCAAATAATGTTGTTGTTAAGCAAATTTGTAGGACAAAACACGATTCGTCACGTCCATTTAGTCACGTGACATATTAGTGGAACAATTTTCGTGACGAAATGGACACGTAAGGCTTAGTTCATAATGTAATTTAACCAACTTTGATAATTATTTTTTTTTGACAAATGTGATGTGTACCACATAAGTACACGTACTTAATTGTATATTTTTTCTTTTTTTTTAAGGAACTAAATATAAATATTATCCTATTGTATTAAACGAGCAATTCTTATACGTGGTATTATATAAATATCGAAAATGTCTCAAACGATTTTGATGAAACTTTCAGAATAAATATTTTCGGGCTAAAAAAAATAATGTGGGGTGGGGTGATTTTTAAGAAAATTGGAATTATGACAATTTCAAATTAAGGTTAAAAAAAATTGATCTTAACTATTTGAAGTTTGGGATACGTGTATAAATCTAATTAGTTATTAATATGTCTGAACTGATGTTGGTTCCAAATGGTTACCAGGAGTTCTCTGTTTCTGGTTCACGTAAACCCATCGTGTATGGGTTCTTTAGATTTGTCTCAATAAGCACTTTCATGACAAATGATGTTCAGGGTTTAATGTTGGTTCTCCAATACTAGTTCATTTAAATGCACCGAGTTTCAGCTTGTTATTATGTAGGTTAACAAATGGCGTTACTATTTTGTTCTACATATGGTTCAATTCAGCCGTATGTTGAAAAACTTGTAATTTCAAAATTTTGCTAGAAAAAAAAACGCATGTAAATTTTAATGCAGTTAATCTTAACCTTTTAAGATGAATTAATGCTTTGGTGTTATTTTATGTAACTTCTATAATGCTATTTTATACTACATTCGGCTATAAGGCGGGAAAAATATTCTGTTAAGATTCTTCCAATCTAAAGTATACAATTTGTGTGTGACATTCTGCTTACCGCCTTGTGGTTTATTATACCATGGAGCTTCATGTTTCAGATTATTTATTATTACTGTATTTTTTTTATTTCCAGTGATGTATTTATTTTTTCCAGTGATGGTTCTAACAGCTGCTGAGCGTGCTAAACGCTATAGGGATAAATTAAAATTAAATGCAGAAAAATATGAAGAGCTAAGAAAAAAACAAATTGCAAGAGTGAAGAAAGGACAAAAGAAAATAAGAGAATTAAGCGAAACCGAAAAAGATGAAACAAGAAAAATCTGGCGACAACAGAAAAAGAGGCAAAGAGAAGCCAAGAAACAACGTGAACAAGAAGAAATTGCTGCAACACCTCCAAAAGCAGATTCTAGATCCGTCGACTTCTACAAAAAGAAATATGTAAACTTAATAAGAAACTATAATTCAGCAATTAAGCAATTAAGCAAAGCAAGAAAAATCAATCAGCGTCTACGTAAAACTTTAAGTCGAACAAAAAAGACACAAGAAAAAGAAAATAGAGAAAAAGATCTTGAAATTGACAAGTTAAAAGCACGGCACGAAGTTCTGGAAATAGCTTTAACACAAAAATACAAAGACTGTAAAACAAATGAACAAAAAAAAGTATTGCGTTCTATTAGCAAATCCAACAATATTGCATCATCAAAAAAAGGCGTGAAAAAAATTATATCAGAAAGTTTAGGTCTAAAATGTTCCAGGATACGATTTAGCCAAACAAAGAGATTCCTAAGCAAAAACATAAAAGAAATGTTAGAGGCATTTTACAGTCGAGACGAAATAAGCAGAGCGACGTCCGGAAAGCGTGAGACTAGAACAAAACAGAAGAAAAAGATGCAAATAAGGTATCTTACTGATACTTTATACAACCTTTACCAAATATATAAAGAAGAAGGAGGAATATACAGTTTTTCTACATTTTGCAAATATAAACCTTTTTATATCCTGTCGCCGACCAATGCCTCTCGTGATACATGCCTCTGTGTTAAACATAGTAATTTTAATTTTGTGGTATCAGCTATTAAAAAGCACACTATTTCCGAACTGCAAAATCAATCTGGAAAAGATCTTTTAAAACTAGTGTCATGTGACATAAATTCCAAAAGTTGTATGTACAACGCGTGCGATTCATGCCGGTATAAATCCATAAATTTTACAGCTGATAAAAATACTGTTGTTGAATGGTGCCAGTGGGAACGCTCAAAAAAGTCGTACAAGAAAAATGACAAGGATATGATAGCCAATGTAACAAAAAAAGAAAGAAAAGTTGGCACAATTCAAGAACTAATAGATGAGTTTCAAAAACAATTGCCTTTATATAAAAAACACTTTTACAATATTCAGGAGCAGCAACGTCAATACAGAAAGTGTATTGAAAATTTAAAGCCCAATGAATGTGCAATATTGGTTGATTTTTCGGAAAACTACGACTGCAAGTTGGCACAAGAGATTCAGTCGCTTCATTTCGGAGGGTCTAAAAATTCGATTACTCTGCATACCGGCATGATTTTCTTAAAAACACAGTGTCAATCATTTGTAAGTTTATCAGATAGCAACTGTCATGAACCTCATGCCATTTGGGCACACCTTATTCCAATCATCAAGTTAGCGAAGCAAATGTGCGGTAATTTATCCGTAATTCACTTTTTCTCGGATGGTCCAAGCAGCCAATACAGACAAAAAAAGAATTTTTTCCTACTTAACTTGTTTACCGAAAAACTGAAACTGTCCATGACAACGTGGTCATTTTCAGAAAGTGGCCATGGGAAAGGTGTGGCAGATGGCATAGGTGGTGCCACAAAAAGAGCGTTAGATCGTCGTGTTTGTTATGGACATGATATTTCAAATGCTACTGATGCATTTAATAATTTAAAAATGTGCATGACTTCCACAAAGCCCTTTTTTATACCTAATTCTGATATCGAAAATATTAAAACACTAATACCAAACAATTTAAAAGCAGTTGCAGGCACAATGCAAATACATCAAATAATATCAACAACAAAAAATGAAATACTCCATAGGCAGCTAAGTTGTTTTTGTGAAAGAGGACTGTGTCTTTGCTTGAGCCCAACTAGGCATTATTTTTTCAAAGATCTTGGTTCTGGTCCCGATGTAGAAGTTTTTAATTCAAGCCAAACTGAAAAAGTAAAGTTCACCAAAGATACGACACCAAATACTACTTACCTTAATCTAGAGACAAACTTCGACGCCTGCAACATAGCTCCTGATACACTAAACTCTTATACTGACTATCTTTGTCAAGACTCAGACCTTCCTAGTATAATATTCGCTAACATTACTGAAAATACTGCCCAAAATAATATATACCATACCTGCATAACTGAAAAGACAATGGACACTACTGTAGCTCCTAGAAAATTTGATCAGACCCTCCTAAACCATGTTAAAACTTCACGAGAAGCTAAACCATTGTTAAGTGGAAGACATAATTTGCAAGTAACTGCAGGAAAATTAGTTCCAGAGGAAGAAGTATTAGCGCCTAAAAAAACAGTAAGTAAAAAAGAAAACCAAGTTAAGCGTTCCGTCAAATCGTCAAATGTCACTCTTTTATCGGACTTAAAATGCAATAAAGAAAATAGTATTATCAAATCTACAAAAGACGTATCACCAAATTCAAAAACACAAAATTCAAACAAAAATACAAAGGTTACTATTCTATCAGACGTCAAATTAACTACACAGAATTCATCATTTTATGGTCAAAAAAATATGGATATATTGAATATACTTGAAATTAACCAAAATTGCGACATATTATCATATGAGAGAAATTATAGCGAGCCACCAAAACAAGTTGTTACAAATGCAAAAGTATACGGCACTTTAAGTAGTAGCGAAGACGAAAATTAAGATACGTGTTCTAATAAAACTATCAAACGTAAAAGATCTCACCTATGTTCGAAGCAGTCCATTGAGAAAAAGAAGCCTAGCGATGCTATATTATTGATTGATCCTATGACTAACTATAATTATTATTGTGAACCTCAAATTCTGCAACAAGTGGATAAAATAGAAGAACTACCAGAAGCTATTGCTAAAAAGGAAATATCACAAATTATTACAAATGATTACCTAACTACGTATTGAATTAAGACTGTTGATTGAATTTAAAAATATAAATTGTTTTATTTCCCTAGCCCGCCTAACTAACTAACGCTCTAAATAAAAACAATTAGTTTTAGACTATATGACTTAAGTAGGTATAGAACTAATTAACTACAACACAATCTGTTTATTTGGAAGCACATTTTAATGCTATATTCAAGATTTATTTCATCACCTTTTGGCATTGTTATGAACGCTGCCTAAGTATCTATTTAGTCACGATAGTATTTCCTATTTAGTTACAGTCACACTTTTTTGTCCTACCATCGTTATCGATTATGATGGAATATATTATTAAACTGTACTTTAATTTCATAAAATAATTATATCACTAGCATGCTTACATCCCATGCAAGTTTGGTTTCATTGCAAAGCATTTGAAGTAGCTTAAACATGAAAAAAGTAGTCCTTTTCATTCAAAACGTCACGAAATGGTTTTAACATATGAAAAGAACAACATTAATGTTGCGAAAGGTAAGTTTATTATTTTTTATAGGTAGAATAACATATTATGTTCACACAGGGAGCGTAAAATAAAATTTAAAAATCTATTACTATCTTATCTTTCCAGAAAAAAGAAATCATTTTGTCACTAAATGGACACAGTTTAGTCATGGTCCCTAATAAAAATGGCAATATCTAGTAAAGAAAACATTTTCCAAAGCAAAGTAAAGTTTTTTCTAGATCTTTAAGATACAGTGCGTCGAATAATAATATAATTCGAAACAATAATTTAAAAAAATGTCCGCTTTGTCCACATAGTCACGGTGCAAATTTTCACGGAATGACCCACACACAAGGCGGAGAACGTTTATTGAGAGTAAGTCTGTTCGAAATCCTTGAATTCCTGTTTTATTCTTATTATCTTACCTCGCATTTTCGAGCAATTCTACCTGGATCAGGCATATTCATCTGTTCATATTGTAGGCTTCATGGATAGGATATTTTCCATGATATTTATTAGTCCATCCCTAATCTTTTGCGTATGCATTTTTCTATTGAGTTAGATTTATGTGAAAAATCTACCTAAGGTAAAGTTTTTACCACTACTACTTTATAGAGCCGTTAATAAAATAGATGACGATTCAAATAAGTTTGATTTTTTTATGTTTTGTTAGCAAATATCTCCGACTGGATCTGAAAAAACTATACCCACTCGAATCGCTGTCACCGAGTGAACCGAATAAAACTACAACTGAAGACTAGAAGAGTATTTTTATTTAGGTACTCGAAAATTCTCAAAAATACATCAATCACCCGGGAAAAATCACAACTCGAATCGTAGGTGCTCTCATAAAAAGTATAATCACGTGCGACATCTCCCACCGCATCTACTCTGCGTTCGCGCATCATACAAAAACGATCGGGGAGAAGATTGCGCCAAAATAAGTCTAAGAAAATTATTGTCGATCGTGCGACGCCTAAGGTCGGCGCCTAGGGCGGGCCGTGCGGGGGCGCGTCGCGCTCGGGCCGCGTGCGGTAGCGGGCGGCGGCGCGGGGCGCGGGCGGCGCGGCGCTCAGCAGCGCCAGCGGCTCCGGCGGAGAGGGCGGCGCCGACGCACTCGCCGCGCCCGCTGCTGCCGCCGCCAGCGCATCGCCGCGCTCCAGCGACCACTGGCGTCGTAACGGACGGCGCCCGTTGCCCAAACATCTGAGAGTCGACATCGTTTATGATCATCCACGCACTTGTTTTATAGTATAGGGTTACGAGTGGGCCGGTAGCTTTGAGAGCTCTCTACAGAGTTAATTAAAAGGAAAGGCAAAGCTCCCACGGCCTAAAACGAACTCGACAATTGTAAGTTGGGATTGTCGTTAGTTTGAACTGACCTGTAGCGGGAGTACTGCGCGCTTTGGTCGACACTGGACGCGACGTGCACGGTGCGAGGGATACGCGGCGGGCTGCTGTCAGCCGACACGGCGCCCGATTGTTGCCACATGGCTGAAATTTTTTTAAATGTTATCCGATTTGGAGTTTAAGGTAATTCGAATGTTTATAAAAAATGCACCTTGTTTGTCCGGCGTTGTCAACGGATCGGTTCGAGGCTCGATACTAGAGGAATTCCTCACTGGTGTCGATGTGCGCGCGGATAACGTGTCGCTTTCGTTCTCACCATCCGTTTCAAACAAGACTTCCTCGGATCTGAAAAATCATACACGTGAAATGACTACAGCGGTACTAACTCTCAAGCTGGCAATTCTAATAGCCGTTCGCACTAACTCTAAAGCTGGTAGTGTCGAGAGCGACTTGTCGAAGGGTGAAGGGGGGCGGGGAGGAGGCTGGGGGAGAGGTGGTGTCGGTCTTGTTTGAGGTTTGAGGGGTTTCTAACAGGACATCCCCGGATTTGATAAATAATACACGTGAAACGACTATATAGGGGTCAAAATGCTAAAAGCCGGTGGCACTAACTCTAAAGCTGGCGGTGTCGGAAGCGGCTTGTCGAATCCGTCCTTTCCTAGTAGCCAATAGGTGTGCATGGCGCCTTTGCCTTTGATCTGCGTCAAGCCTCGTGAGCGTAATCGGTACCCGCCGGCTGCGCTGAGATGCTCGGCGGTCGTCGCCGACACTTGTATCCGCCACGCTGCACCTGCGCACACAGCATCAGCGATTGTACCTACTTGTAATCGATGGCACGTACTTGCAGCACTAGGTTTACCTGTGGACTCCATTCGCGAAGCAGTGTTCACAGTATCGCCGAAGAGACAGTAACGGGGCATAGTGAGGCCGACGACAGCAGCGCAGCAGGGCCCAGAATGCAGACCGATGCGCAGGTGGAGCGGAGTGTCGGGCAGGTGGCGTATGCGAAAACGCCCAGCTAGGTGCAGGAGATGCAAGGCCATGGTGGCGATACTTTGCGCGTGGTCTTGCGTACGGACGGGCAGTCCTCCCACCACCATGTAGGCGTCGCCGATGGTCTCGACTTTGTACACGCGGTATTGCTCGATGGCGGCGTCGAACGTAGTGTAGAGATCGTTAAGCAGGTCAACCACCTGCACGGGTGTGGAGCGCGCCGCCAAAGCCGTGAAGCCGACGATGTCGCTAAAGTATATGGACACCTCCGCAAACTCCTCGGGCTCCACTCGCGACCCTAACAGTAACCGTTCCGCCACAGACCTGCACAAAGTTTGTTTTGTCAATGACGTAATAACTGCCAAGCTTTGTTAGATCTATCTGTAGTCTATCTGTGTTTAAATTCTAGAGCGATTAAATAATTATTTAAATGATTACTTAATATCACGAATTTTAGTGACTTTCATAGTCACGGTAAGTGCCACGTTATCGAAAGACGAATATCTGTAATTTACAAAGTTACTATTATGAAGGTCTAACCTACCTCCTATTCCATCATATTCAAATAAAAATACTTGGGAGAGACGGCAGAGAACTCTCGCTCCGTACCTTGTCGCAGCCATATTACCGAGCGAGAGGACTCAAACTCCGATGGCCGCCACGAGGTCACGACTCTGCTCCACCCGGGCATTGTGCCAACGCGTGAAGCGCCGTGTCCACGGTCCGGCCACCGCAGTGGTGGCACTCAGGCGTTGGCTCCTTGCGGATCAGACACAGGTGATCTCTGAAGCATCCTTTCGGGGTGATCACCTGCGTCAGCCGGTATGAGACGGTTCCGTGATGCCTCTCGAGCCAATCCTCCATAACGGGTCTTACCGCCCCAATAATGACATGCCCGAGGGCGTTGAGCCCTTCAGTAGAGTTAAGAGGTATTGCCTTATATTCAATTATAATATTATGTATTAAATATTAGCATAAAAATGAAGCAGTTTATGAGAGCAAAGTTTCATATTGTTCAGGAGGTATACCTCCTGAACAATATGAATATACATACGAATATACATACGAATATACGAATATACAATATGAATATACATATATATATGAATACGATCGCTAAGCACCTCGGTAGCATTCTGTTCAGCAGTTGCTCAGTCTTCTTCTTCTCCATGTCGAGCTGCTCAGTTCGTTCCCTGATCAGCTCCTCTAAATTGTTGCTATATTTTTCCAGCATTTCGAACATAGAATCAACAATATTTATTTTCCTGAAACAATAAAGTAATTTTCGGTACAATTGTCAAACATATTTTGGCTGGCGCTAGTTGCACTGCTAGAGTGTAGAATTAATAACTAATACATGTAGAGTGCTGTGATTTTGCATATAAGTAATGTTAACCATGGACAACAGTCTATTGCGAATGAGATTAAAATTACCTATAACAAATTTATAAAACCATAAACGTCAAATATAAAAGTTATCGGAACGAATGTACAATACGAAATCTTGGGCCAATTACATATTACTCCTAGATGCCATTTCTTAGAATATTTATAAAAACGTCTAGAGAGCATCGCGCTACACAACTATTTTAGCTGAAATCAAGGATTCCCCTATAAACATACAAACTGTACAAAAAATCATTACATACTAATGTTTGGGGATGAAATTGCAAAGGGCATGTGTCCCTTAATGTTAAATATCCATTTGGGATATTTATTATATTGTATTTAGGGAGTTTACGGTTAAATTTACAATTCAAATATGATGCTAATTTACTAAGGTTTTTTTTTCCCCCTATGTAGAAAAAAGTCAGTGCTGATATCTGAAATACTACATCCCAAATAGACTAAAATAAACATGGACCATTAAAACAATTGAGGATCGAATGACATAAAATTGAAATGATGAGTGTATTATGGTTTAGTTGTAAACGACCTAGAACCTCTTGGTAGGTAGCTATTATACCGATAATTACTGGGATAAAATGGAACGTGACGTATATTACTGCAACGCAGATTTCATTCTGCAATATAGGATAGTATATGACCCGTATTTTCTACTGGGAATTTCATTGGCACATAATATTTTTTTTTATATTGTTTGGCAAATAAGATATCTTTATATTGATATTGTGACTTACATGAGGGATTTAAATTAAGGTATTTTAATTTGCATCAAGCTTTAAATTAACTAAATATAAATAAATTCAAAGTTTAATGTTTTTGTTTAATTTAACAAGGGCAAAGTGTTAACTAGTGAGTGGTTATAAGACATAAACTTCGGCAGAAGGACGTAAGGTTCCATTGAATTACCTGCCCCGGTGTAAGTGCCGAAAGATGTCGTGCAGACGTGAGAAGTCAGGACGCAGGTCCGGCGCCTCGCTCCAGCACTGGCGCATAACGCTCACGGCCTCTGGCGGCGCAGCGCCCATTGATACGGAGGGCCGGATCAGTGGCGGCGGCCGCGACACTTTCTCCACGATCTCTGCAGGTGCAAGTGCTTCATATATATCTACTACACGTTGGCTGGTCAGGTAATCTAATAAACATACTATTGGTTGCGTATATTCACCGTCTGGCGTCAGCGACAGCATGCAATAGGGTTCGCCACGAACGATCACCTCCTGCATAATTATGGCAAATGAGAACACATCTCCGGACTGCGAGCCCCGCCCCTCCCCCCGAGGCTCACGTAATAGTTCGGGCGCTGTCCACAGCAGATCTGTGAGATAAAGATAAGTCATGTTGTTGCTTTATGTCTAGGTACGAGTACAAACTCGGAGTGCCAGTACAACCTCTAGCAGAACGATACGCGTGCGGGATTCCTTGGGTGCGATGGAGCGTGGGCAGTCCGTAGTCTGTGACGCGCAGCACCCACCGCGAGTCCACCACACAATTGCGAGACGTGAGGCGCCCGTGCACACGTAGTGGGGAGCTGTGAAGATAGCGCATGCCTTTCACGAGGTCGGTGAGTAGCGACAGGCGGAATGTCCAGTCCAGCTTGATCTCGTCTGCCATCAAAACGTCCTCTAGCGAACCGCGCAAGCAGTGGTCGAATACAAGCGCAGCACGTATTTCACACAGACAGCCTGCAACAGGATGCAAAATAACTTTTAAGGTAAACAACAAAGGATTACTTCTACACCAAAAAACATTTTGTGTTTAGTGATATACGACTTTGCTTTTATAATATTAAATTAACAATTTGGCAAGTAGTAGTTACCTATAAATGGATTCAAATTTTCATGTCTCAGATTCTGCATGACCAATAAGACGTCGGTAGCCTTGCGCTTGAGCTCGAGCGCGGTGGTGCCCGGCAGGTATTTCACATGTACTACATCCCCCTGAGCAAAGCGAACATAAGTCAGGTGGTAAAACGCGGCCATCGTCAACTTCAGGTAAGGAAGAACACGAAAGTACCTTATATCGGATGCGGCGGTCGACAGTGACTCGGTTCACGCTGCAGGTGGAAGAAGGCGCCGAAGGTACCAAAGGCGCTGCCCGCGGTGGTTGCTTCAGCAGGTCTGGGCGTTCGAGCTCGGGCCCACCAAACTCGTGGAGCTGTTGTAACCAGCACGACAGCATCGTCTCCATACCCTCACCTACGCGTCGTGGCTCATCCACAGGGAAAGTAAAGTCAACGGGCGATAACACGGCGTCTTCGCGGCGACGACGACGTCTGCGCCGACGTGCCATCCAGCGCACAAGTAACGCCACGATGCTCGCCAACGCTAATGTGCAGCTCACCACTCCAGCCCAGAGCGCACCGCCGGCTGGCCTAACATTACGCTCTTCGCGAGGTGCTCTTGCTATCCAGGTGTCGACATCCACGCTTACATTAGAAAAGTTGACAGCGTGCTGCCATTCCTCAGCAGAATCTAGCGACCTGCTCGAGGTTGTCTCCAGTACCACTGCTCGTTGCCATGTTTCATTGGAGCTGTTCGATTGTTCGTATAGATGAAAGTGCACTTTACTGTATTCCGAACGAGTTCGCTCTGATTTTGAATCGCTTTCGATAGCCTCGGTTATTTTTTGGTAAACATCATCTTCACTCAATTGTGTATGCAGGTCCTCGTCGGTGAGAAGCAATAAGCATTTAAAATAAGAAACTCGAAGTCTAGATAAAAGAGCATCGACATAGTCGACTTGGAAATCAGAATAAAGTGTGTGGGATAACTCACGTCGACGGACGCGACTACTTCCTCTGCTCTCACCTTTAGTTTTGGAACGAAGGAACTCAATCACTGCAGACTGGCGGTCACCAGGCAGTGGAATCACACCTGAATTATCGTTTTGCGATCGAAATCGGACGGAATTTATTTTGGTATTATCGTTTGTAGACTGCATCTCTCGGTACTGAGCGGACCTCAAGGTCGATCGAGTCGTTCTCCGACGCAAAGAGTATAGGGGATTGTGACCCTTATCACGTGCGTCCTTTTTATCATAAGACTTATTTTGGGTACTTCGAGAATATAAAGATTGGCTTAATACTAAACTGATATTGCTTAATTGGAAAGCGTCATTGATTTTTTGGTTTGTTACGGGACGAGAAGTAGAGGGTGCCATAAGAGGCGCGACGCGCGGCGTTTGGTTTGGATCCTCGACGTGCACGAGAAGCAACGGCGGACCAGAACCCTCGTCCCCGAGCGACGCACCAGATGTGCCCGACCACGTCCCGCGATGAGAGGCACATAGAATCACAACTGTAACCGACATATATCTAACTGTAGAGCATTTCAACCAGTTAACACGATGTACTATGAATTTGAATGAAACTCACCGTGAGGTTTCCGCGCCATTTCATGTATAGTCAGCGGGGCCCTACGCAAGGCGAGACCAGCCCCAGTCAGAGCTCGTGCTATGTCTCGCAACGCCGCGGCACATTCGGAGCGTGGTGTGGCCGGCGGCAATAGAACGCGGCTCCAACGTAGCTCTCGAGCGAGATGAGCGACGGCGGCGCCCCTCGCTTCTCCCACAGCACACACAACGGGTGGAGGACGACGAAGAGCACGCGCGCCCGCCACCAAAGCTTCGCACGCGTCGGCGCCGGGCCAACCTGCGCTCAGCACCGCGCTGCCCTCGCTCAGTGCTGCGAGTGAAGCTCTCGTCACCGCTTGCCTCCATTCCGGTCCGCAGGTCTCTAATCGTGAAGGAAATTGTTAATTAAGATTGGGGTAAGAAAACTAGATGCAAAAGCGTAGTCACTTCGTCACCTTCGTAACTTAGAGCACGCAGTCGGTGTGAAGCTAGGAGTGGGCGGGCGGGCTCATACTGCTGGAGGCTCGTCTTCTGGAATAGGTGGTTTAGCGGCGCAGGGCAGGCAGCCCGAAGCACGAGCAGCGCGGGTGGCGAGGTTTCAGTGGCGGCGGTGGCGGCGGCGGCCAGCAGCAGCAACAGCGGCGTGAGCGCGCGCATGGCGCTCCTCACGTCACGTGCGCCATGCGGCCGCCGCCGCGCGCTTTCGCTCCACCGCGCCGATTACGTGCTCGCTTCACTGCACCGGATCAAAGGAAGTCCCACGGCCGCACCTGTGCACAGACCCGGCACCCACGCGGGTAACCGATCGATCTCGTCACTTTATTTATATCTTTTGGGAGTAATCAAGTTCGTCTACTTACCTACATTATACTTTTGCTACCGTCTTTCATTTATAAACATCACAATTATTTAATGTTCAGGTAATTCATTCAAATCTTTCTGTTCCTGTCTGTGGGACTATTATTGAATTGTATGCTGTCGTAGTCTCAAATTCGATTTCGTTTCCATTTAAATAAATAAAAAACTATCTTTTGACACATTGTAGGTTAACACTGTGACATTCTCAAGTGCGTGTCGGTAACATCGTTAGCCTCAAATATCCTTGGCCTTAAAGCCTTCTGCAAAGTAATTTTGCATCATTTTACTTGATAACAAAATAATAAAACTAAATCCTATAAAAAGGTAGGTAATGGTGAGACACCTAACAAACATTAATATTAATAAGGTGGTTAAAACGTACATGAACATGAATAACTACATTAAGTATGTGTGAGTTGGGTTGTGAGGTGTGTGGAGATGAAAATAAGGTCAGATTTAATGACTATAAGTATCTACTAAATGTTCTAAGATGAAATCTCTACTCAGTATCTATGCATTTAAAAACCTAATGTATACAAAAACTATTGTGGTTTATTTGTTTCCAGGTGTTCAGATGAAAATATAATTTCGTTCAAATAACAATCGTTACTGTTATGTGACAAAATCTGTATATATAGTTATGGAATATATATAAAGTTGCGGAGTAGGGGAATATAGTAATATTACGATACGTCCCACGCTGTCGACGCTAACGGCACTAGGTACACTTACGCTCTCCTTCGAAATGAGAGGTCAAAAACAAGAAAATTAAAAAGGCTGATGAGCTGACAATAAAGGAACGGCGAAGACGAACGCGAAGACAGAGAGGAAGTGAAGATCGGATCGGTGACCGAATATATCAGTAAACCTGTGGTCGCGCGTGTGGCGGCGAGGAGCGGGCGGCCGGCGCGGGCGGGCTCGGTCGAGCGCGGGCTCACCTCGGCGGGGGTCCGGCGCGGCGCTCAGCGCGATGTGCGGCGTGCGACGTGCGGCGCCCGCCGAGCGAGGCCGCGGCGCGCGTGCGCGGTGGCCGCAGCTCCAGCCGGGCCACGAGCGTCACCGCCGCTAGACACGGACCCCGAACACTCGACGAACGTGGCACAACCATTCCAATATATGACTTATACTTACGTAGGTAATGTCTATAATCCATACATTATAGTTATTTAATAACAACTACACGAAGGGTAACTGCACTTATCAGGTGCTTAACGTAACATTTTTGACTGTATTTTCGATGAGTATCTATATATTTATTTTGATAAGTATTTGACTAAACAGATTGTTGCTATTGTGTGTGTTGGCACATTTGCTATATGCACATCTAGTCCACTGTGCCGCTCCACTGCACACAGCTGCACTGAGGAGCGTGGAGAGCAAAGAACAACACACAAACAAACAAATAAAGTTGCCTTTACTATTGTACTTTAAAATTATCTTTAGTATTGTAGTAGTTGTTTTTATTTTATTTAAATATAACTCTAAAAGTAAATAATTGAATTTGACATTCTTTCTGCACATTTGTTAATACCTGTGTTGTTATCAAATGTGCACTTACACCAAATAAAATGTTTATTCAGTATAAATATAATTATCTTCATAGGACATGCTTTATGTAGTAGGTACATACTAAAGTTTGAGCACACCAATCTGTAAAACCTTGCACAGAGTAAGTGTAAATAGCTATTATTGTTCTTTATTGTTATTTTTATTTATTTATTTCCATTGAAAACAACTATCATTACAGGTTTGGCCCAATGCGATAGTGTTATACCATCTACTTATTTATAAAAATAAACAAAACATCAAAAACAAACAAAATCCACTCAGTGAGCAATAGAATAAAATCTTATCCGCAATTATATTCAGAGTGCGTATCTGTCCGGAACACATATGTATGTATGCTGAACAGGTACGAGACGAGTGTGAGTTCTCTTCTGACCCTCAGTTCGTTGTATTAACCCGAATAAATAACGTGGGATACATTAATGGATACAATGGGTATACTCCATAGTATCTTAAGTACGAAAACCTTACAAATTTATTTTGCACTCGGTATAGGTAAGTGTGAAACATTTTACAAATTTTTTTGACTGTCCTCTTGATCTAGTGGTAGTGACCCTGACTACGAAGTCAGCCAGAAGTCGGGGGTTCGATTCTCACCCAAGACGAAATACTGTGCAATTTTTTTTAAATATTTCGGACATCTGACACACAACGTTATCTAGTTTCAAACTTAGCAGAGCTTGGACTATGAAAGTTAGATTGGCTGATAGAATACTTCTTTACTTTTTTTTTGTAAACACATACAGATTTTACACAAAAACACCCAAACTCCGAAATAAATATATGCAGATCATACAAAAATTTGGTCCGACCTGGGAATCGAACCCGACCTCTCAGCATAGCAGTCACATACGCTACCGGTGTAAATACAAAAAAATATAAATCCGTTTTAAAAGAAGTTGAATCGACTTCAAATACTAACAAAGAGCACTAAAAACCTTGCAGCAATCGCGGTTGATTTGCTGTCATTTCTTTAAGAGTTCGGTAGTCTGTCTCCGAAATTCATCATCAGATCTATATAAAATTTAAATGGGACCATTTCGGTAAAATCCCCTTTCGAACAAAAAAAGATTTTTGAAAATCCGTCTATAGATGATGGAGTTATGCACGAACATGTATAAAAATAAATTTCATGGCCCTTCCTTACGTGCCTATTTGTTTCTCGAAGATGTACTTAGATTTTTTTTTAACGGGGTGGAAGATCCTCATGGATGTCCTTCGCCCAGTGGGGAATGGCGAAGGGGTCCAATGGAAAAACCACCTCGGTGTTCCTCTCGTTGCCAATGGCCGGGGAGCGAGAATCGCAATTGCATTCTTTCGCCACCCCCGACATGCATTGCCCCGTCTCACCTAAGACGGGCTCGTCAGTTGTTGCGACAGTTACCCTTCGGTCGCAGTCCTCTAGGAACGCACACGGAACACTGTGCGCTACCTTTTGGGCCTGTATCTGTTCGGACGATGAATCCCCCGAAATCGTCGCCCGCAGGCCACTTCCTAAGGTGGCCGGAGATCGACGAATGCCCTCCGGCGTCCGGTGCGCCTTCTGCGGGTAGAGATAGCGATGTTGCCACATGTTCGCAGAAGGAAGCGATGACGCTCCATGCACTCTCGCTGCGGACCATGGATAAAACCAAGGTGGGAAGCGAGACGCCACCCTTAGAACTGACTGCCGCGATAAGATCACGACGCTGGCTAGAACAAGCTGAGCATTCCGCCAGCGTGTGAAGCGATGTGTCACCGGACCGTTTGTCCCACTCAGCCACCAAGATCTGGTGGAGCTCTGCCCGGTATGCCTCTATAAGATATACTTAGATGTCGCAATAATAAATAACATTTTCAACTATCTCTGAACTTAATAAATAACCAAAGAATATCCGCCAGAGCTGCCATTAAATGAACTAAAGTTTTGCAGTTTTATAGTGACGTGAATATAAATTATTGAAGATGTTTTACGATAACATAATGTAACACAGGATATCTTCATCATTTAGTTGAAATTTGAAATAGAGATGGCAGCCCCGACGGATATTCTTTGGTTATTTATTAGAGACATTGACCTAATCGCTACTGTTTTATGCACCCTATCGTCACACGTCTGCTTGTTTGACCCCTAGGCCCCAACAAAATCGGTCTCTCATCGCAAAACAATGTATACATTTTGCAATAATGTGCATAAGACGAATAAATAACTTAAAGGCTTGTGGTTGGTGAAAATAGCAAAGCTCTGAAATATCGCCATATGTACGTGCTGTAGCTGACCTAATTTCGTGTTCATTAAAGCCAGTGTAAGCTAGTGGCCTAGTGCTTAGTGGAAGTGGGTCGTCACACATCTCTCGCGGCTGTTACATTACACATTCAGACCATCCAATTGCGTAACCGGAACCGGAAGCTCTCAGTGAAGTGAATGCGTTATTAGCATCAAAACTGGACTAAGTACTGCGGTATCGGACAGAGCAATATTTAACTTGCTAAATAAATGTTGGCTTCTTCTTCGCTCCACTTTCATAGCATATTTATTTTAGCGAAGTTGTATGATCTTACATCATACAACTTGAGATATAAAGATGGTTTTGTTAAAGTTTAAAACTTCAAAATAAAGCAAACCATTCCATAACTATATTTATTACTATTTATTATTATACTCACTATAAAATATTTAAAAAAAAACTAATAAAGTAGCCACTGCACTCCATGATTGCACGGATTACGTAGTGGTTTCAGCGGTCGCCACGCCGCTTCCTATTACGCTGTGTGTTGTGGGTTCGATCCCCTCATGGGACGACACTTTGTGTGATGCTCATATTCTTGTCCTGAGTCTGGGTGTTCTTTGTGTCCGTTTCATGTATGTTTGTCCCCTGCGACACAAGATATATTTCTAGTGCGAAAGTTGTCTTTCTCCTAAAAACAATCACTATGTATTAGGGTTTGCCCAATTCGTGTGTCAAATGTTTCAAGTTATTATTCTTCTACAATAGATAATTTAGCAGATTTAGTTTTAAAGATACAAATTGGGTTCTCTGAAAATTTAACAACCATAGGTTGCTTTATAGATATCAATGATGCATATAATAATATAGATATAGTAAGTTTGTTGCATATAATGGACCGTCTAGGGGTGGGACATAGAATGTGTACATATATTTGGAACTATCTTAAAGAAAGAAATCTTAATATTACTCGATACAATTACTCCGTGTCTCGAATGACGGGACGGGGATTGGCACAGGGTGACCCACTCTCTCCACTATTATTTAATATTGCTACTGTAGCGATTTGCAAGGAAATAGTCAATGTTAGTGTTTCACAGTATGCTGATGACTTTGCGTTGTACGTAACCGGCAGTAGTGTATCACACATGGTACGAAATTTACAGCATGCACTAAATTTACTTAGTAATTTACCCGCAAATATTGGTCTTGACATATCGGAAACAAAAAGTAAAGTCTGTATTTTTAAAAGAGGCTATAAGAGAGAAGTAATTGATCTCAAAATTAGGGATATATCGTTGGCGGTTACGGACAATGTAAAGTATTTCGGGTTATGGCTAGATCGCTCTTTAAGATGGCATAAACACATTAATGAAACAACTGATAAGGTAATGAAGTTTATAAACACTTTTAAGGTACTTAGTGGATCAAAATGGGGTGTACATACTATCCATATGAGGCGATTGTATATTACTTTAATTAGGAGTAGGTTCGACTATGGCAGTATGTATGGTTTAGATGGAATACGGGCGCAAGACATTATATATTTACGTAAGCAAATAAGTCCTGTTCTAGCTTCATTCATAAATATGTCCTTATCAAACGGTATTTATCCAGACCAATTAAAAAATGCAATTGTACGTCCCATATACAAATCAGGCAGTCACCTTGAATATGTCAACTATAGGCCTATCGCAATATTATCTGTTATAGACAAAATAACTGAAAAAATTATTGTAGGACAGATTAGCACGTTTTTAGAACAACACAATATACTAAGTGACTCTCAGCACGGTTTCCGGAGAGGGCGCAACACTGTCTCTGCCTTGTTGCGATTTTCAGATTACATTAATGACTGTCTAGATTCGGGCAAACAAATTATAGCACTGTTCATTGATTATAAAAAGGCGTTTGACACTTTAGACCATGAGATCTTATTACAGGCAATGGACGAATGCGGAATACGCGGTCCCACAAAAAATTGGTTTCAAAACTACCTCAATAACAGAAAAATAAGCACAATTATCTCCCGAGTGGTTGGGAAAGAGGCGGATGTCGATCAGGGTGTGCCTACTGGATCGGTGTACGGCCCTGTAGGATATATAATGCATGTAAACGGTGTGTCAAATGTCGTACATAAATGTGAGGTGTTCATGTACGCTGATGATATGTGTCTTGTTTATGCCTCCAAAAACATAATTGAGGTACAAATGTGTATACAAAGTGATTTTGAAAATATTTGCAAATGGGCACACGACAATGGAATTATATTAAATCTTGCAAAAACTAAATGTATGCATATACACTCACCGTATAATCGAAATGCTAAATCTGTAAACAATGAATACCTCACAGTGATGGGACATACGTACGAATGTTTGCATATTAATAAATGTAATTGTAATTGTAAAAAACTGGAGTATGTAGATAAATTTAAATATTTAGGGCTAACAATAGATAAGAACTTTAACTGGAGATTACATGTAAATGACATTTGCAATAGGCTAAGATCGGTGCTTAGTAAGTTTTACCAATTAAAAAATGTATTGAACAAACAGACGCTAAGAACAGTCTATTTCGCACTTGCTGACTCGCTACTAAGTTATGGACTCCTTGTATACGGTCGAACCTTCATTACATATTTAAGAGATATAAAAGACATACAAAAAAGACTGATCAAATTTCTAGTGGGTAAAAATATTAAAGATAAGTGCAACAAAGATTATGATAAATTATTTCCCATTTGTAAAATTATACCCATAGATAAAAAGGTAGATTATTTGATAGGTCTGGAATATTACTTTAAGGATGAATATAAAGTTAATGTTAAAAACAAGTACAACTCACGTAGGGTTAGAGAGAACAAACTGGTTCAACCACGGATAACAAATTATTATGGTAAAAGAACATCTAAGTATTTAGTACCTAAAGTGTTTAACAAAATAGATTTATTAAGAGAAAAAGTAAAAATCAGTAAAGGGTCACTTAAGACAAAATTAAAAACCATTATACAGGATTGCGACTAGAAATAAATAAGTGTCCATTATAGTAAATTAAACCAAAAAAAAAAAAAAAAAAAATTTGTATAAGTGGTGTTAGTATTTAATTCATATATTACATACATATTATTCTTACTTACAAGGGTAGTACTAAAGTAATAACAAAATATCATGTGTTTATATGCATATTACTATATTATGTACTATTGTGACTAATATTAAGTGAATATGGGGTGAATCATGGTTATGTGAGAGAGCGCTTCTCGCCTTCAAACGTAAAAGTTTGGCGAGTTTAGAATTAAGTAACCTATGTATTATTATTTAATTTTCAGAATAAAAAAAAAAAAAAAAAAAAAAAAATGATAATGCAAGTCAAACTCATATCAACAAGCTAGATAAATTACAAAATATCTTTATGAGATTGATAGGGGGATTCATTAGGAGCACTGCTATACACATCATGGAAAATGAACTCTGTTTACAACCTTTACACATACGTAGATATTACTTGGCTGGGAAATATTGGCTTACATCGAAATCTTTTACAAAAAATAACATTATAGCTTTGTTAGAGGAGTTACAAAATTTTAGCGATAATACATATTGGAGAAACAGGAAAATAACTCTGTTGGTTTCTATACATGAGTATCTTAAATTTTTACCGATACATTTTAGCTCACAATTAGACATGTTTTCTTTGAACACTTGGGTCACCTATGTGGATCTTTCTAAAAATATTAAATATAATATAGAAGATGTTCATACTGCAAAACGGTTTTACACGCCGTCTAACCTAAGAGAAGTTTGTAGTCAATATATCAATCAGTACTATGGCACATGGTATAAAATTTTCACTGACGGCTCGAAGGACGGTAGCAGGGTTGGAGCAGCGTTTTTCGACCCACAAACAAACTCCTCTGTGAAACTTAATATAAAGTGTAATATGAACATAATGTATGCAGAACTTGTTGCAATAAGTGAAGCCTTAGCATATGTTGAATCATTTCATAGCGGCGATTATGTAATTTTGTCAGATTCGAAGAGCGCTCTCCAGCATCTGGCTCGGTGCTCCTCGAAAACTCGAGGGACCCCGATAGCCTATAATATAATGCGTTCTATACAAAATCTAGAAATGAATAATAAGAATATAACACTGCAGTGGTTACCTGCACATATTGGATTGACCGAGAATGAGACAGTTGATAGATTAGCTAAAGAATCTCTCGTTGATGGTTTAGATTTTGCATATTTGCCATATTATTCTGATTTATTGTATGTGGTTAAGAATCGCTGTTTTCAACTATGGTCAGAATATTTCGATAAAAGATCGCTAACTGAAGGTATTTGGTACCGAACCATTCAGCCTACTATACATAAACATCCCTGGATCGATCAAGCCAATATGAGCAGGTCAGACATGATCATGGCTCTCAGACTTCGTTCCGGACACATCCCACTGAACAGCTTTGCACATTTAATTGGTAAAGTCGATTCCCCCAACTGCTCATTATGTAACAAAGTAGAAGATGTACACCATATTCTGATGGAGTGTCTCCGGAACGAACCCGAAAGAAAACAATTATTTTGTGAACCTAACTTTAATATTGGTATATGTAATAGCATTCTCGCGCTCCCCTTCTCGGAGAAAGCGAGAGCGCTGTATAATATAGCTAAAATTTGTATGCTTAATAGATTTTAAATAATGTTCTCCTATGAGGGCGGCATAATCACTTCGTGACTAAGCCCTCGTTAAATCAATAAAGAGAAAAAAAAAAAAAAAAAGTTATTATTCTATACATATTGTAACTTACAACTATTTGAGGTTTGCGAGACCTGTATTTTCTTACGTTACCTATTTTTATTGCAGAGATTTCTTTCCTTTTTTCTGTGCTCAGGTTTTTTTGTATGTACTTAGATACTTTTATATTTTACACATACCTACGTATGTGTAAAACTACATTCTTCATTCAGTATACTTATTCATTAGAACTAGGTATATATCTATCTATTTAGGTAGGTAGTGAGAGTGGATTAGGTAGGTGGTTTGGGTGGACTATTATATAGGACTACTAGCGATCCGCCCCGGCTTCGCACGGGTACAATGTAGGTACTACTAATACTACTAACGTGGTTACAGTGTGGGGTAATTTCTTATAAAAGACAACTCCCGCATTAGGAATATATTCCTGTGTCGCGGGGGACTTTACAAACATACAGACTCAGAACAACAATTTGCGGATCACACAAAGTGAAGTCCCATGTGGGGATCGGACCCACCACACTCAGCGTAGTAGTAAGCGGCGTAGCGTCCACATAAACCACTACGCCATCCGTGCAATCAAATTAATTATAATATTATTATGAGAGGACTCTACTACAGGACTTTATGCAATATTTATAGGCCCGCTCCGATCCTGCCGGCCGCTACCACCCGCAACGGACGTATGGCTCGAAGCATTTTAAACATTTGAAAGTGATAAACATTTAATTTTTTGTTGTAATTCGTAATTCGTTTGGTTTTGTATATTTGAAATTGAAGTGTATAGTATATTTTTTTGTGTAAGTATGTTAATGTAAGTATAGTTTAGGTTTGTAATGTTGATATTTTAGTAACTTTCTGGGGTTTTGAGTGTTTACACGACCCTCTTAAGTGTCGTGCAGGCGGTAGTGTCGTGTTCCGGGTTGTTGATCCTGACTATATCGGTTAGGCTATACCATGGCTGGGGCTCGTATGCCGTCTGCATGGACAGGCCGACTCAATACCAGGGTCCTTTCTTCAAAAGGCCAACCCAGACCCTATACTGCACTCACATAGTTCTCATTAACATTGTACACGGACTTCAAAAAAAGACACTTCTGTGGTTTGTTTCGGCGTTTCTTCCCAGAGCGAGTCTTAGGAAATGCCGAGGACTTCTAGCCGTAAAGTTCGACTTGTAAAAATATCTGAAAAGATTTACTTACAGAAATAAATATAATTTCATTTCAAACCTATACTATATAATAACTTCTATAATGTAATGATACGCTGTAAAGAGCTGTAATCAACATTAAATGCACAACGTATTTAATTGGATATGGAATAACAATGTATTGTTTAAAATAGCTTCGTATAAAAGACAAAAATGGTTACTGTGGGTTATTCTTAGGAGATAGACATAATATACCGTCGCGGACTTTTTGTAGATCTTTTTAAGATATACAATTCCGTAGTACATTATTTGTGTCTATCTCGTAAGCATTAGCCAGCGTTTGCAATGTAAGCGCGCAAAACCATGTTTTTAAGACAAATCTTTGAAATTCTCGGATTTTCTTTACTATAATAAACATGTATTGTACATATATAAACCTTCGTCTTGAATCACTCTCTCTATTGGTGAAAATTTGTAAGATCTAAGCGTACAACACAAAAAGCGACCATTTCACACTACGTAAAGAAGACAAAGTTACTTAAGCGTTTGTACCTACTAACAGGAAACGGGGCTGAGCTTGCGGTATCCTTGAGGTTTGTCTTGGTGCATGAATTGATGATGATGATGACCACCACCGCCCATGGATATCCTACGACTCAGGAATCACGAGTAAGTTGTCGCCCTTTGAGTCCCACTCCCAGAAATAGGTGGAAGTCGGGTTTTGGATTGCGGTAACTTCAAACACTCGGTGAATAGCAAGGAAAGAATTGGTTAACGTGGGTGAAATGAAATGATAAAGTGTAAGTATCGTCTCATACATACAGTAGATATATCCAAGATCGTCACCTAAATACACTCGTGGACACACTTCATTAAAGTACATACTATTATATTAATATTCTACCACATTCACACAACGCCATCTACACCCAAACTAAGCAAAGCTTGTACTATGGGTACTAGACAACCGATATAAATACATATAATATACTTTTTTAACATATTTTACATAGAAACACCCAGACCAAATCAAACATTTAATATTCATGCACACAAATGTTTGACTTAAGCGAGAATAGAACCCGCCACCATTGGAATAGCAGTCGTTTACACAAGCAACTGCACCATCCGGTCGTCGATATTTAACTTGCAGTATCTCATAATCAGGTTTAGAACCATTTATTTCTGACAAAGAAAAACATTGACTTTTCACTTACATGAGAAAAACAAATTACAGTTTCATGGATTTAGCTGTGATACAGAAAAAAAATGTAATTGAAACAAAATAACAACAAACAATTTCTTACACAAATATAGTGAGGGTAACTTCAAAACATTATGCATTCCAAACATTTGTTCAACCACGTTTGCATTTACTACAGGGATCGAGCGCGCCTAGAAGTGACAAAACGGTTCGTACACACTACAATTTACTTTTACATATTTTGCGCTATGAAAATTATTATCTGTTAATAGATAAACATTATGATTTATAAAAAGTGTATTGATGCTTGTATTATTTATCAATGATGTGATACTTTAATAATTTATTGAAAGTTTGCATATTTTTCGCATCTTTTACCACATTAAGCAGTTGATTATGGATTTTAGCACCTTAATACATAATACATCTTTTTCCATAATTTGTTCGTGATTTTAACAGAAATATATCATTCCTACTCTTAACACCGTTTCTATGCACATCCTTTTTTTAATAAATTTTATTTGCGTATGTATATTAATAGGTGGTATTTTTCTTATAAGTATACAATTATAATGATTTATTTTGTAATTTGAATTAGAATCACTTGTACGAGTATGCAATTGAAATAAAAAATAAAAATAAAATAAAAAATGTTTATTACCATATAAGAAATACAACGTGACAAATTCATTATATGATCTGATGTAGGGTTTGGGATTAGCTAAATTATAGTTACACTAGCTGTTGCCCGCAGCTCCGCCCGCAGGAAATAGTTTTTGTTCTATTTCTAAAATTTTCCAATTTGCTGTACCTACAATTTCCTAAATTTTTCATGCAATAAGAACCTTCTACAAAGTAGCGTTACCAAGGGAAATAGGATTCATTTTTATGAACGTAAATTATTTAGTACAACAATGTCTATTTAAAGGCAAAATTAGACATTTTATGAATGCAGTAGAAAAAATACAATATTATATGTAATGATAGCTACAATATAAAATAAATTATTTCAAAAATTGGATGATTTCCTTCGACACCTGATTAAATTTATAATCCTAATGACTAATACCAGACAAGACTATTAAGATATTATTATGCAGGTCATCACGAGCCATTTCTGGTCAGACAGTGCTATTATTATTCTGCAGTTGCTTGGAAGTTTGTTCCGAAAGCATATATCTTCAGTTAAATTCACTTCAGCAAACATTAAAATCTCCGTTGAAATTCCCGAAAAAAATATGTGTTTAGCCCTTAATGAATAATTATATAAAATTATTAATATATACTTAATACATAAAGAGAAATATAACCAGTTACTCGCACATTGCTATATGTTTATTATTTAAAATGATAAAAACCAGGTTACACCATTAAAATAGTAATAATAAGACACTAGAAATGAATTAGCGTTCGATTACTTCGAGAACCGGTGTCGCCACATCTTACACATACACAAAATAAAAACAAATAGATATAAGATTCACACACACCTGCAAAACAACGGTGAAATGTGTAAGGCACAAACTATTATGAACTGTAACCACCTTGAATTACATTGTATTTTACTCCAATGTATTATGTGGCGCCACTACAACCTCTTTCGATGTTTGAGAATCCCCGTAAACAATGCTAGGAATTGATTAAACTTTTCGGAGGTGTCTCTACAATATTTTTATATTAAAATGGATTACAAGTAGTAATTAATATACTTTGTTTTTAAATATTTTCAACAGTCAAAATACAAGGGTGGTCTGAAAAGTTTCGGACCTAACAAAGATACAAGACCTTTTTTTAGTTTTTTTTTTAATTTTTCAACGTAGTCTCCTTGTAACTCTACACCCTTCTCCCAGCGATGATCCAGTCTCTGTAACCCGTCCAAATAGTACTCGGCGTTTTTCTCTGCAAAATAATTGTTCACGAAGGTGATTGCCTCTTCATTTGACGAAAATCTCTGTCTTCCGAGCGCAATTTACGCTTGGGGCTAGATCTGGTGAGTAAGGCGGATGGGCAAGCAGTTCAAACCGTAATTCGTGGATTTTCACCACGGCAACCGCTGAGGTGTGAGACGGTGCATTGTCTTGGTGAAACAGGATTTTCTTTTTCTGCAAATGTTTCTTTTCTGCAAATGTTGCTTTTCCGCAAATTCTGCCTTCAGCTTGTCAAGTAATGATGCGTAGTATGCTCCTGTAATGGCTTTTCCTTTTTGGAGATAATCGATTAAAATAACTTAACTTAACTTTTCCAACCGAAAAAACAGTTTTTGCCTTTTTTGGAGCCGGTTCCCCCTTTGCAGTCCACTGTTTGGAATGTATTTTTGTTTCAGGCGTATAATGGTGTATCCAAGTTTCATTGAACATCGAACACGTTTTTGGTCCAACGTGAGCAAACGCGGGCACCCAACGCGAGGACAGTTTTCTCGTGTCTAAATGTTGATTTAATATGTGACAAACACGTTCGTTTGACATGTTCATATCCTCTGCTATCTCTCTCACTTTAATTCGATTGTCGTCTAGCACCATTTGGTGAACTTTGGCGATGTTTTCGTCGGTAGTTGCAGTTTTTGGATGCCCCGAACGTTCATCGTCTCCCAAGCTCTTACAGCCACGTTTAAATTCAGCTGCCTAAAATTTCACTGTGGCAAATGATGGTGCAGAGTCCCCATACACAGAATCCAACTCATCTTTGATTTCCTATTGCCTTTAAAAAACAAATATTTAATGACAGCTCGATACTCAATAATGTCCATTTTCATAAAAACAGTCACATCAACTCACTCAAACGACTGTTACATAACAACTGCGCGTCCAAAATGGCTGAAACTTTGGCGAGTAACTGTCAACAGATGAACAACGACATTCACAAGCTTTTATTCGCGAGTGTTGTCATCTTCGTGTTGAAGTAGGAAACTTTTTAGACCACTTGTGTACTTTATTTTAACAATTAAAAATTTAAAAGATTATTTTAAAAAAATAACAAGTAAATAGTGATAGCTAAAAAAAATTGAAAATAATGTGTCTATAAATGATAAAAAATAAAGCCGTGTGGTGTCGTGGGACACCCGATAGGAACGAAGTTGTTTAAAGTTAAAACTGATTTGACACGATATTAATTACAACGCCATCTATGAAAGCGGCTATTACCTACATGTTAAAAACAATTAAAACAATTTATACATTGGTAAAATCTCCTAGCGAAATGATTTCCTATCTATTCGATAGATGGCGCTGAATGTCTGACAAGATGACACGAAAAAATATTATTACTAATCATAGTTCATACTTTCATCAAATTCATGGCTTACGTTGTATGTTATAATAAGATTTACTTTAATTTAAAAAAAACTTTGACTGAAATCTGGGTAATAGTGTACATAGCATCAACTTCTTTTGATCATTAAAGTGTTTTGAAATATATTTACTTAGTTTTATTTCCTAAATTCAAAATTTCAAGAAAAAAAATATAATGTTGACATTTGGGTAGGCCGTGGAAACACTCAAAACCACCAGAAAGATAATAAAATATGAATTAACATTACAAGCCTACACTATACTCACATTCACATTCAAATTCAAAGAAAAATAAAATACGAAAACAAAATACGAAATACACCAAAAAAAAAAAAAACCTGCGGTAAAAAATTAAATAAAGAGCAAAAAGCCAACATCACGTGGTATTCCCAGGCGGTCACCCATCCAAGTACTAACCACGCCCGATGTTGCTTAACTTCGGTGATCGGACGAGAACCGGTGTATTCAACATGGTATGGACGTTGGCGAACGTTAAAGCAAATTTAATGTATGGTATCCACAGTGAGACGTCAATTTATATTAATAAAAAAGTGTCGCGTCCCAAATTTTTGTATGATTTTTTTCCGTCTAGCCCCCTTTCACAACGCGCGATAAGGAACTTCGTTCCAATAAAACAAAAAGTACATACATGCATCGATTCATAACAAACCATAGCAATGACACTTGAGAGAGCACGGCGATCCTTGACACCTTATATCAATGTAGAGATAGGTTATTAAAGAAGTAAGTGATAAACACCTAGCTGTTGTAGTAGCTAGCTGAGTAATTGCCTTTTTTTTTAAGATATTTACATAGTCGTCAACTGTATAATACCCTTATTTCAATATTATATTCGAGCCTGTTGGTCTAGTGGTTAGTGACCCTGACTGCTAAACCGGAGGTCGTGGGTTCGATTCCCACCCAGAACAAATTTTTGTGTGATGAGCACGATCGTTTGTTCTGTTTCTGGGTGTAATTTATCTATAATATGTATGTATTTAGAAATATATAAGTATGTTTATCTGCAGTCTGGTTACCATAGCACAGGCTCTGCCTAGTTTGCGATCAGACATCCGAACAGGACCCACAAGTATTAACTACGTGTTTACAACTTACAGTGTATATCACATTCTAGCTGCATTATAACCATGTGCTACACATAACTAACGAACCTTCTCTGAAGGAAACTGAATTGAATTAGGTTATTGAACAATAGAAGGTAACACACGTCCAACGTTTATTTAAAAGATCATAGTTGTTCAGTGCTCGATACTCAGTTGCTTGATAAAGGGTTCATCGAGACGCATGGCGGTGCGCCCCTCGCTCACGCGCATGTCCCTCGCGCCCAACTTCGCGTAGAATCCAAGCGCCGGCGCATTGTCTGCCAACACGTGCCAGTCAATGCGGGTCACTTTGTCGCGCACGGCCATCTGGAACATGGCCACACATTAGAAATAGACACAAGATCACGCGTACCCGCCCTCTTTGCTGTACTGTACCCGGCAGAGCTCTTGCATCAAGCGCTGGCCGATGCGGTGTCGCCGAGCGTGCGGCCGCACGTACAAGTCTTCGAGATAATACGCGCGGCACGTCCAACTCGAGTAGGCGCGGTTGCAAAACGCGTGCCCTACAACTGCGCCATCGAGCTCCGCAATCAGCCCGAAGAACCACGGTGACGATGAGTCGAACCCATCGCGAACGAGATCTGACGCCGAAACAAATAGGATAGTTTTATGTATGTGCTCATAAACAAAAAGGCGACCGGCGCTACTACTTCCTGTGGGGAGTCTAACTCAGACATAGGGCAATTGTAATTTGTATTATACTTACTGTGCAGATAAACACTAGTTATTGTTAACAATTTTAAATTTCAAACATGAGTAAAATTAAAGAATAAAGCTTAACTTATAGGTTTTACACAACAACACAGACATGCTATGCCTGCTGCCGTCTATTTGCGCTAAGTGGTTCTCGAAGCGCTGTTCCTTGACTCAGCGGCCTAACATTCGCG
The DNA here is from genome assembly GCA_902825455.1 of Arctia plantaginis. Lineage (NCBI taxonomy): Eukaryota > Metazoa > Arthropoda > Insecta > Lepidoptera > Erebidae > Arctia > Arctia plantaginis. Next base: position 906,781 of record CADEBD010000034.1, on the reverse strand, counting down.
TCTTGCAAGTAGACACGGTTCACTTATTAAATAAACGACTTGAAGACCTGTAGTATAATGTGGAACAGAAATACTACTACACTACAAACCGGCTTTGTTTTAAAAATAAATTATTTTTAATCTAGTAAATTAGTTAACATGTTATTGACAAGAAGTCAAGTAAGCAAACAAATATGAAGATGTACTAGACCTTTGTGTATGTTATTCCGATAAACAATATAAACGGTAAACCTAGGGTATTAGGTCAGTCGCGCGCCGCCACAAACAACTTGCGTTCCGTTGAGTTATATCAGTAATCTTTGTTCATCTGCAGATGTCCTCATTTCGGATTCGATTCGTTAAGCGAATCTGGAGTCTATTCATCGAGACTACAGTTGGACACCACATTTATTACTGATAACTGAAAATACACAATGAACGAAAATCTGTTTTTATGCTCTAAGGAATTTGAATGAAAATATGGTTCCAAGTTTTCCAAACAAGAATTTCCAAAATGGAGTTCTTAACTATAACATCCGTTATAGTACAACATGAACATTCGACATGATTTTTGACTTCTCGATGTCAAAATTTAAAGCTGCAGTAGTCTAGCGGTTAAGGCATTGGACTTGCAATCAAGAGGTAGTGGGTTCGAATCCTGACCAGTAAACTACCAACAAGAAACTGCTCCTAACACAAGCAATTATGCTTAGTGGGAGGGGTTAACGGAAATACTAGTAATTTCGATAAAGTAGGCCTAGGCCTAATACCTACTTTACGACACGGGCCAGACGGGCAGATATAGGGTTTGTGTCAAGTTTATCTTCTCTTTGCAGTGCTGCTGTCCTGCTTAGTTTGCTGATTAGTCGGCTATTATGACACCCACGGGATGAATAGGGGGCACTCCGTAATCTTAATCCGTCACCGGACGGACAGACACGAATAAATAAATATATTTAGGGTCACAAAGAATCAAATTTCCATCGATTTAGCTATGACTATATCAATCTAAAAGTTTGCATTAAAACTTTAATTATGATCACCAAAATCCTTTAAACTTAACAGTCAGTATAAATAATGATTCACAGGCATATCTTCACTTATATTGCAGGCATTACAATTAATGAAATGTTCAGAAAAATCGACTTTTACAAAATGAAGCTAAATTGGGCAACAAAGTGATCCTATAAAGGTTCTCTTTGCCTCTGTACCTAAAAAAGCAGTCAATTTAAGTTAGTAGCCGTTAATTATTGCGCTAACTTACCCAGAGACTACCTTAGAGAAATGCCTTCAGTTAGTAAGCATCACTCAATGACAATCACTCAATGACAAAAACTAAGCAGGACTACAGCACTGCAGAGAGAAGGAAAACTTGACACAAAGCCTTTACCAACCCGTCTGGCCAGGTGGTATAGGCGTGGTATAGTAGGCCAAAACCTCCTTTCTCAGGAGAGGCTTATGTCCAGCAGTGGACTATTAAAGGCTGTTGATGATTAAAGGCTGTTGATGAATGACAATCCCCTACATAGAACAATGACTCTTTAGGCAAATAATGTTGTATAAGCAGAGGTTACACAGTATGTTAAGCAATATTTTATTAAATCAGAGAAGCAACATGACTGGTCATGCAGTCTCACCGTCCACAGTGATCTGCGGGCCATCCGGGACACCTTCATACTCTGCTAGTTCCTGTCAACCACATATGAAAGAACACTCAACAAATCAATTTACACCCTTCAGTGTTACCAGATAGAACCTAAAAATACATTTGTACCGTCATGATTTTTATAGGCAATAAGATATTTTTTTATTTTATTGTTAAAAAAACTATTTGACAAATAACCTCTATCACTACCTTGGACATCATGGGCAAGGCAAGGTACACATATCACACTTTAAAATCAGAATAGTCTTAAGGAATTTCCTTTGACTCTTTGCCACTTTGAACTCTTTGCCAGCTTCCATGGTTTATCACCATCGTAAAGAAACACTTTTAATAGCATTTTTTGTTGGTAAAACCAACAAAAAATGCTATTAAAAGTGTTTCTTTACGATATTAGGTATGGTAGAAAATTATAAGAAAAAACATTTTTAATGTATTATATTTGGTGTAGCTTTTACCGAAATAAATGTATTAATGTACCTAGTAAATTTACTAAACACCTCATCTGACGACGTTTGTATAATTATAACTCACCTGTATCATGTCCAGAACGTATCTCATATCGCCGCGCGTGGCCGGGCGCAGGGTCACCGCTCCGGTATCAGAAGTTTTATCCTTTGCCGAAGACATTATAAACTTTTAACCTATGCCCCAGAACGTGTCTTGACTACCAGTCCACTTGCCAGACTATGCATCAACTAGGCCTATACAGACCCCCGCCGCCGCACCTTAGCAACGTGTGAACAATAATAAATCCTTTAATTGCATATCAGGTTCTGACATAACGATAACAAACACTGGCCTAGCTGACGGAATTGACGGAAAATCACCTGTTGAATGACATAATTAATCAGTGTTGCAAGAAAATCAACTAACTTCCCATAAATATTTAAGATATGGAATAATGTTCTGATGCAACTCCACACACAAAAATATAGTTTTAATAAAGAAATTGAAGCCCAAAAAAGATGTATTCTAGCCATGTTTAGTTTAAATAGTAGAGATAGCTGTAAACCGTACTTTGTAAGGCACGATACCTTAATTTTACCGTCTTTATACAGGGTTACAAGAAAAGTCGTGCTAGATCCGTTAAGGGCGTGGAGTACCCATCATTTCTGACATATTTCACTATGAAACACCCTACCCTAAACTTAACCCTTTTCGAGATAATCGTCTTTTAATTTTTTTATTGAAATTTGCTGATTTTTAGGCTACTACATTTATTTTTGTTTATTTTGTGTATCTTATTATTATTTTTGCATTTTTACATGTGTAATAAGATGTTTTAGGACGTCAGTCATTAAAATAGTTCATAAGTTAATTGAATAGATCGTAGTAGACAAGTGAAAGTAAAGAAATAAAAAAAAAATATATATATATATATAGGATATCTAAAAACAATATTATGGTAATTGTTCGGCAGATGTTTTTTAAAATATCTACGTTTCATCAGCTATCTAACGAGGTATAACAATCTAGGGTTTGTATTACATTTCGTGGAAAAAAAGTAGTTGGGACGCTCCAGGTAACAGTTCTAACGGTCCCGCGCCTATTGTCCTTCAAGTTAAGACGCACCAAGCGAGCGAGACAAGTGACGATTTATGTAGGTGCGAATGAAAGAAAAAATGTGTAGAGACCGGTTAGGGCTGGGAATACAACAGGGGGCATTGTTTGGTTGTCACTAGTTGTCAGTCTGCTTTTGTGCTTCGTACATAGTAGATGTGATATCGTTTTGCTCTTTTTCTCGACTTGGCTGTGATTCTGGACTATTTCTTCTGATTTGTGGCTACTGTGCTTGTTAACCGGACTCTGATTTGTACTTGTGATACGGAAGTGTTGAAGATGACGTCCTACACACCTGAGGAATATGCTGATATGCTTATTTGTTACGGATACTGCGATTGTGTGTCTGCGCAAGCTCGCAACGAATACATAACTCGCTACCCTGGTCGTCGAGTGCCGGATGTGGCCGTTTTTGACAGAGTTTATCGAAGACTTCGAGAAACTGGCTCTGTTTTGAGACGAAATACAGACATGGGAAGACCACGAATTGACGACGAAGAACAGGACAATGAGATAGTGCAACGCTTTCGAGCGGATCCGACTACTTCCACTAATATTGTTGCCCGTGATCTGGGACTTTCGTAATGGAGAGTGTGGTTTACAGTGCATACTGCTGGCCTATACCCGTACCATTACACGCCGGTACACGTTATTGAAGAAGGAGACCCCGCGAGAAGATTGGACTTTTGCAGATTTATGCTAAATGCTGACGTAGAAGACCCAGATTTTCTAAGAAATATCTTGTGGACGGATGAGTCCAAATTTGATAAAGATGGCATAACTAACTATCACAACGCCCATTACTGGGCCCCAAAAGAACTAAGGAATCCCAATAAGAAAAGAGTGAAGGGGTCCCAACGAAGATTCAGCGTGAATGTGTGGATGGGCATTATCTCCAATCATTTGATTGGACCTTACTTTCTCCCGGATAATCTAAATGGGGAAAGCTACGAAAATTTCCTGAGAGCAGACTTGAGTGATTTGCTGGATGATCTGCCACTCAACCTGATCAGGGACATGTGGTTCCAACACGATGACTGCCCTGCCCATTTCAGGAGAAGTGTCAGGGACTGGCTGGACACAAATTATCCAAACAAATGGATAGGACGAGGTGGGCCATTGCCATGGCCAGCAAGAAGTCCGGACCTAACCCCCATGGATTTTCATGTGTGGGGGTGCATGAAAAGTCTTGTGTACAGCGAGCCGAATCCAGTTTCGTCTGTGAAAGACTTACGAGAAAGGATTGTGGATGCAGCAAATTAAATGAGGACCACGTTGACCACTGGAGTAGTGAAGACTGGTCTCCGTAGAAGGATGCGACAATGTATCAGAAATAGAGGCGGCCATGTTGAGCATGAACTGTAGAATAAGAAAAAGTTGTGTGAAAACCTTTAATAAATGACATTTCATGCTTAACTATTGTTTTATTTTACTTTTTTGGGTTAAGTATAAATTTTCTTCTCCACTGTCGCCTATGAAACTAAAGTTTTTTCAATGCATTTGAATAAAACCTTATAGTCCAGGCAAATTGACTCATTTACAGCGATAAAAAAAGAAAAATGTTATCCAGATACATACGTTTTCAAATGGTTAAAAGGGTTAAAGTCAACATAAGGAAAATGTGTTATGTGCCCAAGAAAGTTAGGGGATGATTTTAGGGGTTGAAAAGGGGTGAAAATGGATACATCTCGTGTTTTTTGCAATTTCACACGAAATTTGATGTCCCACTGAAAAATGTTAAATACAAAAGTTGTAGATCTTGGAAAAATCTACAACTTTTGGATGGGTCATTTTTTAATATAACCCCAAAATTTCAGAAAAAAATGCAATAAATAAAAAAAAAATTGGTTTTTTGTTTTTTACTTGTCAATTTCTCAAAAATAAATATTTTTAAACCAAACTTGCTGAAAGTACTCCTTTTTGTGTCCCAAACAACAAAAACAAAATTTTAGATTGAAATATTAAAACCTGTTTGAAAAATTCATTTATTTCGGTCCGAGACACGTTGTTTTCAAAGTTACATTTTACTACTTACAATCATCGTAGAGAGGTCATACAGGGCTCATTTTTTTCGTTTTGACGTCTACTTGTTAATGAAATAATAAAACAATACCGCTTTCATTTAAAAACATGTCTAAAAATTGAAAAATATAAAAAAAAAAAAATTCCAAAAACAATTTTTTTGATTATTGTTAATAATAATTTGTTATAAATAAAAAAAAATCACAAACTAATAAGACCATTGAATTGTACGGGAAAAAACACGAAGAAACATATGTTTTCCTATTTAAATACATTTTTTATTTTTGTACAATACTGCTATAAACATTGTAATAGCATATTCCGTGTAGTTGAAAGATGTCAGGTAAGTACATACAATGCGATCGACTTTTACTTTAATAAGAAAAGTTCCTCATTTCTCGCGATGAAATTAATTTATTCAATTATTTTCTACATATTTTGATAAATAAATCGTCTTATAATTAACTTTTGTATACAATTATTTAAAACATGCTTTTAAATAATTGAATGATTTTTTTAAAATGAATTCTGAATCTAATTTAACTTGCACCGAATTTATAATTGAAATTTATATCAACAAAATAGATTGTTAACAATACTATTACTAATAATAATAATAAAAAAATAATGGAGGTAAATGACAATAATGAAAAACTCAATTTTAATCAAGTTGATTTTTTAATGAAATACGCTCAAGTACTGATAAATATCATACATTTACACTTTATATACATAAATATTATACATTTATTATGCGATTTATTACATATTTAATAATGAATACATTATGCACACTAAACCAATTTTTGTCTTTTCGCTAATTGTAAGTTTGGCTGATCATCATCGATTAATTGTTCGTCGAAATATGTGACTTCCTCATTATCTTCAATCATTTCTTCATCAAATTCCTCTGGAAACTTTTCCATAGCAAGATTTTCTGAGTTGAAGATGTGAAATGGTTGTTCAATTTCATCAGGATTATCAGAAATTTCATCAAAATCACTTAAATCTTTTGAAACTTTTTCAACGTTTGAACAACTTTCAGAACCATGGCATTTTGTGCATAACTCTGTGCATCGCAACTCATGCTTTCTGCAACCGCATCTATTGCCCTCACATCCAGTCTCACAACTGCAACAAATTATCTTAAGTATCTCATCTGGAATAAGTGAGTCATCTGTATAATGTGGCATAAGTAGTTTTGTATTATTTACAATCACTTGTTTCCAGCCCCATTTCGTTGCTTGTAATGTATGTCCAAGCCACATTTGTAGTTGGAAGTATACTCTGTACGAGTGTTGAATTGCTGCTCCAACAGAAGGGGGTAATTTTTCGAATTTAAAAGTCGACTTTGCAGTTAATAATTTAAACTGTGTAAATCTTAAATCATCCAGTGGTATTTTAGATTTTTTTGATTGATAAATCGATGCAATCAGTTTACAACCATTTCGAGCAATGACTTTGGGATCTGCATTACTTTGATAAAAGGGCAGTGCTAATTCTTTTAACTCAGGAGCATTAATCAACGAATTAAAACTTGTTGTTTTTCCTTTGCCAGCAAAAGCGGATGTTGTATCACATCCAGTAAAACAATGCAGAAGAGCAACAATTGAATTAATTAATTTCATCGCGAGAAATGAGGAACTTTTCTTGTTAAAGTAAAAGTCGATCGCATTGTATGTACTTACCTGACATCTTTCAACTACACGGAATATGCTATTACAATGTTTATAGCAGTATTGTACAAAAATAAAAAATGTATTTAAATAGGAAAATATATGTTCCTTCGTGTTTTTTCCCGTACAATTCAATGGTCTTATTAGTTTTTGTTTTTTTTTTATTAAAACTAATTATTAACAATAACCAAAAAATTCGTTGTTGCAAAATGATTTTTTTATATTTTTCAATTTTTAGACATGTTTTTAAATGGAAGCTGTATTGTTTTATTATTTCATTAAAAAGTAGACGTCAAAACGAAAAAAATGAGCCCTGTATGACCTCTCTACGATGATTGTAGGTAGTAAAATGTAACTTTGAAATCAACGTGTCTCGGACCGAAATAAATGAATCTTTCAAACAGGTTTTAATATTTCAATCAAAAATTATTATTTTTTTGTTTGGGACACAAAAAGGAGTACTTTCAGCAAGTTTGGTTTAAAAATATTTATTTTTGAGAAATTGACAAGTAAAAAACAAAAAACTATTTTTTTTTTATTTATTGCATTTTTTTCTGAAATTTTGAGGTTATATTAAAAAATGACCCATACAAAAGTTGTAGATTTTTCTAGGATCTACAACTTTTGTATTTAACATTTTTCAGTGGGACATCAAATTTCGCGTGAAATTGCAAAAAACACGAGATGTATCCATTTTCACCCCTTTTCAACCCCTAAAATCATCCCCTAACTTTCTTGGGCACATAACACATTTTCCTTATGTTGACTTTAACCCTTTTAACCATTTAAAAACGTAGGTTTCTGGATAACATTTTTTTGTTCTCCATATTCAACGTGCCTGGACTATTAGATTATTATACCTCGTTAGATAGCTGATGAAACGTAGATATTTTAAAAATATTGTTTTTAGATATCCGTTAGAGAAAAATAATTTTCTAATATTTTTTTTTATTTCTTTATTTTCACTTGTCTACTACGATCTATTCAATTAACTTATGAACTATTTTAATGACTGACGTCCTAAAGCATCTTATTACACATGTAAAAATGCAAAAATAATAATAATAAGATACACAAAATAAACAAAAATAAATGTAGTAGCCTAAAAATCAGCAAATTTCAATAAAAAAATTAAAAGACGATTATCTCGAAAAGGGTTAAGTTTAGGGTAGGGTGTTTCATAGTGAAATATGTCAGAAATGATGGGTACTCCACGCCCTTAACGGATTTAGCACGACTTTTCTTGTAATCCTGTATATATGAAACAGCAACTATTATAAAATCAAATCCTGAATTATTTGAGACCTTGGCAGACACTGTTACACGCTTCGCATACATAAAGCAAATACAGCTTTATTGCATAAAAGCATCTTCTGCATTTCGCCAGTCATATACCTATAACAGGATACCTAATTAATTTAAAAAGTTAAATATTAATTTTTTAGGAAACGCCTTCATGACTTTTTAGTAAATAAATGCTACTATGCAATAAGTTACTTTCTCTCAGGAAAATAAAATTGGACTAAAAAAATTACGGATTAAAAAAAGTCGGACAGTCTCGCTAGCAAAAAACTGTGTCACTCATAGTCGGCCAGCTGTACGTACTGTACGTACAGGCTGGTACGGCAATTACGCTAGCAAACATCAAGACAGCTATACGCTAAACATATAAATATACAATATGTTTTGCGTGGTGAAATGCTGTTAAAATCATACTGACTGAAAGAAAAAAATCCAGGAATCACGTTTCGTAGGTAAATGAATAATTCAATCACTTATTTGCAGATTTTAAAATTAATCAGCATTCGCTAGAACATTAGAATTTATTATAAGCCCAATGTTGCCAATTTTTACGTGTGCAAATTACGCGAAACCAAGGAAATTTATGGTTTGTTATTAAAATCATTTTTTTCAAGGTTATTTATTTGATAGTTACTACTAGGTTAACTATTTCATTTTCTTTTACTAAATTTTCTAAGGAAAATGGAGTATGAAGAATTGATTAGCTTCAAATACTTAGAAATCATAATGGTGAAAATAAAGACAAGAAAATTAATTCTAAAAAAGTTACAATCTGAAAGTACGAAAGTACGTTCAGAAGTTTTAAAAAAAGACGATGGAATAGACATCATCATCAACAGCTTTTAACAGTCCACAGCTGGACATTGGCCTCTCTTTAGAAAGAAATAGACATCAAATGTATGAAGCACGAACATGATAACTACGAGTATAATTATTGTGGAGTTCAAAAGTGTGAACGAATGTTTTATAAATGTTTTTATCTCTGTCACGCGCATATGTCGCATATACGTCGCGATGGACGAGCTCCCGATGGGACGACTGCAAAGTTGCACGCTAGGTGGCGCTAGCGTCGCAATAGCAATGGTTTTGTAGTTGAGTCACAGGTCTGATGAAATGATTTCGAAAACATTTGACAAATAACATGTGATTGTGATTTTGTCCTATCCCTATTTCACACACAAAGAGCTGCCGCCGTAATGGCGGCTCAGTTTTGTCTTAGCGGGAGTTCTGTCCGAATTTATTTATACATCCATGGGAACTGCAATAAAATAAGTCTTATTAGGGAAGATGTTAGGTACACCAATCCACTCGTGACATTATATTTGGAATTATTATGTACAGCTGATCTGTTATGATTCGCAGCCAGGATGACTTAAAAAATATCTAATAAATAAATCTAACTACTTTTTAACCACTTTTAATACCTTATAGTACCTACTTAATAATACATAATAGCAACTGAACTGTTTTGATTGTAGTCTAAAATAAACAACACAGCTCTACTTCACACGAACTAGTTTACAAAAACACTTCTCCCAAAAGATTCAAGTAAAAAAGGACAGGTGGCGCTATAGTAAAAAAAAACATGATATATTCTACAGTAAGATTTCTTAATTAAAAGTATTTTATTTACCAATTACAGACATTTATAAGACTTTACATATGGGAGGAATAAAATAATACTATGTTGGTATTAAAAAACTCAATTTAAAGGAGTCGAATGTGCGCGCTTTCTTTTCACACACGTAATATATAAAATAAACGTTAGATGGCGGTAGGTTGTCAAACTTCAGACATTATTTGTTATGAAATACACTGTACTTTACTTTCAATATACTGAGTGTATTGCTTTGCATGCGAAATGGCTTTAATAACATGACATGTGTTCTATCTAATATTGAAAACGGCCACTATATCTATTGTGAGAGAGCAGGTCCGATTTTAAATTATATAAATTTTGTTTGTTTTATACACCAACGTAAAAGGAGATCTCAAAAACTGGGCATAAATAAAGACGGGGCTCTTATGCGGCTCAGAGACACCTTGCAACATTAAATAATTGGACTCCTTACGATAACAAGTCCCAAAAGAAACTCCTTACGATAGTAAAACACCCAAAATGCATACGTACCTACACTAAGACCGATTCGGGGCGTAGCATATGTATGTATATAAAAGCTAAATATTAGGTATTCGCTATTTGATTAATTATGCCTTAGAAAACTATAACTTCAATTATTATTTTCTTCTATGAATTTTCTACCGTTTTAGATGGAACATATTCTCTTAAAGGGTCGTGGGGCTTCTGGGACCGGGACCGCGGTCCCGAATTTAGATATAGTGACAATAATTATTTTTGAGTAATATATTAGGACCACTAATAAAAAAAAACAATTAATGTCTTGGGAAGTACGGTCAAGAAAAAAAAAATAAAAGTTAAAAATAATAGTAATAAATACGAGATTGTCGATATGTGGAATGTCGATTCAGTGATCATTGTTCCGATAGTCGTATCTGCTCACGGATTGATAGCCAAGAGCCTCGACCAACACCTTAAGATGCTCACATTGGACGGCTGGATCAAGGGTCTGATGCAGAAGGCAGTCCTCCTTGACACGGCTCTCGGGTGGTCTACAATTTTTTATATTTTTAAATATGAAATATTTTTTTTTCTTTTGTAATATATTTGAAAATGTAATCAATATGTATAAATAATTTAAAAAAAGAGAATAATAATAATATTAAGCTCACACATCTCACACACGGCTGTCTGATCCCAAACTAGGCAGTGCAAGTACATGTACCTAAGTTTTACTTACAAATGAAACTATTTTTATACTAACTACTGCTACCACTAACTATGTTTCTTTTTGTCTGACTACCGCTCGGTTTAGAAAACTCTTGCATTTGTTAACCAAACAGTCAAATGTGAAAAAAAATGTCATCACACCTTCTCAATTTTTGTGAAAGAGCTATCCGAAGATACCGATGTACACTTTACGTGTGCGTTTTTTATTTTTATTTTATTTAACAACTGTTTACTGCTAAATTACTACCTTTTGGTACTAACAGTTTCTAAGCTAAGCCGAGGAAGGACGGACGGAGACACGGACATGGTGAAGCTATAAGGATTTGTAGTCTACGGAACCCTTAAAACGGGCAATAATGCGATTTAGTCCCGAAATCTTCTACATAATCTTGGCAGTTATGTATATTTCATGACATTGATTTAGTTTGGTTGTTGAGCAGTACCAGCTTTCTGCCAAGCACTTACACCTGCTAAATAAATATTTGTTTCGGAGTTTGGGTGTTTTCTATATATAATATGTATGTATTTACAAAAAAAAAAGATGTAAATAAAAAAATATTCTATAATTTTATTATTATTACATTGGATTTCAAGTTTTTTTCCTCAGCTATTTGGCTGGTTCTACGTATTTCCGGGCCTAAACCAAGTAAATACAGCAAGTGGTGTGTGCATTATGTTGGTGTGTTGTCATCTAACTGCATGAATTTTCAAAAAATCTACTTGTATTACTAAATTATATGGCGGCTTTCTGTAATTTTCTATAAACGAATTCTGATAAACCTAACTGTTTTAAGCTATGTAGTAGATGGTTTGGAATGATACCAGCCGTGGAGAGGACTATGGGGACTATGTAGACGTTATGTTGTTCCCATATTATGAGCACTTTTCTTTCAGGTCAGCATACTTGTTATTTATTCGGATATTGGTTTTTGTAAACTATGTGTGTTCGGTACTGCAATATCTATAAGGTACTCGTATGTGATCCTTCTGATCTTGTCTTGTAGGGTTATGTCTGGTCTATTTAAATGTATCGTTTTATCGGTAAGTATAGCGCGGCCGTAGTCAATTTTGTGCGTGTCATGTTCTAGGATAGTTTGTGGTTTATATTTATAACTAGCATGTACCCGCGTCTTCGTTCGGGACTTGAAAAGCGCTGCCTTAGTAGTGTGGGACGTTACCCGAGGACATTTGTAAGGAAAAGACTAGGAGTGGCAGTCAACTGGACGAGGTATCTCCTCTTCCTCCTCCTCAAGTCGATATGCTGCCTTCTCAAAATAAGGTCAATTGCAAAAGGTTTGTAGATGACAGCAAAGCAAAGTTGTTTCGTAATCAGAGGGTTATGTTATTAACATATCAGGCTGGGTATGGATTAAGAAAATGGTTACAGAACACCCTGGGGGAAAATTATGCTGTGACATCTGTGATAAAGCCTGATGCTCCATTGGCAGAAGTCTTAAGACATAGTATGTATAAGGACTTTACTAAACGTGACTGTGTTATAATTTTAGCCTGTTCTAATGATAAAAATCCCTTAAATGTTCAGTCGTTTTTATACTATACTTTATGTCAATTGAGAAATACTAATGTTATAGTGTGCAAAGTCTATAAAAATAAGTATTTAAATGTTAATAAAAATAATGAGCTTATTCAGCTGGTGTGTAGTAATTGTGAGGACGCAACTTTTTGCTCACTTGATTTCAACTTTAATAAGTCATCACACTATGTAAATGAAGTACAAGCTTCTTTATTTTATTAATTATTATATTTCAAATACAGTGTAATTTGTTGATGAATAAATGACTATGTCTATGACTATGACTGCAGTCCATGAGGCCCCCGGTTTGATTCGGAAAAATAGCCTAAGTTACTCCTTACATATACCTGGTACTAAAATATTATCAAAATGGGTCCAGCCGTTTTGAAGGTTGCCAGAGAAACAGACAGACAAAAAATATATCAACTGGTTTTTTAAATTTATTAACTGGTTATTTTTTTTACTATATGCCAGCGTGGCATAGTAGGTCGAAACCTCCTTTCTTAGGAGATGCCTATGTCCATCAGTGGACTATTAAAGGATGTTGATGTGATGTGTGATGTGGTTTTTAAGCATAGGTATCGTGCAAATAACCGTGTGAGCATGAAAAACCTTTCATTTGGACATTACAAAATGACACTTCAATTTTATTTATTTGCATGTAGTATGTACAGATAAGGAGTTTTGGTGTCTTGTACGAGTGAATGTTTGAGCGCTACTTTTTGATAAATAACGTTTGCAACTGGATTATGTCTGTGAGTGTAGTCTGTTTGTGTGAGTGTTGTGCATGCTCCTCGTATGTGCTGTATGGTAAGGCCCGCCGGGTACGGGTGTGCAGAGCTTGCACCGCACACGGACGGTATTTTCCAAACGGCGACAAAAACAGACATCGAAACGAAAGTGCAAAAATTCTCACAATTTATGTGTTATACATTTTTATTATGTCATAATAGTAACATCTACTGATCGGTGCACGAAAATAAACAAACGTTTATAAACTGAACGTAAGTAGTTAAGTTTGTATAATTTGAATCACTTAAGACGCGGGCGCGGGATTCCCAAATATTAAATACCGGGCGATTGTTTAACGTTCGGGAAATAATGGGGCAGTTTAATCCTAGGACACCATTATTGCAAAGATGCTTTGGAGATTACCTGTGTTTGATCTGCAAAGAGCATACGCCTGGGTGCCACCACTGCGATGGAAAGAGCGTGGCTACGAGCACTTAATCCATGGACACGACGCTTCACATGCTGTCAGAATATCCAGCGTGTGTGGAGCAGAGGCATGACCTCGTGACTGATTGCCGCCATGGTAAGAGCGCGGGTAGTGAACCGCTAACTCCTTCTGTTAAAAAAACATGCTCGGGAATGAGAGGGCGAAGAAGAAACCGCCAGGCATGGAAACTCCAGCGGTGGCTCAAGCGGTAGAGGTCGCTGAATGATCAGGCAGGCAGGGAGTGGAAACCGTGATCACCATACACAATTGGGCCGTCTGTAAGCCGTAGATGACTCGGGGTCCATCGGGGTATCAGGGATTTCCTTTCTAGGTTACACGTGGATCCCCCGCTACTACCCGAGACGGTGCGGCAGGGTGCCCTTGGCAGTCCGAAGGATGTTTTGGTATGAAGCAGTATGCCAAAGCATGCCGCGTCACGTCGTGGCATCCCGCAGAAATTAATAGGGCCCGTTGGCATATCTGGCTGTTATAATCCTGTGACCCATGTGGCTCGTCTGAAGCGACAATTCGTCAACGGAACGGATGCCGAACGGAACTAAGGGCGGCTTCATCGACATTGCACGCGGGCGCTCAAGTAACTAGCGGCGGCCCTGATTTGTTATATTTACTTTTTATATATTTATCTGGACATTACAGACCGAAAAACAAGAATACACACAATAACTGTAAAGATTGCCTTATGTACTTTTTGTGTGTCTTTTGGAAAGTTTAACTTGTATCACGTCCAACAGAGGCCCTTCATCAAGAAGCGCAGCCGGTCCCTTCGCTGTTTACCCGATTCGGTTTTCGGTTGTTTTACCCCATAACAATATAATTTAAAACAGCTACCTACCATTAGTGTGAATTCGTTAACGATTTAGGAATCATTTTCAATCGGAATAGATGGAAAGAGTAAATTGGGAAAGGAAAAACGAATAGGTCGAGGAAGTTGTGGTAGGGGTACCGCAAGTCTGGGAAGAGGTAAGACGAAATTTGACATAAAACCTTCATGGTGTGAGATTTTCGTGTGAAACTTTTTCCACATATTTATGAGGATATTCTTTAAAAAAATGTGCAACTTCGACTTGAAGAACAAACCACGTGGAAGACCGCCCACACAGATGAATAACACTGAAAACAAGAAGATCCGAGTCAAACTACCCAGGAATTAGCGGCATGGTTTAACGTTACCCTTCCTACAATATGGAATCTCCACGCTGACAATCATAGCCAAATCGCTCCTTGATGCCCACTTCCTAGATAATTCTTTGGAACTCAATCCAAAAAACGCCAAGTGTTGTCATCCGCGTATCGTAGATTTGCAATCTTATATGCATTTATGGTAACGTCGTCTGTCCTTAAGAATTTTTTGTTCCAGCACAGGTTTTTTTGGTCGAGGCGTTCTGTATAGTGAACGTGAATCACAAACCAGTGGTTCTGATTAGAGCAGAAGTCTGTTTCTGTTTGTAGGAAAGCAGTAGCGGAACAAATAAGTTTTGTTAACACTGGTGGATGTAAGCACGATTTCCTAATATATTGTATATAATAACGTCTAAGTAGATGTAGTTTTTGAGTTTTAAATTCTGGAGTTGAAATGTGCTTAGACGAAATAACTCTTCAAGACAATCTACAAAGGTGATTTTCAATTCAGTGGGAAAACTTTTTAGGGAATACTACTGACTACCTCGACTGACTCTACCCTACCCTGACCCTAAACGCGACTTTACTGGTAGACATATCAGTAAAGTCGCAGAAAGGCCTTAAATTGCTTTATCGATTTTATCGATCGATAAACTTATCTGTACGCGGCACAACATGCATCCGGCGACTCAGTTAAATAAGCTCGGTAGCTTCTGGACTGTGTACATGTACCTACGTATGTGCTCACGGATGTTTTCGGTGGTAGAGCTCCGTAGGAGCTAGCTTGGGAGGAGGTCCGGCTCCGGCCGGGGTCAGGCGTGTCGCGAGACGTCTTCAATTGCGTAAGCGGTGCGGGAGTGGTGTGGTGCGGGGCGGGGAGAGCGCTGGCGGGCGGGCCGGCGCGCGCACTCCGCGGACTCGCGCGCTACCGACCGCCGCGCGCACGCGCACTCCACCAACCGCTAGTACCGTGCCACTTGGACGTGCCAGGCTCCGCACCACCAGCGCTTCGGGATGCACCGCGCACCCCGCCCGCTGTGCCCCACACGACCCCATACTAACTACGACTATGGCCGCAACTAAGAACGAGTACCACTTCGGTGAGTGTCCACCTTTCTCTTTTGCACTCTCTCACCTCATAACGAATGTTCACTCCAGGTCGCAGACTACAGTCTCCGCCCACTCTCTGTACTTCTACATCACTGGTAAGGTAGAAAGTGCCCAGTTTATATATATGACTTGACATCTGTACGTAACTATGTTATGTAAAAACGTCAACGTTACTTCTCTGGACCTGCCACCATAAGTTGTGGATGAATAAACGATGGAATTATTCAAGTAAGTACTTATATATAGCTGCACTTTTCAGACAATTCATAAACTCAGGCATTGACATTATCGTAGAAAGTAGGCGCTCAAAGTTATTAACGTAGGTGTAAGTCGGTGCAACATGCAATAAATGTCAGCACTCGCAACAGATTTGCAGTCGCACAAGGAACGTGCAACCTATGTAAACAATTAGATCAAAAACTTCAACATCGCGGTCAGACATCAGACCCGATAACTCTCTCCTCAACTCCCTGATCTTCAAAGAATCATCTCATTACGAACTACAATCAGTACCAATTACGTGAGCGGTCCGTCCTTCCCCTACACGTCACGGAGACAACATCTCCAGTAATACATGATAGTGTTATCTAATCGTGTCCTTGATAACTATGACGTACTCACCCGACGGGATCCTCGACGGGGTTACTGTTATCTCACGCACGAGCGTAGGATAACTAACCCGGTCGTGTATCCCGCGGCACCATCCAACGTTCTTGTGTCTATCCACTCTGCTATCTGGACTAGTAGCAGTACTTGCCTCAGAGCTTTACCTATTTGTTTTTACAAAAGCAGAATCATTTAGCATCAGGCTAGAGTAGACGTATGTTTACCTACTTGGCACTTCACTTATAAATAATACATTGTATCTCACTTCTAAATGGTTATGGTTGAAAAACAAAAAAATTGTTAATAATTAATAACAATATGCCGCTCGCCTAGTAAAAATATCTTGCGCGACGGTAGAGCCCCCCAAGACGAGTCCAGCGAAGCGCAAGGGTACTACCTACCTTTTCTCGAAGTGCTTCGTATTTTGAACTCTCATAATTTGGGTTTGGATTAATAAATTTTTGTATAAACACAGTTTCAATTGCATAGCTCTTATACTTGTAATTTTATTGATATCTCAAAAACGCGATTTAATCACTGACTCACTGATGATCATCAAAATTCTTGCTTTCGCCAACGTTCAGTGGGCGTATGGTAAAAAAAATATTTCGTTATTGTCACATGTAAGGTAAAAAAAAATATTTACTGTTCATTACTTTTCTGTTGTGTATAGAAAGTTCTTGTAGTAACGAAACGGCCAAGCTACAAATTTTGACCCAGGTGTAGAGTTTGTGAAGTTAGGGCGTGTAGAGTTAAAAGTTTGACTCTACATGTGATCTGATAACTTTTTGTCAGTGCGAGCCATATCGTCTCGTTTTGGCAACCGTTTGGCGTTCGTTACCCGGAACGTAAACTACCTTTGACATTAATACGAGTATTTATGTCAAAGGTAGTTTACGTTGTATTGTATTTGTATTTATACGATTCGAGTATTTTGAGTTATTTGATATTGTGGGAACGCTCACACTGATCTTTTCTCTAAAATACACTCTAGATTAGTGGTGAAGTCCACAGTTTAAATTGGAAGTGGTTGGGTCCAAAACCGCTGGATGCATCTCGGACAACCAATATGTATGAAACTTATTCTTTGCTAGCCAAGTGCTACCAATTTGGCTGATATTCGGATATCCTCATAAATAGGTATAAAACTCCAAATTTTTAATTTAGGGCCTGCAATTAAAAAATGTTAGCCCAGTTTGCGTTTATCGCACCTGTGGAAGTCGGCGCTGCAGAGTCCGGTGTTGGCTTAATTTTAAGAACATATCGTGTATGTACACAGTATGTCTGCAGGTATTTGAAATAGCGAGTATTTTGTCCATTACACCCCGTGTCAATAAAAGCAGTGTTCGTCTAGGGTTAATGATTAGTACAATATGTCATTAGAGATAAAAAATTGTACCTCTTTACATTTATTTTTAAGTTCTAAAAACGCATGCATTGATTTAATTTTGAAGGATACACTTTTACAAATTAGTGACACCCGAATCATCTTGTAATTTTAGCAGTGATGATTATCTGGACTCCGAAACTGTTTTCTTTTCTTTGTGTGAGACACACCCTATCTCTTTTTATTGAGGCCACCGGGCTTCTTCGCACCGTCTCACAACTCTCTTCATGGTGAAGGTTCTTTATCTCCCATCGAGCCTCATATTCGATCGTACTCAAAAATATTTTTAAGAACCGTTGTTCCGCTCATAAACTGAGTGTGTTGGTGTTAATGATTCTTTAGGTGCAGTGAATTATTAGGTAAATTCGTATGTCGTAAGCTGATCGCAGGCCTAAGGGCTTATCAATTGGGTTTAGGATGTTTCCCTAGGAGATGTCCGAAGACTGAGGGCCAGAGCGCGTTACTGCAACGGGGTAACTGTCAGGTTGCTGTTTTCGACATTGTTTATTTTTCCGCATTCACTTTGTCCCATCCTAATAACTGTATTTATGGTTGTGGGTATGTGGCTATGTTTAGGTTCAGCATACTTAATTGTATTTTAGCTCTTATCAAGAAATCGCAGCTCTTTGTTTCGATCTAGCGTAGCTTAGTGACGTAGGAAGCGCATGCGCCGTAGTGCGGCGGCGGAGGGCCGGGGTCGCCGCGCCGCCGCCGCCTGCAATTGCGACCTTTCGACTCCCACGACTCCTTATCGCTGCACATTCGTGCAAACCATTTTTATACGGTGCGAGGCCGTCAAGGTGGAAGGTGTTTCGCTGCATCTGTGGCGGTGGCGTGCACCGGGGATGCTCCTGCGCCGGCAGCAGACACGGCGGAGTCGCAGCGTATTATCGGCGGCTTGCGATTAGATAAAGCAGCTAGGCGGCGTGGGGCGCTTCGCAGTAGGCTCGCATGCGCGCTGCTCGGCGGCGGCCGCGTCTTCCTTGTTATTGTTAGCGAGTGTTGACCGCGCCGCGTCTCTCCGGCCCGCCGCCACGCGCCACACGCGCCGCCACAAGTCGTGCCACACTCCCTTTCGCCTTATACTTACACGGCCGTTGGATTAGCTCGCGTTGATTCGGTAGGCACGTAAGTAAACTCGAACGAGACCAACGCGGAACTGAACCTATTGTAGGCGTACAGCATTGTGTTAGCGTGCGTGGACCGTCTTGGAACGTTTACCCGCCACGTGAATAATTGTGTTAGCGTTGCTTTGGTAGAAATACGAACAGTTGTGAGTGTGGCGAAATAATGAAGTTATTTAGCGAGCGACACACAGTAAGTAACGTTTAAGTGGAGCGCGGGTGCGGCGGGTGCGCGGGGCGGGCAGGACTCGTGGGAGTACTTCCGGTGAGGAGTGATAACGGCGCGCTCCTCAAGCGTGTCGCCAACACTTGCAGGACGCCAGGCCGGCGCGGCGGTGCGACACCTCCGCCACACATCAGCGGTGCCACGGTATTGATCGATGCCAATACAACAGTATTCTAGTCAATACCGTCAGGCGAAATACTTATATGACACGAAGTGGTCTCTGCAGTAAGCAGGAACAACACCTGTCTGTGTATGTTTCTATCTTTGTCGTGCACAATTTCTATACAAACAAGACGTCCTCATATTACAATAAAAATCTAAAAATATTACTCTGGTGTTAGAACAACACTTATAGGTATGAGTGTGCGATCAGTACTGAGCCGACAATAATTAAACTACGCTCACTACCGTTACTTATGTACTCGTGTATAGTTATTTCATTATTACATCCGATATTTCATTCTATTTGCTTCTCCACTGCGACGATTGGTTACCATCGTATGTCGTCAGTAGCTTCTCTTACTGAATTAATAAAGTCAGTCTGAGTCACTTCTCACTACCACTGATAGTGCCTGAGTAAGATATTACTAGTTTCAAAGGTTTACCGAGATTTTTTTCGGTTCCTTAATTACTGACATAAGTTTCTAGATAAATTATTTTTGGAATCACCAAATAAAGTAACTGGATAACTAGACTGTAACAATTATAGATATCGATTTATTTTAAAATATTTATTTAAAAATTTCAACCTGAAATGTATTTCGCTTGTGACCAACGTCATAAAACAACAAACAGTTATAAAACGTCTTTGTAAAGCGATCACGTGTTTACGTGAGGATAGTTAAAAATAGAAGTTCTACCAAGTAGGTAGAAAGTGCTGTGTTTTAGAAAAATAAAAAGATATTGAACACTTCGGTAAATGACTGGTGCGATTTTTGACTAGTAATTTTTTTTAAAGAAGTCCCGCTCTAGGGATATATCCTGTGTCGCGGGGGACTTCACAAACATACATGAACCGGACACAAAGAACACCCAGACTCAGGACAACAATTTGTAGATCACACAAAGTGTTGTCCCATGTGGGGATCGGACCCGCAACACTCGACGCAGTAGGAAGCGGCAAGTGGACCGCTAAAACCACTATGCATTCCGTGCAGTAATTGAGTGATCGTTATTATGGGCGGTTTACTGATAACGGGTGGTTGGGATAATGTTATGAATTACGTTATGAATAACGTTATTAAAATGCATTTGATTATAGGACAAGGGTTACTGGTAACAAAGATCTGTATATTATTTTTTTACAAAATTAATTTGTAATAATAATAATAACTTAACACATTTCACTCACAGTCGTCTGATCCCAAAGCCTGTACAATGGTAACCAGATTGCTGATAAACACACTTATAAAATTATAACTAAATACATACCAACTAATTACCTATATTTACTATAGATCATTTACACCAAACCATAGGACAAAATACTTTATAATCTTGTTCGTATTCGTGTGGTGACGGATTAAGAATACGGAGTGTGTAAAAACCGAGTAATGGAGCAAAATACGCAGGACAACAGCACTGCAAAGAGAAGGAAAACTTGATATAAACCCTAGAACAACCCATCTGGGAAGCGTGGTATAGTAGACCAATACCTCCTTTCTAAGGAGATTTTGGCCTATGTTCAGCAGTGGACTATTAAAGGCTATTGATGATGATGTGAATCGTGTTCACTACACAAATATCTGGCGTGGTTGGAAATAGAACCCATGCTATCTAACTCCGCAGCCAGCACCACTGACCACTAGACGAACAGTATTATCGTTGTAAAAACGTCAACAGGTTGTTAAAAGACTGTCTGCGGCGAGGCGTGCCCAGTACCTACCTACACAACCGCCGCCCACATCACTGCAACTAAAAGTCAGAAATGCGTTGTGTTGCCACGGTCGAGCCTGCCCATTCGGGACGCAGCGTATCTCTCCCGCGTTATATACTCGTAGGTTTACAACGAGACAAGGGACAAAATCACAGCAAACTGTGAATGAACTGTGATTTATCATTCGATTTTTTCGTTCGTAGGTTAGGGTTACTACTCACTCACGCGTTTTCAGACGATGCATAAAGATCCTATTTCGCTTATTTAACAGTAAACCTAGGAATTATTTTATTATATATAGCAACATAATTAATTTAAAAAAAACTAGATTTACTGTTAAATAGCGTCTGAAAAGAGCTTACTGGCAACCACGCGTGAGTAAGTATTAAGTAGCGTTTTCATTCGATTTTTTTCAAAAAAATTCATTTCATATAAAAAAAATCGAATGATAAATTACAGTTCACTGTGATTTTGTCCCATATCTATTCACAACTATCTCCAATACAAGAAAATTACATCACAAATAATTGTTGGGAGTGGTTAGTGGCCCTGACTGCTAAGCCGGAGGTCGTGGGGTCGATTTCCACCCTAGACAAATATTGTGTGTTCTGAGTCTGGGGGTAATTTATCTATAATATGTATTTAAAAATATATAAGTGTGTGTATCAGCAGTCTGGTTACCAGGGTAGGTACAGGCTCTGCCAATTTTGGGATCAGACGGCCGTGTGTGAGATGTGTGAGATATATTATTACTGTTTATTATTAATAACGTAATAATTACGTCAAGTTCTGAGCAATGTTTAAAATTGGCTCTAGCCGTGCGCAACGCGCTAATGTTACATTGCTGGCATTATTGACATTGTTGGAATGGTTGATAACTCCTCCAAATATGTCATAGGCTTTTTCAGGTTCTAACCTGCTTCAACTACAACTTTTTGATCGTTCCTTTTTTTTGGAATAGAGTCATTATTTTAATTCTCTTTATTATTCTCATTTGGGTAGTTATCAATGTTAGGCACGAGTGAGAAATTAATAATCGACGTCTATTAAAAAGTTATCGATTGGACTACAAGATGAACAAGATTAATTTAATTTCACTTTTTTGAATTTTTCTTGCAAAAAAAATTATACCATCAGTTTCATAACAGACGTAGATTAGGAATGGATCACACATATTTCATTGATAATGACAATAATAATCGATTCACGTATTACATATCACGCACAGTAAACCAAAACTCCATTCTAAGGAGAAGTCCATGCCCAGCACTGGACTACTATAGGCTGTTAATGAATTCAAGAAACGACACACATGGGCACTCGATCCTAAATTAGACAGCGTTTACAGTAACCAGACAGCTGATGAACATATTTTTTTATTATTATAAACACACCAATTAGAGATAAATTACACCCAGATAGAACAAGTGATCTTGCTCGTCATACAATTATTTATAGAGGATGAACACCGCATTGACGACCTCTGGCGGCCGCTCTACTGCTGTTTTCATTCAATCCACCTATCAAGATTTAGACAACCGCTTACTGGATAAGATGAACATAGCAGAAAAGCCAGGTACCACACGGTATCAACATCAGTTGGCTAACTTCCACCGGTGACTTATGACAGATGTAGGATGTACTTATCTATTACGTATTTGCCATCATCTATTATCTTGATTGGGATGATAGAGAAAGTAAAGAATTATTTAAAATAAAAGGAAATTTGATATTCTAATGCTTCCTTTCGAGGTTTACTCTCTTTTAAGAGATGGCGCCTACCTACCTACCTACGTGTGATGACGTAAACTGTAAAACATTAAGAAAAATAAAATGTATAACGATCGGTATGAAGTGATCATTGCGATGTTATCAGCGGGTTGTGTCTGTCAATGTAAATATGGACAGAGAGGGTCGCGGCGCGGCGCGGCGCGGGGAGGGGCGGGCGCGATAAGCGGCGCCCCCGGTGACCCCAGAGCTCCCGCTCGCCGGCGAGTGGTGCACCCACTACTGGTTACACAAGCCTGGCTGGTGCCGAGAGGCTGATTCTGCGTACCGCCGGACGTGCCGCTGCGCCACCACTCGTTGCCACATCGCAGTACTACGTGACGACGAGCGGATTGTAGCACGATGTACCTACGAGTTACGACACTCCGCTGCCACATTATTACCTACCTACTCATCAATGGAAATATAACATATTGAAAGCCTCGCATTTGCCACGTTTTACTGCTCCCATATGACATCAATGTCACATAAGTGGACATGAGCTACTGCATCCGACTTAGGAACTTACGTGATACTCAATAAGTACATATATGAATATAGTACAGATATACGGAACGGTACCGTGAAACTCACAACAAGGTATTGTGCCTTCGAAGTCGCTCTGTGTTCAAAGCGCTCTATGAGCAATGGTCAATGGCTTTTACTTAAAATGCCATGAGTGGTCTCATTGCGTAGAAGCTCCGTCGGCGACACATAATCACAATCAAGTATAATATGTATGTATAGCCATGCATTTGAACAAGTTGTCTTTAAAATTAGATGACAACAAAATTAAACTTCCAAATAGAACCCATCAGTATCACAAATGAAAGAACAAGCCACATTGAATTGTAAAGTTAAGTTAAACAATTATTTAGCAGTTGACTACTATTTGGGAACTACAAACTATTATGATTGAAATTAAATAATTCTTAGTGAACTTGCTTAGCTTTTCTTGACCATTGTGTGACATGATTTATGATCTTGAATATAACTTTGAGATACACACTTATCTGCGGGGAAATACAACAAATCAACATCATACTTCATTGTTATAAAATACAAATATACGTAGAAACCCAATTATAAAAAAAAGGAAAACAAGCTTTTCGAATCATTGTAGGCATAAACTTTATATGAGAGATAAGATCCGTAAATTCACATCCAGTCGATCGTCATGGTGAGCTCAGAAGCTCTGAGCATTAGTGAAGGTTTCAGTGCGGGCCAATCACAACGCCGAACGCGCTCGCTGTCAAGAGCTAGTTGATGTGAAATAAACTTGCACTAGGAACATTGTTTTTATTTTGCTTGTAAAATCACGACCCGTGGGCAGATCCCTAATATATGAATGTTTACGTTTCGCTAAGTATAATTTTAGTCGCACTTACGTAATGATTGGCAAGCCATTAAGAACATATTGTCAGAAAAGGTAGATAAGAAGGGAAGTGAATGATATGAAAGGGATATTGGTTATATGGATGGTTTGATCAGCAGTCTGGTTACCATAGTACAGGCTCTGCCTAGTTTGGGATCAGACGGCCGTGTGTGAGATGTGTGAGATATTAAAGCTCGAATCGGCCATTACTGGAAAATCCCTCTAACCGCCACTAAGTTACGGACACAGAGGTGCTATTTCTTAGAGTAATTAAAAGCTTAATTATGACACTTTCTAAAATTGGTATTACTTGAACATAAAAAACTGGCAGATTTCTCTTTATAATTTTCATAACTCTGAAACTGTTATGTATTCAGTGCCTCCTTCTCTACGGTACACTTAAGTTGGTGCGATGGACTGAATTCGAATTCACTTCTTGCAGGAAGAATTCCCTGAAAAGCTTAAGGCTGGTCCAGTTGACTCGAAATCGTTTTGAATCACTGGTACTGGTCTAGTCATTGAAATTGACATCACTGCGGTGTTAGCACACTAGCGAGAGACTTCTCCCGGGGTCTTTTTGGTATTGGTATTGGTTGTTGGCTCCGATTTCCGCAGTGTCTTAGACTCAAGAGTGGTCCTTTATGCGTCTAGGAGAGGTTCCTTCCAGAAGCGCAGAAGCCTCCTGGGACGTTCACAGGGGTCTAGGAGGGATTTTGTACCAGGTATGGTACTTGCCTGTTGTGTGGCCACTCCCTCGCATTCCAGGATTACGTGGACGGCCGTTTCTTCTGCTTTCAGGCATCCTCTACAAAGAGGGTAGTCCGTCGCATTGATGATGAATAGTTGTCTTTTCAGGGCTAGGTTTCCCAGGCAGGAGTTGAGAGAGAGGTTGGGACGGCGGGCGAGGTTACCGAGCCCATTCCTGCCCGTTTTTCTGCGGCGTTGTTCCCGTGTGAAATACTGTGCCCTTTAATCCATTGGAGGAGTAACCCATTTGCTGTGGCAAGCTGCTTCAATACTTGATGGCATTCGAAGACAATACCAGAGGTCATTGTGTTGCCCTCCAGTGCCTTTAGGACGGCCATGCTGTCTGACAGTATTCGGATGTTATAGTCCTTAATACCCTTTCACATGACGGCGTAAGTTATTGATACACATTCGCATAAGAATATGGAACTGTGTATAAATAGGAATAAAAAACATTCTATCCCACACCACATTTTTACTTAGTCAATAACAAAACCTACATTTCTCACACAGATAAAAAAACAGTGGCGCTCCGGGAGTGCTGACAGAAGTGAAAACTTCATTTTTTTTTGTTACAGCAGGATTTTTTTTTTTTCGATTCGAAAAGTTCCGACATGAATATACTCGTATATCCATCGAAATGATATTTGGAGCAAAACTAGGTAGTGCTATAGTGTTATAAAATATAGATTAAATTGTCGACAAAAGTTGATGATCAGAGTCGTCCCAAAATAATTTTAAGCTATGGAAAAGATGGTTTGGAATGATACCAGTCGTGGACCACCAGAGGACAATTGGGATGTAGACGTTATGTTGTTTCCATATTTATTATTATTATTTTCATTATATATACAGTTATATTATCAATGTATTTCAACCCAAACTCAACTTTTTTGTAAAGGGGCCAATATATGTAGATACTTATATACAGAGGTGTTGGTAACGGTAATAGTGTTGCGAGTTCAATGGTTTTTTCCTATCTCAAGGAATACATTCTTTTGAATTGTTGTTCAAAAATGTCTAACGCGCCTAAATAAGTTTTCACTTCAAAAAACAAGAATTCGGTAGGTATTAGGTATTAATAATCGTAGTCGATATTTGTCGGTATGTATATTCGCGAACAACACAGTTTATTTCAATTTGAAAGAGTTAAAAAGTACATTAAGTCCAAGCAATGCTAAGAAAATGTTCCGTTGAGAATCATTACAAATGGTATTTATAACTATCGTCAAGTTTAGGAAAGTGTAATATGTAGTAGTGTGTGCGACATCAGGCGAGTTGCATGTTGGTGTAACTGTAGGTACATAGGTCGAGCTACACACACATCCACGCATCATCACACGAACAGCGGCGCAGGCGCAGGCCACTAACGATGCTGTTTACGGCACTAACGAGCACACACTTATTAGCCTCACTGTGATCGCCTTATCTCTCTGCACCCCAAATAATAAAACTTTCCAACAGTTTGCCACTGCCCCCCCACCCCGCGCAACGCCGCACCGACCCCTGCCCCCCCCCCCCCCCAGTCCCCCCCTGTCGCACAGCTCGCATACTGCACAATGCACACGTACCCACAGCGAGTGCATACATACAACATTTCCGACACGGTATAATACGTGTGTAATGAATAATAGTACCGACCGCCAGTATTTTTTCCATTAACTGAACCGATGTAGGTTATAGCTGTTATGGGCGAATAGGTTGTTAGCTCGCGTGTTCAACGTATTGAGCCTTATATTCGCCGATAGCGGCTAGGACTGTGCTAGACGCCTTTATCTTGGAATTCATTCATACATATCATATCAGTTAATCTTTCTTACGGTGCTGATAATCACCCCCACTGCTAAATTAATGACTTCACACATATCACACATGGCCGTGTAATTCGGAACTAGGCAGAGCCTGCGCTATGGTAAACAGACTGCTAATAAACATACATATATATTTATAAATACAAACATATCTTTACATAGTACGAGGACTGCTATTTATGTATCCGGAATAACAAAGTGGAACAAACATATATTATACTCGTAGCATTTATTATAGTTTTATTGCTTTTGAAAATATTCGCCTTGGTGATCGATGCACTTTTGCATGCGTTGGAACCAATTTTCGTGGCACTTTTTTTTTATTCTGATTGTGGTATTTCCATTTCGAACATCTTCACCCCTCAAAAAACCAGGTAATTTATTCTTCACTGTCGGGAATGGCGGCGGATGACCCGTTAATTCAATCTTTTGTTCTTCAAAATGCTGAGTTGTTTCGGCTGATGTGTGGCAGCTAGCATTGAAATGACGATGAACCGAATGAACCGAAAGACTTCTGGCAAACAAATGGACTTTTACCATTCAGAATTAACTGTTTTACGATCCTCTAGTGGCAGTGTAGCCACATGTCCATTTATACCAAAAAAACCAGCGACCATTTGCTTCAAAATGCTTTTTGTTGGATTCGGCTCACCTTGGCACACCCAAAACGTTGATTGTTGTTTAGTTTCAGGATCATACGCATATATCCAAGATGCATCATCTGTTATAGATATTAGATGTTTTAGACAGCTTTTGACGCACCCG
Source organism: Arctia plantaginis (assembly GCA_902825455.1). Lineage (NCBI taxonomy): Eukaryota > Metazoa > Arthropoda > Insecta > Lepidoptera > Erebidae > Arctia > Arctia plantaginis. The sequence continues at coordinate 879,080 of CADEBD010000034.1, read as the reverse complement.
AATTGTACTTTTGTAACATTTTTTTACACTAATCGACACAATTCTCAAGCTGAACTATTTTTTTTTACAGCTAAATGTTTTTGTAATATTTTAAATAACATACTTGTCATACTTATTCCCAGAGACGCCTCTATCTCGCGATATGTAATATGACGATCTTGAATTATTAGTTCCCGCACATCATCAATATTTTGAGGTACAGCAAAAGATTTATGTGATCACAGACCGCCCTCAATTAAACTCACTAAACCAGTGATACATAGTTGTTTTTAATGGTGCTTCACCCTAAAAGTCAAAGTGAGTTGATCGATTCACCGTTTTTGAGTTAGCCCTCGCTGAAAATCGTAATACTCGTAGCTCGAAAATTTTCACGTGTTAAATCCATAGTGATAAAGACACGCATTATCAAAATGACGCCACAACGGATAAACAAATGACAGCTACATGAAACAAAATGTTTTCTTCTTTTTATAACTTTCCTTTTATTATACTTTTTTATATGTTAAAGAGATCTACAAAATAAATTCGCGATGATATATGTCTATCATCTAATCTAATTCTACTAACATAAATTCACAGTGTCAAGAGACTGTTCAGATAGTGATATATGTCATCAATGGTGATATCAACAACATTGCCATATCACGAAAATTAAATATATCATTTACTTACAAATTTAAACTGTACCGTTTACCAAACTATTACAAAGACATCGACGACATTTGTATCAGTGACAAGTCGTCGGTAGTCCATTGGTCTTACATAGTTAGTAGAATAAGACAAGTGCAAAACAAGACAGGACAGGACATTCCATCAAGAGTCTATTGATACAATATTAAAATAGCAGAATTGATTCCCCGGGTGGCAGCGGTTGGCAGGATCGAATAAACATTACATTTAAGGATGTCCTGTAGATTACTACAGGTCTATTAAGTCCTATTATAATAACAGTATAATTAATTACTCCACATTAGTAGTATCTACATTGCACCCGTGCAAAGCCGGGGCGGATAGCTGATTATAGATAAATTACACCCAGACACAACAAATGATCGTGTTCATCATGCAATTACTTGTCTTGGGTGGGAATCGAACCCACGACCATCGGTTTAGCAGTCAGGGTCACTACCCACGGCATTTAGTTCTAGTGGAAACTTTAAGTTCGCCTACTTATTAGCTGACACTAGTACTATCGTAAGACGATACCCATCTCCAAACGAGTCTCTTTCAGAATTGTATTTAAGAGAATGAGTTCCAGAAAAAACACTATATTTCAATTGTTAAGCCGTCTACCGTTCGTGTAGAGCTTCCAGGTCCACCTACAGTCGAACTGAACTTATAAACAGCGTATTTTAGGTTTTTTTAGTCTTATCGACGGATCATATTTGGTAAAGACCGATGTTAGCATAAGATTCGTAAGTTGTTATCGAGCTCGACGCTGGCGCGTTGAAGGTTCACTCCGACATGAACAATCAATTGTGTCATTTGCCTAGTCTGGTTACATTAAAACCATTCCAGCTACTACAATTTCTTTTAATCTGATACGAGATATTAGATAAAAAAACTTACTCTAATTCTTAACTCGATATTATTTATTACTAGCTGAGCCCGCGGTGTTACCCGCGTTTGTTGTTATAACCGCGGGCAACGCCGCGGGGCGAAGCTAGTCTAAAAAAAGTAGCCTAAGTTACTTCTTATGTCATCAGCTATCTTCCAGTGAAAATCCCGTCGAAATCGGTCCAGCCGTTCCAGAGATTACCCGGAACAAACAGACAGACAGACAGACTGACAAAAATTAAAAAAATGATAGTTTGGCATATGTACCGTGTAAACATACATATGCATTTAATAAAAAGCGGTTATTTTAATATTACAAACCGACACTCCAATTTTATTTATTTGTATAGATAGATAGATATATAGATATATATAGATAGATAGATTGTATAGATATTGTTTAGAATTTATTTCATTTTAATGAATATTAGGTAATTGGTTGGGTAATTAACGCCATCAATCGGTAGTTATGTGGCCGCGGACGAAATTTGGTTTAAGACATACCTACATAAAATACTGTGAATACTTCGCAAGATGTAAATTTAAAACAAAATTCATTCCGTTAGGCCCAGTTAGGCTTTGATGTTCATTTTGAATACGAAAGGGTGTAAGGATAGTCGAAAGGGGTGGCTCAAAAAAAAAAAATATTTTCCCTTACCTACTGATGTATTATAATATGGGTAAACAAAAAGTATAACATTTGAGAAATAATTCTCAAGTTTACACACGATAACAGAAATAGTACCTACCCATTAGTGACGTTAGTTACCGGCTACGAAAATAGGCATAACTGCATGACGCTGCTGGAGATGGACGAGTAGTTCCAAAGGCGCGATATCAGCGGCCGTGGCCCATCAGCACCTTCTAACATACAGGCACTGCAGCTCTATTAGTCGCGAGGAGTGTAGCAATCATCAGTTGACATCGTGGACACTCGCTCGTGGACAATAACAATATTTTTACAACACGAGCACAGCGCCGACAGGCGAGTTCGGAGCGGAACGCGCGGTCAGCGGGGGTGCGGGGAGTGAGGCCGACCGCTCTGATAAGGCTGAACCGGCGACCTCCGGCCTCTGCGCTTAAAAAGTATTAATATCACCATTTATTTAACGGTACCCCTCAACCCGCACCAACCCCACGTAGCCCCCCTCACGCCAACGCAAATTAACCGATGTCAAAGTACAAAGTTAATGCATAATAAAAAGAAGAAGTATCTACTGACGCACTTATTATTATATTGCGTTAGCCGCCAAATGCTGTTATGAACAGCGGGGACAGGGTTTAAGCGAGAGTGGGCACAGAAGACTTCTCGTTGAATGATAATCATCATATTCCTATTGCATAGGCCTTGTAGCAGCAGAATCTAGTGCGTCGGCACCAATATTGTGCGCTACCTTCCACTGAGAGCGACACATTGTAAGTACTGTAAGTACTGAGTGGGTGTAATGCAAAGCACACGTGCTAAGTGAAGGTACTTACGGACCTACCTACTACCTTACAAACTTGCGGTGCGCTCACACAATCCACAATATTATGAGTTCAACTTACTCAGTGCTCTTGGCGGCGCTCTCAACATTATTTTACTTCATTTTTATAGGTTGCAACTACTTGCTGCATAGCATAATAAACGGTCTGGTAACTGTTATAAAATGGAGCTCGAATCCAGGAAGAAAAATAAGGGTCACAAGCCCCTAGTAGCCAATTTTGTTTTTTTTTTATATTTTTTATGAACCTTGCAACATTTCTGACAGTTTTCTGTTATTTTAAAGAGATTCCTTCCAGGTTGTTGTCTTGTAAAACTGACATGTTTACGACATTATTTTGTTATTAGATAGTATCATTGTCGCATCTATTTTTAAACATTGAATAGCAAACATTAGCAATTTATCCACTTTTGGTCTTTTTCACATTTAATGATTTTAATCAATTATATTGTTCTAAACTCAAACTCACTCAAACTTTCTTTATTTCATAAAATTTCCAAAATTGTTTGAAATCGTCTTCCATGTAGACTCTAAAGTCATAGATCAACACACACAAAAGCAACAATCTCTGTTTTGTCAAATAGTAACCAAATAAATTTAACAAAAATCAAACCCATACAAAATCTATGATAATCTATGTTCTATCAATGATCGTTGATCGCAACCGCTCAATAGGATCCGTTTATAGACAGTTGTATGGTATGGCTCCCTCTCCCCCTCCAGCCTATAATAAACTCTTTAATTAGTATGTACATGCTTAGGTAGGGCATTAGACTAATGAAGAGAACAAACACGGGGAAGTTACACTGGTACTTCACCGTGTTTAGTCTCTTTTTTAAATTATGCTGTTATTTACGGATTTTTGTCAATACGTCAGAAGGATGATCACCGACGGAACTTTTCCTTACTAAGTACTTAGTAGACCAGGGACACTAAGTATGTGAAAACTAAAAAAAAGTTATTTAAAAAGTTTTTAAATTTTAAGTACCTACATTTTCACGCAGTGGGTTTTTGTTTTATTTTTCAAAAGTTATTTTGTTTATTTGTAGGCAATGGAGTAATCAAATACATATTTTAATATACAGCTTAATTGGTTGGGGTCACTCTACTAACAAGGCGAGTAAAAAAACGTCTTTTAACAACAAGTTTGTAATATTCGAGAAAAACTCTCGTTTTAATTTTTTACGTCATGTACTAAAGCGAATAAAATAAGTTTAGGTATTGTTGAATGACTTGTATTTGTTTTCGAAAAGCTTATCGCGCAAAATGTATAAAAATAAATAACAATGAAAGTCATGTGACAGTGATTGGTTGATAAGTGCCTACTCAGTGGCCGAACTTTGCAATACCCTTACGAGGAGCGCGACAATTAGTGCTCGGTGAAACACATCGTCCCTCCCCGCGCCCCTCACTGTCCTCACTGCCACTGACAACCTTTTCTGTGCCTTTATATAAGTAATAAACATTCTTAGCATGCCTGGGGTGCGTCAGGAGTATAGTTCAGGCCAATTACTTATTTATGAAACACGGTGGACAATAATACATTTAATTGACTTGAATATTAAAATCATAAAAGTCAATGTCTTGTTTTATAATAGGTACAAGTACCTACGTATCTGTGTTATTCTTTTTATGCAAATATTTAAAAAAAGATTATTTTTAAACTAGAAGCGAGCATTTTCTAGGAACTATATTATCAAAAACTTATTAGGTAGGTACTTATGTACTTATATTATACTAATATGTAAACTAGAAGAAACTGTGTTCTTTGATATTAGCAGTAAGTATTGCTCTAGAATTATACCTAAAAGCGAAAAAAAAACAACATTTCTTATTGACAATACCAACGCTCGTCAATAGCTGACAAAAAAAGAATACCTAACGTTTGACCAACAGAAAAAAAGGATACTGATTTATATCGAACTTGGTAAACATATCGAGGCCGAACAACAAACAAGTAATAGAATTAAATATGAAAATCCTTAATGAGTCGTGATATGTACGAGTATAACGTAAAAGAACATTGACATGCATTTTTTTTGCAGCTAAAAAATTGATTGCGAGAATATATTTATACGCAAGAATCTATTTTAAGAACTGCAAAATTATGTTTGTCTATCATATAAAAAGGCAGGTATCTAAGAGGATCGATACCCGAGATGGATCTATCTAAATACAAGTTTGTTTGTTTGCGGAACCCTCGGTGCGTGAACCATACTTGCACTTATCCCTTTTTTTAACACTCAAGCTTGTAAATATTTACCAAACAAAAGAAAATCTGTTGACAAACATAGAAAAGAAAGGTACTATACTGTTTTATCTTTGCCCATGTAGGTATTATCTACGTCTGTGTGGTAACGGATTAAAAATACGGAGTGTCACCAGTTCACCACCTCTATTCATCCCGTGGGTGTCGTAAGAGCCAACTAAGGGAAGAAACTACGTAGGACAACAGCACTGCAAAGAGAAGGAAAACTTGAACCAAGCCCTTTACCAATCCGCCTGCGACGCGTGGTATAGTAGACCTAAACATCCTTTCTAAGGAGAGGACTATGTCGAGCAGTGGACTATTAAAGGCTGTTGATGACGATGAGGATGTACTATCACTAAATCTACCAAACAAAATAAAATGAAGAAAACCGGTTCACAAACAGAGAATAAAATAGATTTGAACCATTAATGTTCTCCCAAAAAAACAAAGGAAGATTCTCTGCTGACGAATCTATATAGATGATCATGCCTGAACAAGCGGTCCTGCAATTAATGTTTGCGCGAAATAGAATCAGTATATACTGTGCAGTTCGGCTTGTTCTCTCTACAGTTAAATAAGTATTTTACTGTATGTGCATGATCGAAACGTTATCAAAATCATCGTCGTATTAGATACAGAACTGTTTTTATCGCTTTATCGTCTCTACTGACTTCAAATTACCGCCTAATCAAAGTTCACCAAACTCCCATAATAGGTATATTATGTAGTTTCGAGCGAATGACACGGTTGTGTTGGAATTCATCATTAGTAGTAACCATGTCATCAGTAGCAATCACTATTTTTTGTTGTTTCTCTTTAATTTCTTTTATTGTGGTGCTTTTTTTACTGTGGAATACACAATAAAAAATCATTTGTAATTTATTTATAACTTTTTAAGGACTGAGTATTTTTACGAACATTACATTAAAATAAACAAATATTAAGTGAGTGAGTTGCAGTGGAAGGCTGTGGTGGTGCACACCATGACTAAGGTGGCAGGAATGCTTCCAGCGGCTGTCTAGATAATGGACACAAAGGGACTTTTGCAACGTGCCCTTGCTTCCTTTGTTCGCATTACCTGTTACGTATAGATACATCAGCGCACAAAAAATAGGTGATTAACTTGTTTAATAAATGTAATGGAATATTACTTCACATTACGCTGTGAGAAAAGTTTAAGAGCACAAAGTTAGAGTTTTGAATAACCTATTGTGGGATCATCAACAGCTCCTAACAGTCCACTGCTGGACATGGGCCTCTACTTAGAAAGAGGTTAATTGGTTTATTGTGGGATGAATTTATTGTACTTGTTCATAGATTTAACCACTACACAAATAAACATAATCAAGTACCTAATGTCGCTAAGCTCACGAGTTTACTTTGGTCTAGTTGACTAATTTTGATCTGAAACGGGTTAAAAACGGCTAAGTAGAATGAACATTTAGGAAATAAAGCTTAAACCTTGTTGATTATTATCATCTTTGAACATTTGGTTCAGTTATGTACCTACAAAGTATACAATGACATATCAAAATTAAATAACTAAATGTTTTTGGCTTTCAGCCAAGCTTTAATTTTAATATTAACACTTCTCTTTTTCTATCTCTTAATTTATACTTTATCAAGTTTTACATAAATATATTTATTTAAATTGCCCGCCAACGTTTTACTCGATACAAGGACTAAGCAATGACTTTAAATGGTTTAAAAGGCTTAGGAGAGTCCTTACTTTGTTTTGCATTTTCTACTTCTTATACGTGACTTGAGCATTCAGTTCGGTTTGATAGCAGTTGCTCCGCCACTAAAATTAATAAGTAACTCTTATCGAGATAGAATAATCATCGATTTAAAATGTTATCGTACTTACTTTTCGATTCTGAATGTGGCATTAAGGAGTGCACTGTCCTCCCAATGTCCTTAAAATTGGAAGGAGTAGGTATTTGGTGTGCTGTCAAACGAATAACTAGGTATAATTGATGTCGGTGTTGAGTGATTCGGCCAAGAAGTAGTTAGTGTACAATACAAGCTATTACGATGGACATTTATTGTTTTTCACATAACATGTCGAGTCGCAAGCCTCTATGCTCGCTTGTGCAGTTTACGAGCACCGCGTGCAAAGCGCGACTCGTACACGGAGCGAGGGTGGCGGGGTGCGGGGGAAGGAGGAGTGCACAGTTTCTAGTTAATTATTCCTACTGCTGGCTGGCGCAGGTCGCCGGGCCTGAAACATGCGGCACGGGGCAGGGCTCATAACGGGCACCTGCACGTTGTAGTTGAGTAACTGGGGAGCGTGAAAGACACCTCAGCACTCGGGTATACATCTTCTTAACTCGATGGGTTCACTTTCTGTGTTTCGGAATACCATCGTCCTCATCCACTTAAATGCAAGCGTGTTGGCACACGATCAGCCCCAAGCAATAAAACTATTCCACAATCTCACTTTCAACAAAAATCATTATAATTTTACAATCCACGGTAAACAATGGTGTTTTTAACTTTTTCTATACATCTTTTATTTACCTTTTTGTTGGATAATCGCTTGACTAGATTTATACTCACAAAAATCTTACTAATAATGTAAATTAGGTTTTTTTGCGTTACGCAAAGACTCTAATGAAAAATTGGCAAACTAGTTTTTTTTTTCTTTTACGATATAGAGGGCAAACGAGCAGACGGGTCACCTGATGGAAAGTGACCATCGCCGCACATGAATGTCTGCAACTCAAGAGTAACAAACGCGTTGTCGGCCTTTTACAAAGGAGTACGCTCTTTTCTTAAAGGTTTGAAGGTCGTATCGGTCCGGAAATATTGCAGAGGATAACCCGTTCCACAGATTGTTTGTGCGAGTCAAAAAGTGTCTCGAAAAGCGCACAGTAGTGGAGCGCCAACTATCCACGTGATGGGGATGAAAGTATTGCCGTGTGGAACGATGGCAAAAAGTTGCAGCCGGTATTAGTCCTAGAAATTCCTCGTAGCACTCTCCATAATATATGCCAATTTGACATTACCCTCTTAGTGACACCGAAACTGGACATTACTCGATATGTCGATGTCTATTATTCCGATACTGGCTGAGGCAGTGAGGGAGGTGCTCTCAAACCGAGGTGATACGACAAATGGTATCTTCTTTAATGGTAACGCACATACCTATGTATTTTTTGGGTTGAAGTGGACTAGATTTAGTCGGCCCCAATCTGAAACCGCTGCTAAGGAAGTTTCAATTTCAGACATAAGTTTGTTACGACTCTCGATGACGTTTTACCGAGAAATATTGTAAAGTTAAAAGTCGGCGTATATAAGGACATCTCCCGTGCTATCATCCGCATAGCAATTTATGCTACTAGTTTACAACATGTCATTGATATGCAAAGGAAACAGTGTGGGTGATAGCACACAACTTTGCGGGTTTACGGGTTACAAGTCGGAGCATACACCGTCGACAACGACTTTAATGTGCTTCTGTCCGTAAGGAAACTGGTGACCCAGTTACACAATTGGCCTCTCTCTTGGTCTCGATTGCCTGTGCCCACCAGTGTGTTAGAAAGACGAGAAGATCGATTGATTACGGATTCCATAATCCAAGAGAACAAAGGAGTTATGGCTATAGGCCTGTAGTTGGACGGGTCAGAGCGCACAAACGCTACCTTCCAGGAGTTCCAGGAGTTACAATTACCAATACCTATTCCTATTAATTTTGTGAAGATGACGGAATAGAGATATAAGAGATGACGGAATATGTTTATATCTGTAAAAATTATACATCATATTTTTAGATAAAAAGGTCACTTTTCAACCTCATTTGGATCATATCATTAACAAAGCATCTAAGGTGCTAGGGGTTGTTATAAGAAATGTGTTCCGTAGGCCACAAACCAAGATACTTTTATTTAACACTCTGGTTAGTAGTATACTCAAGTCGAGCGAGAAAGCGAGTGGTCCTACCTGTTAGGTCAGCCATCACTGTATATTATAAAGCCTGTAAATGTGTAAGCAATTATAAAGAATATTGGCAGTGTTCACCAAAACTGATGACCTTTTAAAGTTATTCATGACAATCTAAGAATGGTAATTTTATATGAGCAGAAGTTATATCGCTTCCAACGCTAGATGTCGCTATGGGATGACGAACTGGATGTAACTTGAAAGCAATCCGGAGGGATGAATAATCAGAATTGCACCGACGCACTCACATTCATGAGTCAGCTAGTGAAGTCAGCGAAGTGCTACGATTTTTGAGCATTTTAGACCTTAGAGGCGGTGCATTTTGTTTGATTAATTAGGTACCTCACGAAAATCCTGTGGGGCATTTAATTTATTTATTTACACGTCATTCACATTAGGTGCATTGTCGGAATTAAGCCTAGGCCTAAGGCATTCTCTACCAATTAAACATTGTGTGAGGCAGAGAAAACAGGAAGTGGGTGCATTTTTTCCTCAATCACAGTTAATATCTCAGCCGGGAATGTCCTACCTACAACATCGTATCGATATTATCTTAGTGAATATGTAACAGATATTCCGTTTTTGATATGAAATAGTTACATTTTCATTATTTCAGTAAAAAATAGTTTAATAGTTGGTATTTATTTTAATGTTTAATCTTCCTTGAATTCAGAATTAACTCGTAATCAACTTTCTCAACTACTTTAACTAGAAGAGCCAGAGACTTTATCCCTGTTGCCAAGACTTTTAATAAAATCGAAGACTATTTTAGGGTTACATAAAATATCTATTTTTGCTTCCGTGATGGTCTCTGGTCATGGTTCAAGCTCTGATTAGTTTGGGTCTAAAAATCGCAGTGTAGAATATTTTATTAGTTTAGCAATTAGAGTTTAGTGCAATGCGTCCTAGTATTCCATACGTCTCTGCATCTACCTATCCGATAGCTTTGTAGGCATAGTCGAAGTTATATACGTTTTAAAGTAGAGATGAATTACGAACACTTTGAAGCCAGCCCGAACGGATGTCCGGCGTAACGTGTCCTCGAAATATCCACATTCAAAGTCTCATTGTTCTAGAAATGGGAGCGTTACGAGTAGACTGATGACATCATTAGTCGAAATGCACCAGTCAATAGCAATACATCAATACGAGGCGGTAGTTAGTCGAACGTGTTTGTTGCTGTCACACATCGTCAGCTAATGATTAATTTACGTAACGACTGCAGTTAGGCTACTATTACCTAAGGCTAATAGGCTAGTGGCCTGCGGGATTCCGGGACCCGGCGTCGCCACAAACCCTTCAGGATGGACAGTGTGACTTACCAAGAGATTCTAGTCATTGTACTTATGAATGTGTGAGCAACAGATGCCTTGACGAATGAATAATAATAATATTCTACCACATTCACACAACGCCATCTAGTCCCAAACTAAGCAGAGCTTGTACTATGGCTACTAGACAACTGATATAAATACATTTATACTTTTTTTTGTAAATACATACTTATTATACATAGAAACACCCAGACCTAAGGCCGAATTAGCACTACTTTTACGCCGTTCGCTCGTTCGGTTTAGACAAACAAACATAGGTACACCTAAAAATACAGGTTCCAAAGCGACAATGTACTTGATCGATTAAAATAACAAGTTGCACAGTACATTTTTTTTTACAAACCATACAATTAACAAACAAAAAGGAAAAGTATACACTGACTGTAAATTAGTTCAAACTTAACTATATATATAAATAAATAATCATTAATACATACATGCGAAGAGTAGTTTAGTTCGTTTAATAACAAAACATCACCACTGTGCACCATTAAATGTGTGCCGTCAGTGAAAACATCGTGATTTCACACTACGTAACGTAACGTTACAGCGCAGATAAAACTGTCTGCCGGAAAAACGTACGTAAATGGAGATTGTTCAGTTTTACTGTGAGTTTATTTTTATCTTTGGATACTTGAATGAATGTGTACTTACAGATTAAAGATATAAAAAGTATGAACATTACGGCATTGGAAACGAGTTGATATCTAAATGTATAAAAATAAAAGTTCATCTCACAATGTGCTGATCGAAAAATTCGAGAACCAACTTGTCTTTTTTTTTAAATGTTTATTGAAGTCAAAGGAAAGTTCTCATGAGGATAAAAAATTGCGGGATTTTTTGTTTACCTGTTGAAGGGTGATAACTTTTGTCAGAATGACTATGGTCGAGGCAGCTAGTATAACATATAAACCAATATTATTTTTAAGTGACTTCAAAAAAAGGAAAGGTTTTATGTTGTTTTGATGTATCTTTCTCAAACAATTTAGGTAATTCTAGATAGGTACTGATTCTGAAATAATACTTACATTGTCACTCTATGGTCTGTACGTAGGTAGGTAGGTACGTGCGTTTCTTATCTTTTACGTCTTAACCTCTTAACCCGACCGAATAAAATGATGTTAAAAGAAGCCCGATACGTTGGGATAGACATGGCTCCTATCACCTACAGTTAGTTTATTTACTGTATACACAGTAGGGGTTGTGAAGAAGTTCCCGAGCACGTGGCACCGAGCTTGTAATATCTACGAGTGGGCCGACTTATTATCGCCGTCAGCTGAGCGCGCGACTCCGATTACATTCATTGAGGTAGGCACGACCCGCTGCCTGCGAGTATCGACGTGGAAATGGCAACGTTGGTGATTATTCCTAATCGCAACGTTACTCATTCCGGCCAGATCACCTAAAATAGGAAGACATCATTTATCTCTGTACGTCTACAGATGGGCCTTCACGTGCCAAGTTGTTAATTAAAAAGTTATTATTGAAATGGTGATTCTGGAAAGGGAGTTCAACTGGATTGATTCAAAGGGAGTTCAAGGCCAGTGACGACTTAACGCAAGTACCTAGTAATTAGGCAAATTTATTTCAAATTGTACTGTTAAAATTTGAAATAGTTTTAAAGCACATCTTATTATTTACCTGGTTATACACTCATAATGCTTTTACTCAAAACACAAAGAGCAGTTCATCGTGCACTCAGCATACAATAAAACAATGGTGGTTAATCTCAGGTAGACAGTACGCATGGGCAAGGAGCTTGGATAATAGCGTCAGACAATTACGCTGATGTACCTACTCCTTTACATTTCCGTGAATAAGTCATTAGTGTTCGATCACTTGTCATAACTCTTTAAACCTAAAATATTTATGGAAGTAGATAAAGTACCTGCATTGTTATTACTTATAATTGTGTAGCCTGTGTAGGTATTTGAGGCTAACAGGGCGGCACGCGGCCGACAGGTTCCCACGGTGATTACACATTGATATCCTTTCATCCTAAATGTGTTCAGAATAAAGTAAGTTTGTGGTTTACAAATATAATGAAAAAATTTACAAATATAATGCAAAATCTAGTTATAGAACCTCCAGTAGTAGGTAGGTACGTACTATAATACCCACCTAATACGTAAATAGATAAATACCTACTATGAGTTAGGTACCTAAGTTTAGTGCCTTCTGGGGTTTACACTAGTGACGCAGAAAGATTCCGAAACAATCATGAAAGCACACACCATCATTATCTTTCTGACATTCTCCCAGTTCCATTTGGGGTATTGCTACGGGTTTTGTTTGGTTTATTTTATAGTCAGCTGCCTACCAGAGGCCCAGTCACCTCGGAAATATACCTTATCATTTTCATGACAAAAAGGAAGAATGTGTCTAAATTAGGTTAAAGACGAAAGAGCTAGGGTAAGGGTTGCCACAAGTTTGGTATGTGGAAAAGTAATTGAAACTGCAGCAGTTCAAGGCAGCTGGGTTCGCGTGGCCGTGTGTCCATCCCGGTCGTTATGAACTGAATATTAAATTACATCTTGGCAAATATTTAGAACAATAGCGAGTAGTAGCGAGGCTCACACATTGGCCTATCAACTTAACTTTGCATCCAAGTATAATTGACTTTCCTCAGTTCATTAACGCGAGATCTGAGGTCTGCTGATCTCCATGTTCTCACCTAATTTGGTATTTTGCCTGCACTTTTCAGGGTGTAAACTTGAATATTAGGTGTCTAGTAATATCCAATGGCTCTACTAGAATGTCGAATGATAGAACGGAATAAAGAAGGCATAATAATTAATAAACTAATTAGGTATACTTATTAAGAATGAAATTCCTTTATTGATAGGTACAACGGTAACAAGAAACGGCCCACTTGATTGAACACCTTTCCTGGGTCTCAATTCTGATATTTTATGTTCACGCCAAGCCACTGTCATACCACTGACACGCTATTGAGATGCCATCGAGTGGCCATTGGCATCGGTATAAATATCGGTCTTCTAGTCAAAAAAACTTCCATCTTGTTTAAATACTAGGGATGGGTAGGTACAGTTGGTTAGTAACTAGTTGTACCTAATGGTTCGATACAATCAGTTTGAGAACTTACATATGGGGTTAGGTTACGGTTCACCACCGCGGGGAGTCCGAGCAGGCCACATACGGGTTAAATAATGCTTGTTTATTTAACGCACACATCATTGTCGAGGACAATAACGTTGTGGCGAGTCTGTGACACGTCCGCTCCTAGGGTGGAGGGTGCCGGGGCTGCGGGGTTGTATGCGGGGGTGTACGCTGTAAATCAGTTAACGATGATGGCTCGTAATGATTTGTTTATTTATGTTTGTTGACGTAGCGCTCGCGCGCCGCGGGGCGTCCCTCGCCTCCGTCGCTTTGCAACAACAACAAGTTTTTCACGCAACACGAGTTAAGCGGATACTTGGAACATGAAAAAAACTGGGGACATCGCGATTTACAGCTCTTTTACCGCTAATACGATACAATTTATTGATTCCTGGGATGCACAGATCCCGTTTTCTCGTGTCACAGCAGTGATTTGTGACACTCACATGTGCGTTAGACATGTTTATAGGACTCGGTGTTCTCATCTGGACATCCTTGAAGGAGAGCGGCACCGGACTCTGATTGCGTCTGTTATCGAGTGTTGCAAATAGGGCGCGTGTGGCGGTGCTCGCGGTCAGTAGTCGGTAGCGTAGGTCGGGAGATGTTGTCAAGATAACGGCGGAGGCGGTGACGCCGGCGCACGTGCTGATAGCTCTTATCTTCGACGACGGCGCGCACCGCAGCCCGCGCACCGCCCGCCGCCGATAGCGAACAGCTGATCGACGTACACAAAGCTCCCGCCACCACACCTCAACCCCTGTCTTCGTCACCTCACGGACAAGTGTGCCACTGTCCTCGCTGTCCTCTACAATGTCTGCAGTCATTTGTTTCTCATAACCTTAACACCATTTACATTCTCTTCTCTTCCCTGTGGATTCCTTTTACAGTAGTTCATAATCCCTACTTATTTAACATCCGGGAATAGGACAGTTGAATTAATGAAGTTGATATACCTAAGTTATTACTGTCTCTATCGCGAGTTTTAACAAACGGATACGTACCTAAGTGATACCTTGGTAGGTATTTCAAAATTCAAAATAATAATAATAACCGCACACATCTCACACACGGCTGTCTGAGCCCAAACTACGAAGAGCCTGTGCTATGGTAACCAGACTACTGATAAACATACTTATATATTTCTAAATACATGCATATTACAGATAAATTACATCCTGACCCAGACCAAGAAAACCAAACCACAACCCATCAATCTATACTAAACCTTACTTGAACAGATTTAGATTTCAGTTATATCGTCAGAAACTGGTAGGTCCAGTGAGCTGTTATAGCACCCTTCTATTCTTATTGGATATTTCCGAAAACGAGTGATAGGAAGGGCGGCGATGTGTTCTATTGTATGCGTAGGGCGGCGGGGATGCGTGCGCGCAGTGACCATTTCCCCCCCCAGCGCCGCGCCGCACTGAGCCGCCGCCGTCAGTCAACGAACTGCACGCGTAGTGAGCGCACGTCACGCGCTCCGGCAATTAGTGAAACTGTGTGAGTGAAAACAACAGAATGCTACACGAGACATGGCACAAGATGGAGCCCTACGAGATCGACGCGCTTTTTGCTGAGGTCAACAACAACTGTATCAAAGGTAAGTGCTGCGAACTTGTAGCCCCTTACGTCAATACATAACCTGCCCGCCAACTGGAGCCGTCTGGTGAAGGTTCCTGGATATCTGAAGGAATATACAAGCTGGCAGAGCCTGCAGGTCGCGAGGAGTATTGTTCTGTGTGTATACAAGTGCATATGGCTTATTATCAGTTTCTAAATTGTTTTGTTTACATTGGTATCAGCGGCGCTGATAAATTAATCAATTGGTTGTATAATACATTTGCTTGCGCTGTGTACCTACATAGGTATACATATGTACAAGGCTCCAGTAAGGAGAAATAGCTGCGTACCCACCTCCTTCGTTACACTGTACTTTCTATTTGCGTATTGTTTGTCTTTATTATGAACGGACATTGTAGGTGCAATGAGTACCTTTCTACCGACATTAAAAATAATTATTATTTTCAATTCACTTTATTCGTTTAACGGATGGGCTTCTAAGGTAGGTAGGTATGTGTTGTGTGAAATACACCGTAGGTACCTACACGTGTGTATATACAACAAACCACAACTACATGCGTGGGGTACCTAAACAATACTATAGGTAGGAAAATGCTGTGTGATTTCCGCTACCGTTTTAATTTGTTCGTTCATGGAGAAACTTATATAGGTAGGTATAATAAGACTTTTAGAAAGAGAAGGAAAACTTGAAATAAACCCTATACCAACCCGTCTGGCCAGCGTGGTATAGTAGGCCAAAACCCCCTTTCTAAGGAGAGATCTATGTCTAGCAGTGGACTATTAAAGACTGTTGATTACAAATGAGACTCTTCATAAGAACTGATTTAAGTATATGCATCTTTTGTTTTTCACCTACTGCAGTAGTTCTCAAGCTCCTCTACACCTTCTATTGGACCCTTATTGGATTTATTTTCATTATTCCTTTTTTTTATTAAAATGCTTTAATTTGACAGTTTCAAAAAAATCTGTTGAACAAATTACCGTCTGTGGTATTTTCGGACCGAAACGACCCTCAAACCTTAAAGAAAACAGCGTCCTACCTCAAAGGCCGGGAACGCGCTTGTGACTCCTGGGTTGCATGCGTTCATGGGCAGCGGTAGTCACTTTCCATCAGGTGACCCGTCTGCTCGTTGGCCCCCTTTCGTATGATAGATACATTAATCCTTTAAACACGTTAAAAGGACTTTCTATTCTTTCTACATATCTTGTCTATTCACACATTCGCAATCAATTCTATATATATTATGTCTAATATAGAATTGATTGCTATTTATCAAGCTTAGGTACGTATTTACGCTACAAAACACTAAAATGTTGACGGTCCCGATGTGTTATGAGTACTTAACTAGATATTATACATAAGTGTGTCTGTGGCGGTGTTGTATGTATGTATGTGTCAGTCGCGGGGCGGACAGCGTCGCTTTCGCTGCTCGCTATCTATTTGGATGATCACAAATGTAGCGGTGGTGTGGGCCAATGAGCGCTCGTGTCTGTGAGTGTATGAGTAACGCGGTGTGCGTGTGCGCAGAGGACGAGGCGGAGTGCGGCGCGGAGACGGCGGACAGCCCGCCCCCCCTGCCGCCGTTCGGCTACGCCCCCGGGGACGTGTCGCCGTCCCACTCGCGCAGCTACCAGGAGCTGCGGCCCGCGCACGCGGCGGGCGCGGCACACGCGCGCGACATGCAGGCCTACGCGCACCTCGAGGAGGCGCTCTTCAAGGGCGGCTCCACAGACGGCGCCTACATGCGCCGCTCCAGCCCCGACAGCCCCTCGCCCGAACGCCGCGACGAGTATTCCGTCGTGCACTACGAGCCCTACACGCCGCAGCCGCCGCCCTACGCGCACGAGCACCACCATGTCGACTCGTGAGTACCCATTTAACCACTATTTACTACATAACGCGGCACCCTAATCACGTTTAAACCGACAAAAATAATGTCAAGCAGCTTATTTGTTAATTATTGTTGGCGTTAAATATCTTACAACGTTTTAATCCGACGCATTGACAATTTGTAACAGCTCGTTGCGGAGTGCGCCCGCGCATACTCGCCATAGTGACGCGCCCCGACCACAACTAATGACATTACACATTAACTGACGTCCACTTCACCATCGTTCTTGTTCTCCATTTCTATTTTAATCGTTGACTGTCAATATTCATTTAAATTTATTAGACTAACCTCGGGCACTAGGTAGGTATTTTGTTTTGCAACGCCTACATAAATAATAAGTATACCACTGACAGTCTGAGGTCCTGGATTCTAATCCTGCCCGGGCTCTCATGAGATTGGAATTTTGTCCATTCGTTAAAAGAAGCTACGATGCTTATAAGAAATAACGTATTCTAATAACCGAGTAGGCGCCGAGACCGAGGTACTTTTACAAAGGTCCGGCGGAGATGTGAGCACCAAGCACTATCTACCACCAATCTATATATCTAACTATTCAGTTGCTGTAAGTAGTACGTACGACTACACTGACGATGTAGGTACATAGCTAATGTTACGCAATCTAATTTGAATATGTTCAAGTGTGGCGATGCTCCCCACTTTCTATACTCGTATGTCACAGCGCAGACAGAGAACAATTAAGTTACCTAATCGCTATTTCGTCAACACCGGGTGAGACGAGTGGCCTTCACTTTTAGAATACCTAAAACGTTAAAATAGAACATGAAATGTAAACTAACAATATTTTTCACTAATGATCGTCAAGTTTACACGTAGGTACCTAACTAATTATTATGTTGGCTGTTCACACTGTACCTCTTGGCACTACAAGACTGGGACATCAACGGGTGTCCCAGTTTTCCAGGGACAACCTCCTACTAGTTATCAGTTAGTACGATACCAAACTACGGGAAAGCATCCGATATGGTCCTATTTATAATGGGCGTTACCAATCTTAAGATTTGTTTGATAACGTTTCTAGATACATTGATTTCTTGCATCATTAGCACTATTCGGAGAAATAATGATCTCAGATATTATGCTCTCTACTCAGTGCTCGTATTATTTAATTATTAATTTTAATATTTTGATGCAACGATAACTTCTTGGTTAAAAGTAAGTTTTTAATTTTACCCGTCTCGGTCACGACACGAAGAAAAGTTTTATGATTTTCAATAGTATATACACCATCTTTATAGCTATCATCCTTTTCTATATTCCCTAAAAGTAAGTTGTGTAATATCATTAGATATGCTATAGGTAGATATTATATCAACGCTATGACACTAAAGTTTAACAACGGCCTGAGGGGTCTCCGGACCCCGGTCGGTACGAAGTTCCTTTCGCTTTGCGATATTATATCTCTCGTATACTATATTATATTTCCATTAAGAATGTTATTGAGAATAGGTAAGTTATAGTTACTAGGTTAAGTTTTTGATTTAATTCGTTAGAAAAGTCGCACATTTTTAATAATATAAATAATTCAGTTTATTTTTCGCTTTTTAGTGTTTTTAGATAGGGAGTTTTTGTTTGATGTTTATTTTAAATCGGATTATTTATTTTTTCTATAAAATTGTTTATATTTCCATTTTTACTGTAAACAATCATAGGTACGTAGTAGGTTGAACTACTTCATATAAGTCGCGAGAGATAGCAACCTACGGAAGACGACCACCTTCAAATGTTATTCCTGCTGATGCGAATAACTGTGGTGGTTTGATGCACGTATTGAAACTGGGTATAGGCTCCAGAGTTATGTTTAGTTGTGTTTTATTTCTGTTACCAAAGGGCCTGGTCCAAGTATCTTATCCAAATCTAAATGGCTGTTCTTCGCCGTGATCAAATAGAATCGGGCGAGTTACCCAATTCAGTTTTATAAAATATATATGCTATACCCTGCCACGCTTCTCTGTGTCACATTGTGGTAGCAAAAAATATAGAAAAACCATCTTTGATAATACTTATATCAACTATATATGTATACATATACGATGACGACTCTATTGCCACAAAACCCTAAGCGCCTGTGTCAACGGTTGTTGACACAGTGCAGGTGGCTAATCCAACCCTCAGCTTTGCATGTCTTTTCTTTCCTGTACATTAAAGGTTAATATGTCGGCATCTTAAAGTATTATCTAACTTCTAACCGTTGAGGAGTTTTACCTTCCATCTTCAACTCATCGGAATGACTTGAAAGAATACAACTAAAAGTCTGAACATATGGTATTTAAAGAACTATCCTCCAAATCCTAGCCGTTTAAGAGTCATCACCAGGTCATCAACACGAGATAATGACTACCAGACGTAAATACTAGAATAACTTCAGAAAATATATGAAACATAATACGTGCCTATAAAATTTGATTACCCTGGGATCTCCTCATCAGATCCTGACTTCGTGACAAAAAGACTACCTCAGGACTATGCTCTTTCTAATAAATAAAGAATTCTGGAAATCTGTAAACAATTAACTAAGTAATTGGTGAACATACCTACATTAAAAATAATACATACAATGGAACATAGAGCCTCCTTCTTTTTGAAGTCGGTAAAAAAAACCGCGATAGTAATATGGCTCTCTCCTAAGGATAACCCACAGTAATCATTTTTAATTTTTTTTCGTCCCGGGTGGCCGCGGCAGGCAGGATCGGAGCGGGTCTATAAATATTGCATGTAAAGATGTCCTGTGGTATAGTCCTATCATAATAATAGTATAATTAATTACTCCACACTGACACCACATTAGTAGTATTAGTAGCATCTACATTGCACCCGTGCGAAGCCCGACGGCGAACGCAGCGACGGCCACTTTGCCCCCGCATTTTAAACCTCTAATATCTACTAAAATATTCATTATAATGATATGCTGTAAAGAGCAATTGCAATCTACATTAAATGCAACATGCCTCACGTATTTAATTGAATAAGGCATAATAATGTATTCTTTAAAATAGCTTCGTAAATAAGACCATATTTTTTTGTAAAATTTAAAAATATAAAACTGGTTTTCGTGGTTTATCCTTAGGAGATAGACATATACCACCGCGGACTTTTTTGTAGATCTTTTTAAGATATACAATTCCATAGTAGGTACATTATTTTGGTCTATCTCGTAAGGTTTAGTCGGCGTTTGCAATGTAAACGCACAAAAACATATTTTTTTATCACAAATCTTAGAAATTCTCGGATTTAATCTAGTACAATAAATATGCTTGTATTATACATATAAATACAAGCAATTTCCTCTTGAATCACTCTCTCTCTCTCTATTGGTGAAAACCGCATTTAAATCCGTTGCTTAATTTAAAATAACTAAGTAAGTGCGTGCGTCGTATAGTAAAAGTGTCGGAAAACAAGTCTTGTTACACATTTTTTTGTCTAGCTGCCATCTGTTCACAGCGTGTAACTTAGTTCCAAAAATATATGTTTTCTCGTCGTCCGTTGGTGCTTTTTTTTTTCAAGTTTCACTTAAATCTGTCCTAAACCAAATGGTTTCTACAACTTACTGGAATACGAGGCCACTTGGATGATAATTAGCGATCTCATTTACTAAAAAATATAATCATATCAGAAATTACAAACATCTGCAGTCAAAGTCTCCTATGATCAGTAATAAATAGTTGCCTACCTATTGCTTATTTAATTCACAGTTCCTGTCTAAATCTAAATGCAGCAAGGGGCAAAGATGTCCTCAAAGCCACCAAGTGATATGAGGATTCACGTATGCCTCACGGGCGACTATCCTGAAACTTTTCGGCTTATGTACCTATGCTGGTTATCGCGGTAAAAAGCCTACTTCCTTCCTCAAGAATCAAACTATCTCCATACCAAGTTACATCTAAATCGGTTCAGCAGTTATTGATTCCCCAAACAAACTTCCACCCCCTTTTCACCCTCTTACAGGACGATTTCTGTAATAAAAATTATTCCATGTTCTTTCTAGGAACTGAAACTATCCCTGTACCAAATTTCACCTGAATCGATTACCTAAGCGGTTTAAGGGTTAAGAGGTAAATGACAGATAGACAGACAGACAGACACACTTCCGCATTTATAATATTAGTAGGGATTAGTAATTCAGAACGAAAGATAAAATCAACTTAGATACCTTTAAAAATTACTGCTGTTTGACTCAATACTCTTTGTGGCAAAAGGAAGTTAAGGAAGAAGCATATTCTAGTGATGCATTCCTTTGTTTTTAGGTTTAGTCCTCATACAATAGACGTACCTATCCCAGGATGACCAAACCGTGACCACTACCGACTCCGAGGTCCGTAGTAAACAGTCACGGTTTGGTTTAGGATTTAGAAAAACTTAAAGTTGAATCTAATAAGACATATTCTTTTTGAAAAGTAAAATTTTATTTATTTGTTTAGGTTTTATTTGTTAGGGATCCTCTGAGAACTGGGTATATACTACACTATCTGTGGTGTATGTATATATATCAAAATATTCAATTAAATCAACACATGATGACACATCAGGTTGACATGAAAACATAACAAATCTTACAATAAAATTATCTTAAACAAAATTTAGTTTTTATAAGATAAAACTTACATTACGAATTCCCATACATTCCCATTCCCACACATATCTACTTTTCTTTCAAATCAGTAAAATATTTCCTTAAAAGTTTTTTTACATAAAATTTAGCATTATTGTTTTTTAATCGGGTACATTGTTTTACTTAAGATAACGGCTTAAAACATTTACATATACCTAGATAAACAATAACTTAATAAAACATAAGCTACATCCCACACAAAGGGCCTGCGTTATTTCCCATGGCAGTAACGATACACCGCCTGGCCTCTTGCTGTTATCTCCTACCCGATCTAAACGTAGCTAAGACTGAAAAGCCCGCGGTGACCGATTTCTTTGCTTCAGTAGGTACCCTTTATATAGTGTATAGTCCTTCTTTATCCAACTTATATAAGGAACCTGTCGATTATAAATGAATACCTAGGTATTAGACTCCGTCATTATAAATCATCGAAGCATTCTGTACCTAAACAGTGTAAGAATCTAAAAGCTATTCTGTAACCCACAACCTTACTTAATATAAACTACATTCATACTACTACAAAAATAAAATTATCGACTGATAGTTCAACAGGATAGCCTATTTCAACCAACAAACAATCATATAAAATAAAATAATTTTTATATTGGACAAGGATGTAATAATAATAATATTTGGGCCATATAACACACAACGCCATCTAGTTTCAAACTAAGCAGAGCTTGTACTATGAAAGCTAGATTGACTGATTATTCTATCTTTTTTTTTTGGTAAAATACGTACATATTATACATAGAAAACACCTAATCTCCCAAACAAATACTTGACCCGGTAATCGAACCCGAGACCTCAACACAGCAGTCGCATACGCTACCATTGCGTCACCGAGTCAGTCAGTGTTTCTGACACAAAGTTTCTGATAAATCATCAAATAACAGTACACCATAATGCACATGTAAATAACCAACCCTAAAATTCTTGACCACTATATTTCATACATAAGTATCTTTTTTTGAGAAAGTAACCCCAATGTATCTAACTACTAAAGGGGAATTGAAAAGGGCGAACACACGAAGGGGTCTAACTTTAGGGGCCAACCGAATAGATATAACTTTTTAGATTACAGTTCAAACGAATTACTAATAGCTACAAATGTAGGTATTCATTTGGCTCTTATTCGGAATTCAGTAACTTATAATGGTTTGTAAATTAGCTGGTCTAACAACTTTTAATACTGGTTGTGCAATGTATCTAAGTTATATATATTCGTATATCTATGTAAATGTAAAATCGCAAATAATACAGGAAATCCAAGTGTTTCTTGAGTAGGCCGTTTGATGTCTCGACAGGCAGACAGAGTCTGTTGGGAATAGAGTAGAAATCCTTCTAGTGGCACACCGCGACTCCCGACTCAAATCTTATGGATTATGAAGTAAGCCGTATGTATGGTTTTAGTCTGTTCCAAACATAGATGCGTCACCGTGCTATCCGTGAAGTAGTATTTTTCGCTGTGGCTCCCCACAATCGCATTTAAAAAAAGACGTGTGGCACTCGGGGACTGCCGCGGTAAAGCTATTGCATAGCATTTTGTATCAACTTATGCAATTATAATTATTTATTTATTTTATTTATGCAGTATTTGTTTTTCTTTGATATTAATTCAAGTTACACTTTTTGAGCGTGGTGACCGATAAGAAAACAATTTTTTTTCTTTTATTAAATAAAAATATTGAAGCATATATTACAATTTGTTTTTAAATAAATAAATAAAAAATATTATTATTAAATCAAATTACATATCTAATGCTAGCTGAAGCTATGCAATAGCTTAAAAATACAAAAAGAATATTTATTTTGAACATTCGCATTTCACATACAAACAAACCAACATAAACTACATATAAGATATCTAAGCTATTTATAATAGGCCTAAAAATCACTCTTCAATCAAAATAACCTTTTTTTTAGAGGTTTACGATTCGTTCGAAACGTACACTTTTGATTTTCGGGTACATCATTAGACATGTTTGCTGTTTGAGAGCTGTCAAGTTCAGTTGTAATAGGCGGTGGTTGTGCAATACGTGAAGTGTGGGTTATTTGGTGGCAGAGCACGTCCTGGTCACGTGCGAGCTGCGGACGTGCCGCTCGACCAAATATTCCGACGCGAGCGCTACCAGCCTGATGCTGCAAGCGCTGCACGTGATCAACTGTCCCAAACAATGTCTTCAGAGCAGCAAACATAGGCATTCAATACTACTTAACAATAATATTCGTACCTTCTTAACACATTGATGGCGTACTTGTTTGTGTAACGGACTGCTATTCCAAAGGTCGCGGGTTCAATTCCCGCTCAAGTCAAACATTTGTGTGCATGAACATTTAATGTTTGATTTGGTCTGGGTGTTTCTATGTATAATATGTATGTATTTACAAAAAAAAAGTATAAATGTATTTATATCAGTTGTCTAGTACCCATAGTACAAGCTCCGTTTAGTTTGAGACTAGATGACTTTAAAAAAAATGTCCAGAAACACTGACAATGTGACAATAATTATTGATTGTTTTTCTTTTGAACCGACTTCACAAAAGGAATTTTCGTATTAGTTATAAAGGTCTCGTATAGTTTTACCAAAAGAATCATTTTTATTTTCATCACACAAATAGCTAAGCGTTAATAATTAGTTTATCTTTTCATTTTTTTTACAAAAGACAACTCTCGCATTAGGAGTATATCCTGTGTCGCGGGGGACTTAACAAACATACATGAAACGGACACAAAGAACACCCAGGCTCAGGACAAGAATTTGTGCATCACATAATGTGTCGTCCCATGTGGGGCGTGGCGACCGCTTAAACCACTACGCCATCCGTGCAGTCGAATTAGGGATATTAGGGAATTAGGAATATAGGGATAGATTTGTAATATTCAATATACCTAAGTGATTGTGTTTGAGATGTGTTATGTGGCTCCTCGTATCTCCTACACTTCTAATGTGTTTGTGGTGATCAGATTTCTTTTGCAACTGTTTTACGAAAACCTTTAGTAGTACTGTGGCCACACGGGTTGGTATTTCGTTTTTTTCAAGTTTTCCTTCTCTTTGCAGTGCTGTTGACCTGCGTAGTTTTGCTCCCTTAGTCGGCTCTTACGACACCTACGGTATAAATAGGGGTGGTGACTCTCCGTATTCTTAATTTGTCACCACACGGATAATCTCTAACTTAATATTTATATTTTTTAATTAAATTGTTCTATTAGGCATTCTATTAGATATGTTTTTGTGATGTAAAGTCATATATTTAACGGTCATTGATGAAGTCCAATTCCATTTAATAGACCGATATAATATTTGGTGATATCATATCTATTATTATTATAAATCTAACAGGTATAATATAAATATCTCGTGTCACAGTGATTGTCACACTCCTCTAAAACGGCTCGACCGATTATACATTTTTTTGTATAATTGGTAGGTATGAGAATTTATTTTTCACCCTCCTACCCCCACCCCCAAGATTCAGACGTAGTTGCGCGGTTCAGCTAGTATTCTCTAGAAAATGGATAAGGATATCCCATTTTTTCAAAATTTTTCTTTATTCATTATTAGAGGCACTTTACTGACAAATTAAATATGCTAAAGGCAACTAACTCATCATAGGTACATCATATTCATTATTATCATGAGTACAGCATGTATTTAAATCCAGTTTTTTATTAGCTCATAGCGTTCCGGTTTACACATCCATACTTACTTAAATAACAGAGCTCAAAAGTTTCCCATTAAATGGTTATTTGTTAAAACGAGTCGATCTTCGGAATTGATTGACTGGAATCGGAATCTATTCATTGAAAACTTTGATAAATTTCGTAATATAACGCTACGAACCTTAGGAGGATGGAACGACATAATACATAATGACAATAGTATAGTGTGGACCAAAAAACTGAAATGATTTGATACGGTTTTATGTAATGTTACTCATTGATATCGTTGGCTACAATGAATGATCATAGGAGTCGCGTATCAGCGGCGCACGCGCACGCACTAGCTATCAGCACCGCACTCTTCGCGCTTGTTATCGCGCCACTAAACAGAGCTACTTACACCACCATGCGGTACTATTCTCAACACTACGTTCCCATTCACCAACCGCAATCGGGTTTTGTGGTCTTTGTAGTAAAACTTCACATAAGCTGGCACGAAATTAATATGAAATTTCTTACGAGTGATATGTATACGAATGTCGCACGTGTCCTATCTGGTCGTGGCGCGATAACGAGTCGTCTCGACCGATTCAGAGCGTTCTGTCAGCCAGCGCAGTGTCGACATCTCGCTGTTATTTACTTGATAGTATAATTGAGTTGTGCTCGCATATACTGTAACACATCAGGCGCCGAGGGGCGAGCTGCGAGCTCGTCCGACCGCGCGATAAGGCGCGATCGCTGCTGTTTGTTCAATATTATTAATAACTATTTAATTTGTTCAAATACGTCGCTGTGTTCAGCCTCGATACGTGCCTACACAGTACGCCAGGCCTGCGTGGAACGTCAACAATCTGCAGACACCTCGTCGCGAGGCGTCGTGTCGATGTCGAGGGCTCCTTATCTCTCTCCAGCCCGTTTGTTTTCATTGCTGCAATTATATTGTATTTCGCTGCCAACGTTCACTTCACTCGGTACATTTTTATACGCGTTACTTCAATAACAACGTTTATTTGTTTATTAGCTGGTATACATTTTTATACAATAATATTCTTGTGACTGTTACCAATCTCTAGCTCCAAGTGTAAGTAAGGCTGGTCAAACTGCGTCTAGAGAACAGCTATTGACGAGTGTGGGATTCAGCATTAGGTATCATCGTTATTGAGTTATTTTAAAGTTGTTTTGCATTCATTTTCTTCTCAATTTGCTGGTACCTACTCGCTCTAAATTTTCTAAGTTCATAATCAAGGCTAGGTCCATCATTTCTCCTTCTGGTCCTAAAATAAGTTAGGTAAAGGTATCTATATTATAAAGGAAGAAGAATGAAATGTAGAATGATGTAAAAATATGTTTTCTTTTAAAGTTGCACTCATTGCTGAAGTGTGCAAACCCTTAAGACTTGGTCATTTTAAACGCTGCCGTAGGGAAAGAACGAAACACGCTTGGCTATTATATCTATAATATTTTTCTTTTTCAGATAATAATAGAGAAGAGTTTGCATAAAATGTCGACAGAAAATAAATCCAAAACATGCAAAAATAACTACCTTAATTCTCTCTAATAATGAAGATCTTAGTACATTCTCGTTACCTACCTATGCAAATTGACGCGTGGGCTCAGATCTGTAATAAGACGAAACTTACACTTAGTAGGTACCTAAGTAGGTATGTGCCTACAGACATACGAAGGCTCACATCCGGTGAGTGTGTGACGTCATCGGCGCAGACGCAAACCCGATCTGTGTCCCTATGAATGAACACAACGTCGTGCCAGAATCTGCTGAGCCAGCGGCGCCTCGCACACTCCCGCATAACCATCGCCGTAAACACACATTCAATTCGGCGGGTTGTAATGACCTCACCTGATTTTAATAGCACACAGTGTGATGTAGTAGGAGGTATTCGTTCTAGAATCTTTTTAGATACTTTTTTCACTTTTCCGTCCAGTTCAGATTCAAGTTCGAACGAACAAAAAAAAATTGTATTGTGTTGCATTAGCTGTGCCAACGGACGTTTATAGTTATGTTCATAGGTATAGCAATCGTTGACCGAGTTAGCACGCGAGTAACTGTATTTGTTCCTTGGTAACAAACACATACCTCGTTTAGGAAATATTGTTTTGTTCCACTTGGCTTTCTTTTTGCATAGATTCGTCTGTAGCTAGCAGTTTGTTGCTCGGCGGGCCGAGGGACGCTTGTAGTGAGACAGTACAACCAGTGTACAATTTGTTTTATTACTTATGTATATGAAAGAGCGGTATTAGTGGTTTCTGCGAATGAACAATATTATCGAGCACTTCCTGCTCGCGATGGCGAGCGGCGGTGCGGCACTTAACCTAGTGAGTGCCGGCCGCCCCCCCCCCCGCGCCTCTCCCCGGCGATGCTAACAATAACAATAAGTATGTGTTTGTCGATCCGCACACTCAGATTAATTTATGGCAACCACTCTAAGAGCAAAAACAAACGACCCTCGAAACGAAGTCAATTGGTTGTGCAAATATACCTTGCGCTATTCGGGACGAGTTTTTTGTTGCGTTCGGGACTGCGAGGCTTCGGGTACGAGGCGACGCGCCGGAAGAGTCGCATGGAACAGCCCTGTGTGTGTGACTTTTAAACACCACAACATGTCAGAGTATTCCGATATGTGCTAACAATATTTTTCACTAGTATCTCTCTTAAGTACTTGCCTAGGTATATGGGGGGCTATAATTGCACTTAGGCCAAAAACTCCTCTCTAAAGAGAGGCCTATGTCCAGCAGTGGACTATTAAAGGCTGTTGATGATGATAGCTGCCCATTGCTTCATTTTTATGTGGGTATCGCTACAAAGCACTACCATCTTCCCCTAAAGTTCTGTCGGAAAAGAGTGTAGACAGTCCGAAACCCTTTATCGTCTTGATAAGATTTCACTGTCTCTACAAAGCCCGTAGACCCGACACCAAACAGTGTGAAGAGAAACTATAAAATAAATTAATAACCTCTAGTCAACGACCAAAACGTACCATGAACACCGAAGTATCTAATTAACAGGAAAATAACTTGTTTATCTTAAACGCGCAACATGCAAAATAACATTTTTACTGATAATAACACGTACAAAACCTTTTTTTGCAAAATAATTTTGGCACCATGTAATCGGTCTATGGACTCAGAGGCAAGTCACCCGGATTACTCTCCCCTATAGGTATCAGCAGTAGCAGGAGCAGTAAACACTTATGTAATTTTGAGGAGCTCGTGGGAACCACCAGTCGCCGCTATACGCGTGATCCATCATTCATACCGTAAACATTATCATTTACCACTTGTTTCCGTAACTATTAGTAGATATTGTACTGCGTGTTTATTGGCACACAATATATACCTACACACAATAAGCTCGTTATTCTCATTACGTAGGTACACAACTCATTGGTTTAAAAATAATTAATGCCCATGGTTTTACGTTTTCCTCCAACATTGAAGCTTGTTCACAGTTGTATACGAGGACCAATTAGCTAAATATGAGGAAAATCCCATTGTATCCTGCCGTGCGGTTCGCAGTCCACTACGATCGTGTATCGTCTACTATTTATTGATATGAATCCCTTCCGATATCATGTTTCAACTGTTACATTTGTTTCAATGAAATATACCTTTACACGTAGTCATCTATGAAACAATAGAACTATTCAGAACAGACAGTTGTCATTCCGCTGAATGGAATCTGTCCGCTACGGAAGTACCAAATCTGCTTGACTATATGTGTAGGAATTAATATTTTATGTAAAAGCAGGTACGCAATAGGATTTTAATTAGGTTACAAAATATTTTTTATAAATTGTTTGTACAATGCTTTTAATCCTGTTGGCTGTATAATTTCTTCACAATGACTGATGCTGTTAAGGTTTTTACTTAACTTATGATCTGGTTGTAGGTTTTTCTGTTTGTAGACTTAAACGACACTGAAGTAGTAGTAAGAAAAAAATTAAGGTTTAAGTCCTGTTAGTAAGTTAAAATTTAAACAATATATATCGCCTTTCTGTTTATTTGAGTGAAAACGATCTACATAGCGAGTGCGTCGCGGGCGCAGGTGAGACGGAGGGTTCTCGGCGCGATGTTTGTCATCGGCGACAGTTTTTATGGTGTCTCTCTCTCCTAATGCGCCATTTT
This sequence comes from Arctia plantaginis, assembly GCA_902825455.1. Classification (NCBI taxonomy): domain Eukaryota; kingdom Metazoa; phylum Arthropoda; class Insecta; order Lepidoptera; family Erebidae; genus Arctia; species Arctia plantaginis. Next base: position 849,485 of record CADEBD010000034.1, on the reverse strand, counting down.
ACACGTTTTAAGAGTGTAGGATCGTTTCTAAATTTGTACACATTTTTTGTGCGTTTTGTGTGACGGTTTAAGTGTCTCGAAATGAGTTATTTGTATAGGCTCTTAGCGTCGTTGTGCGGGACTTTGTCCATGCATCTCACGACTAATATTATTAGACCTAATTATATTTAGCAAAATTGTGTTGGTGTGTGGGTCCCTCGGGATGGTCTGCCGGCGGGAGGGCTGGCGCGTCGGCAGCACGTGCTTGTCGTGTAGTTGCGGTCACGCGGTGCGGTTCGCACGTGCGGCCCTCTGTCACCGGTAATGCGCTGCGGGCGAAAAGCACTGCGGGCTTCCGCTTCTGTTACCTGTATTAATTGGTTAAAGGTGAACAGTCATAAGTAGCGATGCTCCAGTGACGCAGCTATTCTTTGTAGCGTAAACACAATCATCCCTAACATATCGATGTATCTATATAGTTTTGTTTTTGGTCGCGTACTCCTGTTTTTATTTCTTTATTTTAATTTAAAACTAACAGATTTTAACGGCGAAGGTAATCTTACACACTCTTACAGATGGACCTACTCCTTAATGTTCTTGAAGGTTCGTGAAACTTGACAAGTTCCGCTCATAGTAGCTAAGAGGCGGCCCATGCCCAGTAGTGAGACAGTTAACAATGGGACTGATACCGTGTCGTTAATTATCAGTAGCGACCACTAGCCAGACTGAGATAATAGGTAGGTACGCAGGTACGGCACAACTCATCGCGATCGAGATAAGTGGTCATAGGTAATACCCTCACACATCTCACACACGGCTGTCTGATCCCAAACTAGGCAGAACCTGTACTATGGTAACCAGACTGCTGATAAATATACATATGTATTTCTAAATACATACATATTATAGATAAATTACACCCAGACACAGAACAAATGACCGTACACAGCACACAATATTTGTCCTGGGTGGGAATCGAACCCACGACCTCCGGCTTAGCAGTCAGGGTCACTAACCACTAGACCAACAGGCCCGTCAACAGGTAGGTTAAGACTGGTTCATATAATGCTATTCTCAGCGGCTTTCCTCTATGACCTAACAATTGATCATAACAAAGTTTTTAAGTAGGTACATTTTTCAGGGTTTTGTGGGATAGTTTAAAATTGTACTCTGGATGAGTGCGCCTAGTTACCAGTAGTGAACCTTAGTACAGTTTTGATGTGCAATATTTCACCATTCGCCATTAGAGGCTCGAGAAAAGCGAGGAACGTGGCAGCGTAGGTAAATGCGCCAGTGGACACTTCCGCGTTCTCCTGTTACAGAGGCTGCGCAGTGCGCACACACGCCGCTGTATATGTCGCGCGCCATACTGGTGCGACCGTTACCTAATGTTCATCTCGCTGTTTTTATAAACACTCACGTCACGCGCTCTGCATTCGGCCGGACAAGGTCGCGCTGCGCTCCTCCATACAAAGTGCAAGTCTAGGGTTTTACAAATGTTAAATGAACAGTTTGTCGGTCGGTATGGTGACGACGGTGTGTCACGACGCGTAATGAATGCAAGGGGGTCGAGGGCGCCGGCGGGGTGCGGTGCGGCGGTGTGCGCTAGAGGGGGAGGGGAGGAGAGGGCCGTGCACGATAACGTGTACCTACTTCCGAGACGTTCCGAGCCATTAGCCCCACTGCGCTCTACTTAACTACCACACGAGCGCGCCCGCACCTACTACCTAACGTACATGTTACGCGAAGTTGATCTACATATTTGGCGCAAGCGCAGCCCTGAGTACACACTCCAGGACTTCCTAAGTTGCTACTTGCATGAATTTAGGTTCATTTGTCCTGGTCCTGTCCTGTGATGGTACCACAATGCAAGGTGACAACATGGCCACGTAGTACATATTTTACTGCCTCGATGTTACAGTGGTAGCGTATGCGACTGCTGTGCTGATGTCTCGAGTTCCATTCCCGGGTCTACCAAATGTTTTTATAATCTGCAAATATTTGTTTCGGTGTTTGGGTGTTTTCTATGCATAATAAGTATCAATGTATTTACAAAAAAAAGTATATAGGTAGGTATTCAAACAGTCAATCTAGTTTTCATGAAACTAGATGGCGTGCGTGAGATGTCTCAAATATTATTATTATATATTTAGGTGCTAATAGTAGGTACAAGTCTTAGGTACGTTTGTTAGCCATGTCTTGGTCTTGGTTGGTGTATTAACTTTGGGTACTCCTCAGTCCTCACACATCTTTTACTTCTTTTGGAAGCTTACCATTTAAGTCCTGAAAGGCTTTATATCATGTTTAACCATAACGGCCTATTAGTCTAGTTACCTACCTACCTACCTACCTGGTACCTACCTAATTCTAACTGTTGATTGTCGTGGTTTCTATTCCCACCCAAGATAAATCACACTATGGTGTTCATTATCATTTATTGTATGTGTGGAAGTAATATTTGTATAACATGTATCATCATCATCATCATCATCAGCCTTTAACAGTCCACTGCTGGACATAAGCCTCTCCTTGTAACATGTATGTATGTGGTAATTATAAGTAGTTTATCAGGAGTCTGTTTGGGATTTGAGAGCCGGGTGTAAAGTTCCTCAAGTTATTATTAAAATTATTCTCATTATGGATATCATGTATAACGAGGTGTGATTTCGTCAGTATTAAACACTGCCATCTATAACTTATCCCTAAAGTGCAAATCAATAAAAAAATGTCAACATAGAGTTAACACAGTAAATACTTACCTTTTCGATCAATATCGTGCGATCACAGTTAAAGTCGCTTGGTTTTTTTATTTCAGTTACAAAGTGATTAAAAATGATTGAATGTACTAATAATAATAACCTCACACATCTCCCAGCCTGTGCTGTTTTAACCAGACCGCTGATAAACATACTTATATATTTCTACATGCATATTATAGATAAATAACACTCAGACTCGAAACAAATGATCGTGCTCATCGACCAATCATCTATTTGTCCCGGATGGGAATTGAACCCAGGTGGTCATGTGTTACTAACCACTAGTCTTATAGACCTGTAGAGAACATTCGCAACTTTAGTTGTAAATGAGTGTCACATCAAAACCCCAAAATCCTAACATAAAAAGCAATAGATTAAGTTATCTTATTGTGAATTGATATATATGAAATCAGGTGTTATATTGAGATACATTTCTAAATGAAAATTATTTATTTATGATTTAATAATATTATGATACAATAAACTGCCTCGGAGTTGCAGTATTGTATATAAGTATTCTATCAGTCTTTTCATAGTACAAGTCCTGCTTAGTCTGAAACTAAATGGCGTTGTGTGTCAGATGTTCGAAATATTATGAACTATCAATTCTCAGCCCTTACATACAACGTGAGTTTAGCTAACATATACTTTGTACCTATCTATTAATCAGTCTCAGTGATAAGTTCGAGCCGTCGATTGTCGATCGACGAGACGAATATTATAAATATCCCTCATATTTATAATATTTCATCAATTTGTCTCTATCTGAGAGAGCTTCAGTGAAAATCTCACGGCTACTTTAAACAATATTCGTACTTTCTTTTTTAAATAATATAAATCCATAAATATTATTAATCCTTAACACTCTTAAGTCATAAAAATATCTAAAAATTTCGCTAGTGAGTTAGCAGGGCTGCAAATGAAAATGAAAACAACCTTATTTGAATAACAATAAACGTTGGATTTTCGCTTTAAATTTAAAAGAGATCAAACTGGGGTAAAAATATGAAAATCGTTACAAATATCAGAGAGATCTCGTAACATACCTATTATACACACAAAAAAATGGTTGAATTGATTACTTCCTGCTTTTCGAAGTCAGTTAACAACCTGTTCTTAAGTAAGTAAGTAACATAGGTATTTTTGTGTTAATACCTATTTTTGAAGTGATAAAAAAAGTTTGGTAGGTATCTAAATGTAGTGGAGCTCACTACACTTTAACTTAGAAATGGTAATTATTTAAATTGTAACAATTAACTCGACTAGTTACAATGGGTTTGGGGACACAGCTACGTACCTACGTACACATACGTAAGTAGGTACAATAACCCCGACTGACACGTACAACTGGTAGCGGTGACGCCACACTCTTCATATCTACTTTACTAAAAACTATTTAACCAAAACCTTGTCTTGTTGAGTACATCCAAAACGCAGTCACCCTGATGTTAACAAATATCAAACACAATTGGCCAATCTCAAAGAAGAGAGAGTTAGGTATCTACCATAATAATATATAAGGACACGTTTAGATCAGAGTGTGCACACGTTATCACCTACATCAGGGTTTGGTTACTACAATATACGGTTCTTATCTTTATCAACATTTATAAAAATGTTAAATTGGTCTATGTATCAAAGACTCAAAAAGTTCTGCTACAATTGAGTTCAAATTTTTACACCAAATACAAACCGCTTCCAAAATGGTTCTTATCTACTGTTCGCGTCAGTTTTGTTCCTTAACCCACCCATAACGTGCCACAGCAAATCGTTGCAGGGTACTGCTAGTTGGTAATAAAATTTGACGTCAATGCTCAACAATAAGTACCAATAATATATTGTCCATTTTGTAATTAATGGCTTTCCGTACGGATGGCTGGCTTCTTTTATAGCATGGATGCCTTACGTAATATGTAGCGTGTTATTTTTAAGATATGGTCAGAATTAATCATTGTGGAATAATTGTTTACTAATATGATATATAAGTAGAGATACATATACGAAAACTGATTAAAAGTTTATTTAAATGTTTGTGTAGTGGGGGAGGGGGCGGCGCGGTGTACACACGGTGCGCGTACGGCGGCCCAGGGGCCACCGCACCTTACTTCAGTAACGGAGCTGAATTGACCTCGCAGACACAGATATGGACCTCAAGTGCAGGTAAGACCAATCAAAAAACCTTAGAATTATATTTAAAAACTCGTAATGAATGCCAAGTAATGTTGTTGGTGTACAGGTGGTTCGCCGAGCTACGGTGGGTCCACTGGGTCAGGGGGCGGCGTGGTGTTAGAAGAGTACAGTGGGGAAGGAGGCCCAGGGTCGGGCGCGGGTAGTGACGGGGGTGGCGGATCGCTGCCCGCCTTCAGCGCTCGCTTCGGAGGCGGTTTTGCTTGCGCCACGGCGCGCGCTCCCTCCTCCGTGTACAGCACGTCCGCGCTGCCTGCGAGCGCATACTCGCCACAGGTACGTTCCCGACCTTCCTAGCTCGCTATATTGGGTATCTCAGTATTAGATACAAAGATTCTCCTTTTAGCGTCGTTCGGCTTGCTGTCTTCCTCTTATCGTAGTTTGTCCTTATCGTAGGGCTTAAACCGTGGTAAACTATCTGCCACACGGATCTCTTCCCGTGTACCTTAGACAGAAGTTGATATAATCTAACTAACCCCCATATTGAAGGAAAGTTGAAAATTAAAAACAGAAACACATCAAAATCGTGTCTAATTTGTGATATTGTGTAAAATAACGAATTTGTGTTTGCGAGTTATAACTTATCGCAATAAGTTTACTTATTTCAAACACATGTATCATAACAATTACCCAACAGCCTTAGGTTTATTTAGATAATGAACACGTAAGAATCTTTTCACAGTATCAATCTCGAATGTTAAGGAAATGTCACGCGGGAAAGTGAGGCAGATAAAATGTCAATTCAATAAATAAGATGTTATATTAGTTTAGTTTGATGACAGCGAAGAACATCGATAGCTACTGTACAGTATAATTATCACCTTTAAACAAGTATCACCGAATTCAATAGACCTAAGTACCTAGGACGTAACTAGGTCGTGATGAACTTGAAGAAACCGTATTCTTTATTTCTTAATTTTCCACCTTTACGGGTGGTATGTTTTTTTGCAAATTACAATAGGACCAAACAAGATATAATTATAACGATAAAAAAAAACAAACAACGGTTTTGCTTCGGTTCATAAATGACAGGGTAACTAATATAAAAACTTTTTTGAAGTAGGTTGAAAAGACAACATTTTGCTCTGTGTCATGGGGCAAAGCGGTGCCTACTTCAGAAAGTGGCGAATGCTATATCTCACTGACAGAAGTACCGTGTACATGACTGATAAAGATACGTTTACCAGTACCTGTTCCTAACACACAACTATAGTTGTTTTTTTTATAGAATTTATAATTCTTAAGGTTGGTCCCATTTCAATTTGATCATATACCACCTCCAAGAGTGTACTTATTAAAGGATGATGAATACAATTTATCCAATTTATCATGATTTAGCATCGATGTCGATGATCTTTTGTCCCCACGTTTTAGTTTCACTATTGTATAGGACCAAAAAAGTTTGCGTAAATTTAGAACAATATTTTTTTGTTTATCAAACGAATTATGTTACGAAGATTTTAGGTTTATGCTTTTGCTGTATTTCGCGAGCATGCATTAGCGATGTGATAGCTGGAGATGAGATAGCATATGCTCATCATATATATATATACCTATTTATTTTAGTTTCTTACTCAGTGATCACTTCCTATTGTCGACTAGGGGGCAATTAACTACCTACATCGTTTAAGACGCCTAATTATTCTGTGCGAAATGATTAATATTAATTTGAACCTAATCATTGTGATTTTTAAACACCTCATTAAGAAAACTACGTAAGTTAAGTGTGATAGTGCCTTATTGATTGTTAGTCATCGTTACTTAATTACAAGCCATTAGGTATGTTATTTATACATCTACATTTGCAAAACAAGCTGCTTGTTTACCTAGTACTAAATACAACATTAGTATTTAGTCACATTGCTTTATAATTAAGTAACTAAATTAGTAACAAAACTTGCTTTTATAACAAGTTAACACAAATTAAAAATAAGAAAGATAACATATTTAGGTAAACGCTAATACTTAGTTAAATAGCTACCTAGGAAGTGCGTGTCGGGCTACGTGCAGTGGAGGGTTCCGTAGTTAGTTTTAACTGTTTTGAACTAATAACGCATGCGACAACGACAACTTCTAAGACCCAAATCTTCTTTCAACTTTTTGTTCTTATAAGTTGGCCGATAGTATCCTTGAGTGAGTTGTATCAGACTATTCAAGCCATAGCTTAGCCAGAGCCTGTACTATGGAGGGTCAGGGCCAGGAGTTGGTGCACTTGACAGTAACTGGCTCTCATATACCGGTCACTATCAGATCAGTGAATCTATAAATACTCTTCACTGTTTTATAAATTTTTATAAACGCTTCTCCAATGATACCTAAAACTAGACAATAAAACAAAACCTTTTTACTTTATGACTGTAGGTAGTTCGGTACCTTTTAGACTTCTTTCATCCCTAGACTTGTATTCGCATGTGTTTAGTAAATAGGTATTTTATATTATATTTTATATCTTACTCGTTTGGACGTAACACATACAGACGTACATACAATTTCGTTTTAATCCCGTCCGGGGTTGTCAGAGACAATAGAACGCCATTTCCCACGATCCTGACATACAGCTCGCGTCTCTTCAACATTCACCAAGCCCTCATACTCATACTCACACCAGTTACGGTTGTTTTCCAACGTAGCCCTTCTTCAGTGCACTGCCGATCTGGTCAATAAACCAACTTCCCTCAGTTCCTCACTCCCATCCTTTCAACATGACCCAATGTCGCAGCATCCCTTTCTCGATTCTTATCACTACATCTTGTTTCACCTACTGAGAGTAGTCACCATTTCTCACTCTATCAGTCATCTTACATCACATACAGGTACTTCTTACCACAAATATATATGCAGCGCAAACATCGATCCAATGGTGCGAGTATCTACCAGCTAACAGCACTACAAATAGTTCATGTCGTATGTTTTCAGGAGGTTTGGAACTTGGAAAGTAATCGTCGGCCTCAGATCTCCGCCGCCGCCAGCCTCTCAGCCTGTAAGTACCTAGCTCATTACATGGTTGGAATATATTGTGACAGTAGACAGTCAACAGGAGATAGTTAGGTATGGGCACCTCCCTAGTTACGCAGTTTGTTTAAATTAAACTGTAAGAGGAAGTAACAAAAGGATTATAATTATTTATAAAAGGAATGCAAGGAGACAATGATCGGGTCGAGTGGTTGAAGTCCGCGCGTGACTCACGAGTGTCCACAACAGATGTTTGTTGAACGTTTCCAATACATTGTATGTTCAATATTGCTCTTAATTAGTAATAGTTTCCATCGATATTATTTATACTTTTAGATAAATAAATAAAAAAACATAATAAGTATCTACTTACGTATCGACCAAAATAACGGGTACCTACGCGCTCGTAGTCGTAGTAGTGTCTATACCAAACCTACTACTACTGGGGTCTTGTTGTCTGTGATCTGAAGATTATTTTTCTTGTACTGTCATGAATGGTTGGCGAGACTAAGAGTACAAGCATAAAATACGGTAACATTGTCCCCGCAAGTCATGTTTTTTTGTCTACTTGTAATAGGTACCCTATCAGTGAAAATGAATAAAAGATTGTAAACTAATTATAAAGTTGTTAGAGCTCAAATAAATAAATGACAATATGAGAGAACGCGATGATCACTCGTAACTCGTTAACGATACAAATATTTAAAATTAGTTTGATGATCCCGAGATAGCAGATAGCAACAGGGCGCAGCGGGCGGCGGGGGGGGGGTGGTGGTTTTTGTGGCAGGTCACGGCGCGATAGCCCGCACCGCTCTGACAGCGCTGTCACAACTAATATTGAGCCGCTACTCCGCTTTTTTTGGTACAGATAAGCGATTTCCAAAAGTTATATCGATAAGCGAACAGTTCCGCTATTATTTACAAGCGGTGGTATTACTCAGACCTTCATCAGTCCTCGCCACTCGGTGCTCGGAGCTTTATGTCCCTTTTGTGAATCGTTAAATTATTTATATCTGTTCTGTGAACGCCGTCGGTGAGAATGCGACGAGAAGCAAGATAAACAAATGTTTATTTAGTATTACAATAATATGCAGCTATAAATCATAATTAAGCGTCCTCGTAAAATGTCAGCCGTTGTCTACGACTTCGTGCGTGTCCAGCCATACTCGTATATGTACAATTAGGAACCCGAAGGGTCCTACGACATAATAGGTATTAATTAGGTGTTAAATGTAAATCAGAAATAGTTTAAGACGCTGTCTACACCCAAACTCAGTATAAGTATTTCGGTGTAGTAGTAACAATAAGGTGTATTAGCTGATCCAGAGTCCGTGGGTTCTTTTCCCACCCAGCTCAATTAATGTGTGATGAGAACCATCATTTATCCGAATGTTATTTATCTGTAATAGTATGTATTTAGTTACACGTATGTTTAACAGCAGTCTGGTAACGCCGTATCGAGTTCCTAGAATTGGAGCTCAAAGTACAAACGTTGCTTAGTTTGGTCTGACTAGCGCCTTAACTTGAGGAACACTAACAATATTTATATACAATACTGAACGCGAGGGTCCGAGCGACACTAAACACACTTAATACATATATAAATTCAGAAGGAAAATACATCGTAGCCTCCTTAGACTTATTTATAGCCATCTAACAGTTACAATAACTAATTACCAACGCTTTTAGGTTTTTCCTTTATTGGAGTTTGTTAATTACGCGAATTTATGCCTGATGTAGGTTTTACAAGGGGACAATTAGGGATGTTGGCAAATCTGCTTTTATTTCATAGCTAGACCATTAGGTATTCTACAAGAAAATTTAAACTGCAACGATAGCGTTCCTTTTAGAAATTGCCCCTCAAATATTTGCATCTGCAATATCAATTTCGTTACGTCACTAACCGATAAACTAACAACTATCACCAAAAATACCTGCGTATGTATGGTATGCAAAGTTAATAGGTACAATAACAGCTGTCACCTTGTGTGTCGATTTTTGACGTAATGGATCTGGTTTCTGTTTGCAGTCACGTGATATCAATCATTCAGCCTTTTTTAATAAATTTTATTAAATATAACTGGCATGGTTTTAGTTTTTGACATAAAACAAATAATCATCACATACAACGTAACATTTAGTTGAGATTGTTGTCAACATCTTTATTCAGTCAATATTCGTTTCTAAAACTTTAAATTCAGACATCGGCTATTTGATGGAAGCTGTTCGGCTAGTCATCATCATCGCTATCACCAGTACCTACATGTTACTTACAGGTTTATCTCCATGTTGTAAGGTACGCATGCATCAATACGGTGAAATTGATCTCATCACGTAGGTAGGTACTATCCACATTGGTCCAGGACTTCGTCTCGCTGCTTTGTAACTTTAATTTAATGAAGCTTAATTTGACTCTAACATCTTTAGTATCGCAAATACATAATACAATTGTTGTAGATTTAGTATGAGTTTATTTGGCGTTTTTTAGTCTTCAACTTTGAGAATGTAAATGAATAATAGCACACACATTTTACACATACCCATATGTTAGAATAAAAAGGTTTTTTGTTGTACTAAGTACCTACATACTTAGTGCTCCGGCTCAGGCGCGCTCACTCCGTCTTTAGCTTTACCTACCTCTACGTATTATTTATAATTAACGAGTCGGCCGCGGTTTTCCTGTGCGCCGCTACATCGCTCCGACCAATAAAGCCTACATTGTTTCGATGTTGTTGTTTATTTACCGTCTTGGAGTCGGCAGGACGCCGACAGTCCACGCGACGAGGGCACAATCCTCGTCCCACAAGCTACACGCACACACGCGCGCCGCTGTTTACATAGGCCTGTCCAAAAAAACGTTGTCTTCTTTTAAAATGAAGTCGTTCCCTTTTAAGCGCATTAAAATCGCATTCCGTAAATGGTATCGGATAAGGCACGTGCCGCGCGCAAACATCGCCGCGTCCGGCCTCGCTCGTGGCAAACCTAACCCCCCCTCTTCACCTCCTCCTGCCCCGTCGAACCCCGCTCTCGCTCCAAACAAAGCGGCGACAAGACAAAAAACAGGCGCACTCGGCCACTCGAGCCACGCGCCGCGGTACGCATATTTGCTCACTGACACTAACGCTAATGTGGAGCCGCCCTTATCACCCACGTGCCTCTAACACCATTAGGACATAGCTGAACTGTGACGTCACACCTCTTGACTCCACCAAGCTGATGTGCGATATTCGACCCGGTGAAAGCAAGAGCTACCTTTTGTAACTTAAGCATAAGTGCTGGTCAATGCTGCAAAATCACTGAAATGATGACAACTCCGTTATCGTAGGGTTGTCCCTTGTGATCTACCACTTGCCACATTAATTACAAGAAAATTGGTATGATGTGATGTTTACGACTATTGCAATGCAACTAGAAGTCTCTACTGAATTACGGTCATTTTCTATTACTGTATCATGAAAACAATTGATCGGCTACACGGATGGCTTAGTGGTTTAAGCGGTTACCTCGCCGCTTCATACTGCGCTGAGTGTTGTAGGTTCGATCCCCATATGGAACAACATTTTGTGTGATCCAAAAATTGTTGTTCTGAGTCTGTGTGGGTCTGAGTCTGGGTGTTCTTTTGTCCGTTTCATGTATGTTTGTTAAGTCCCCCGCGACACAGGATATATTCCTAGAGCTGGAATTGTCTTTCATTAAGAAAAAAAATAAACAAAAACAATTAACACAGAATTTACGGTCTATTTTTAAAGATGGCATATAATGATATAGAAACGTCCTTGATCACAATAATTACGTACAAGAGAATAAGGCACGACTGCGTAGTGAGCTGGCAGCACATGGCCGCAGCTCTCGTTACACTCAGGTCTGTAATAGCAGTAATGATGGTGACCGATGAGCACCAGCGCTCAACGTCCGCTATTAGCGGCGCGGGTAACGCGACCCGGCTCTGGCCGAATATCTGCGCCGTGAAACCGAACACCCGCACTCCCGCCATGTGCGTGCGCCTGCCCACGATATTGTCTATAAATTTCAGTAATTGTAATCCATATAGAATGTCGAACCCGTCTGTTCGCAATTATTGCTAACATGTGTTGGACAGCGTCGACACGTCCCAATACCAATTGGAACCAAAGCTGTAAGTGAGAGACGAACTCGTAGATACTATCTCACATTTGTGCTAAAGTAATGAGTTTTGAAGAACAGTCTCTTAGTAGTTCATACTCCCAGTGTACGTATTATTGACAACTATTTCAGTGTTCACTTTAGAGCAAATCCTGCGACTCATTTTTACTTATTCCTACCTTATATTATCGTAAAATCAAAATATAAATTAAAGTCATGAGTATCGGTTTCCAGCAATACTGTTCTCTTGACCTGTGCCGGTGACAGTCGCTGTCATCGATTACCTCGGTGATGTCACGTCTTAATACATTTTTCGCATTCTCTCTGAGACACGAAGCGAGCCCAATTATTTCATTCGGAGCAATAGGCTTTATCATGTCCATACAATGACAACAGATTCCGCGTGACAACTAATGAACGATTAGGGTTTCATTAAAGAGAGGTCGAGCACTAATAAATAAACAATATGTAGCAATAGAGCGGGTGTCACACAGTGTGTTATGTTAGTGGAGGTGTCGCGTGAATGACTCGGCCGCGGTTGGCACGTAACGGTCGTAGATTCCATTGAAACAGTACGCGCGAGCTCCGTACACACGCGTCCAGCGGCCACCACTACACTCGCCTAGGGCACGTACACACTCCACAACACTACACATTCATAAATTTCGCCAAATTAGGTCCGGCCGAGTTTCAAAGAAAAACCGAGAACGTAGACTTACATCGGATTCAGTATTTTCAGGGCTCTACCCCGGCTAGTGAAAGTGATAGATTCAAAATGTGGATTAATAATAGGTATTTTCAAATGCCGCCAGCATTATTTGAACTACTTAAGTAGAGCTCCCGCCAAAAATTTGCTCCCACCGAAGGAATAAAGTTTTTGACACTATTAATAAAATCATCAGACTAATATTATCAATCTACTTCTTATGTGTCGCTACATGTAGAATATTAGAATGTTTATAACGGTCAAGTTTGCTAAAATTTTTGCTAAACTCAGTTAAATCGAGTGTTTGTTGGTTGGTGTGAGTGCGGCCGGTTCGCGTACTGCGGAACAATGGCGCAGCTCCGATTACTAGACGAGGCTGTGACCGGTCGTTGGTCGGCGCCATCTCACGCGGCTGCCCTCTTTATGGGTTATTACTGGGCACCTCAGCCGACTAGTGCTGGCGCCCGGCGTCGCGCGCGTCACCTCTCGCTGCCGCACAAAGAGATGTGTCGGCCTTGTCCGGACGTGCTGCGGCCGCCGCACGTGCCCATCGCCCATCTCCCCGTGAATCATCGACTGTCATTGTCAAGGTCTGTCGACACACACGGCCCGATCAAACTCATGTGTCAGCTTTTGTTCTGTTGTGTCTTGCTGCTCAAAAAAAAAATAATTACTTATATAATAAGTAGGTATTCGAGTTGTCGCAGCTGTCGAACAATAGGGAGGCGCCTTTTTTTCTTCAGAAACTGTTATACGTACCAATCTTCCATGTACGTAGGTAAACCAGTGTGGTAATAAGAAATAGATATTTATTAATTAAAATGTTTATAGGTAATATCGATTTAATGGTTCGTAAGTTCGGACGGCGGCGGTCGCGCGTGCAGTAGTAGGTACATAACGATGGTGTTGTGGTTGTTGCTAGTGGAGATGGCGGAGTTTATCACGGAGGGGCGCGAGTGCGTGAACTGCGGCGCCATCCACACGCCGCTGTGGCGGCGCGACGGCACGGGCCACTACCTGTGCAACGCGTGCGGGCTTTACAACAAGATGAACGGCATGAACCGGCCGCTCAAGCAGCCCCGGCGGCTGGTACGTCAGCGCCACGCGCCGCTCGCTGCCGCGCCCCACCACGACGTACGCAATCATACCCACTACCCGCCACCCGCCACCCGCACCCGCACCCACAGCCCGCGAGAGATCCGCGCCCGCCGACGTCCACCTACCTGCCCCAGCTCAGTCTCACTTGTCATGTTGCAGTGGCCGCGGAGGGGGCCCCGCCGGGCGCGGATTTCTACAAGGGCTACCTGTTTAATGGCCTCGCGACACACTCGCTCCCCGCGCCCGCGCCGCTGTGTGCGCCGCACGCGACCCCCCCTGACTACAAACAGAAGAAAGGGGTACGTCCTGCTCCTCGCCTCCCGCACGAGCACCCCGCACCCCGCACCCCGCACCCCGCCCACTAACTACCATCGCTTCACTGGCTAACATCACCGTTACATGCATGCAGAGCCGCTCCCCGCTCAGTTCGGCACTAATAGAGGCGTGTTGTGTGTAGATGGGCACCAAGCGGCCGGGCATGTCGTGCACCAACTGCCAGACCACCACCACGTCGCTGTGGCGGCGCAACGCGCACGGCGAGACGGTGTGCAACGCGTGCGGCCTCTACTACAAGCTGCACAACATCAACCGACCTCTCGCCATGAAGAAGGACTCCATACAGGTACTTTACCAACCATACACTTGACCTGCCACCGTTCTATCTAAAGTAATAATTAAAAATAAGTAATGTAATACAATTAAAACAACATCGCCTACGTGTAGGGTGCCTAGAACGCTAGAAGAGTCAATAAGTCGCTTAGCTAGTTGTGTACACACAGCAGGAGCACTCGGATCTCGTGACCCTAGCGTCTCGACCAAATGGTTCAAAAATGTAATTCCCTAATAAGTTTTAGTATTTAACCAGCTGTGCTTGCAAGACGTGATGGCGAAAGTTGCGTCCCACAACAAAGGCTCTTCTATGGCAGTAACGACATTATACTCCAATATTATTTAATTACATACAACTGATGTGTTAGGTACATCTCAGTTGTCCGTACATTGAAAAACAGTAATTGCCTTCTCGCTTAAAATATTGTTTAAATTTCAATTTAATGTGATTGTTTCGAACAAACATATATTTACGTTCTAAAACAGTTTATCACTTGGGTAGTAAGTAGTCGAAGGAACACAAATAATGGATGTCGATTCCTCTCATTCCGACAATATTAAATGTAATTAACGAACAAGTATATAAATATTACAGTTATCATTATATTAATTCTATAAAATTAGTACTAATATAACTATATATTTGCGGTTAATTAATGTTAAAATAATAAAGCTTTTGGCTTTGTTACATTTAATGCTAGCAGTTGTTTGCGTGACGTCACCGTTTTGTGGTCAGCACTAAGAAATTAAATCTGTAGAGAGCGGCCAAGAGCTGCACATAAGAAACAACTAAGCGGACTCCCCTAGAACACTCGTTCTAAACATCAATCAGTGTACTAGTTGTTTATTAATGGAGTACTTCACGAACACGATTTATTTCGAATAAAGACAGCACTAAGCTAACTGGAAGTCATAAAACGCTTAAGCTGGCTTAGTTTCGGTCCCACCTGCTTCTGTTAAATATTTATCAGGGTTTCATTGACTGACTGACCGGTCGGTCTAGTGGTAATGTACTGACTATCGAGTCACAGGTCATTGTTTTTATTCCATGTAAAAAATTATGTGTTGAGTACAATCGTTTGTCTAGGTGTAATTTATGTACACATGATATGAAGGATCAAATGTGTTTAACTATAATAAAAGCTTGCAAAATCCAATGAATTAACAGTGAATATATTTGTTTAATTTCCAGACGAGAAAGCGGAAACCTAAGAATAGTATAAAAGCAGAACGAAATCTAAAGACCGCCGTGCAGCGCTCTCTCACGCCCGCCGTCAAACTCGAGAACATGCGTGAGTATTGCCTCCACTCATTACTGGTGATCGGAATTTGGGTGCTATTTGAGACGATATCCCTAGTATGGACATGACGATATTCCCAGGATTGCGGTAATTGATGCCTGTAATTATGATAAGGCTTTCAAATATTTGATATTATTTAAAATGCGCGGTAATCGCGTTTGTTTAAGGAAAACGTTTATTCATGAGTATTAAGCGTTTAGATTTAAACAGTAGAGACTTACAAATGAATACATAGGGCCATCCTTAAAAGTGTAACAGAAAATAATTAAACATTCTAAAAAAAAGTTAGAATATCTTTTTTAAACAATACAGGTATATTCCTAGCGAAATTTTAATAAATAAAAAAATAATCCTATAAGTCTCATTGGAAAATATTTGCGTACGGGTTGGTAAGCTAAATACTAGCATAATTGTTCTAACGCTGTGTTCATGCGTTATTGTCTGTAATATGCCTCAAAGTACTGTGTTTCAAAAGTCCCGGCGATCTTCCTCTAGAGGTATCCTTAACATTCTGTCGAAGTCGAAGCGTGCAGGTGCAGTGGTATTATATCTTTTGGTAGATGATTATTGCGACTTCATCACTCGACGTGGTCCTTTCGCAGTGGACGGCGGCGCAGGCGTCGGGGGAGGCGGCACGCGCTCGCCGCTGGCGCTGAACTACTACGTGCAGCAGCACGCGCTGAAGCTGGAGGAGCCGCCGCCCGCGCATGCGCCGCACCACCACGCGCACGCGCACGCGCACTCGCACCCGCACTCGCACGCGCACGCGCACCAGGTGTACGAGGACAGCGAGTACCGGCGCGCCGCCGACTCCGACCGCCCCACCGTCGTGTCGATGGGCAGCTGAGCGCGTCGGCCCCTCGCTCGCCCCGCTCTCACGATGACATAGAATCTCAGTTGTTTAGATACGTTAGTTAATAGTTAGTGTAGGAGCGAGAGCAAGAAGTCACCGCTAGTTGACCAAATATACGAGACGCGAGCGTTCCGCCCGCTCCTCCGCCTCCGCCTCCGCCGGGAGGGTCGCGGCGAGAGGGGCGGGTGCGTCGCCGTACGATGTTCAGTTGTGTGTTAACTGTGTGTTCCCACTGTTACCAAATAATAATTATGTATAATAAGCGATGAGACTGTTCGAACCATTCCTAAAATGTTGCATTCCTAGGTAGATAGCTTAATTTTTACATAGATTATATTTTATAACGCGCCGCGATGTTGAAAAGAACCTGTTGTAAATGTCCTATGTCAAGATTTTATTCCTTGTTGAACGAACTTTATATTTTTGTAAAATATTTGTGTGGAGATGTGCCGCGACATGTCCCTGTTGTTGTGCGCTGCCAAGTGCCAAGCTAGGGGCGTGTGCTAAACTTATAGATATTATCGTTGACTCCATGACTTCTAACTGCATTCCTCGAATTTATCAAATAAGCGTGTGCAGACAATACTCTGCTCACACCCCTTAAGTGTGCGTGAATACCATTCTTTTGTATTTGAATACGTCGAACAACATCTGGTTGATCATCATGTTCAGAAATTATCTCTATATATATATATATATAGCAATGCCTAACAATGAACCAAAAAAGTTAATTGGGGAAAATAATGATGCAGGAGGTCTTGAAATGTTAAATTTGAAGCAATTATTCAGTTATTGTTCTATGCCAAAGCAATAACCTAAAAGCAATATATTGTTGTTAATGTTACGGATAGTGCCTATAAAATGCCGTAGTGCCTTCAAGTGATGTTTTTAATTAATATATCAAAATAATAATAATACATTTAGCAAGACCCGCATCATTATATTGTTATGTAATTAGTTTGTTATTCACGCACGAGGCGTGAAGGTATTTGTCGAGTACTGTGCATGTACTCGTACTGTTTGTGCGTGAATGTTCGTTGTCACGCTGTACAGTTAGAGCGTATTGAGCGCTCCCGTACGTCACCGGCAAAATATACAGTTTTGTAATATATTTATTTTATCGCAAGATGCCATATTTGGCGGATTTTAACTGTAAGTACATAGTAGATATGCCTATAGTTTGTGACGGTGACGAGACGGGACTTTTATTTTTTTAAATATCATATTAGATCTGAGAGACCTCTCTAACGCATAAATCCGAATTATACTAGTGTTTATTGAAAAATCAATTATTTGTAATATTTTTTTTATACATAAATGAATGTCGTTGCATGGTAATCGAAAGTAATATATATATTAAAAAGAAAAGATAGTTTATGGCGTATATACCTAAGTTAGTTGTCCGTCAACCGGCGGGCGCTTACTGCTCGACGTCACGTCGGTGGGTGTGGCGCGTGTGTGGCGCGTGTGTGGCGCGTGCGTGTGGCGCCTCGTGGTTGCGCCCGCGTGTTGGGGACGAGCCGTCGTTACTTAGTATACATGTATTTGTAAATATTATATAAGCGATAAGTACACTAAAATAAAAGGTACAATAAAATGTGTGTTTCACTGCGAGAAAACCCTTGAACTATTCCAACAGAATTATTTATATGAAAGAAAACATTAAAGCATCTTTTTAGGGTTCCGTACCTCAAAAGGTGGAAAAGAAACCCTTTAAAGATTACTTTCTTGTCCGTCTGCAAACGTCTGCGGTCCGACCTAGCAAGTCGAAATTTATACCAGATAATATAGTCCCTATTAGGTGTTTAAAAATCAAGGTCCTGAGTCAACACGATAAAAAGATATGGGCAAATTTTCAATTTTCGACAAAACTTGTAAGTACCAAAATGTACCTTAATTTTCAGCGTATTTTATTTTTCAGAATTTTCTCTTTACTTGTGCTGTAACCTTGTGTTGTGTACCTTGCTTTTAACCAAAATTGACGATTCTAGGTCAACCGGAAGTACCCTATAGGTTTTGGGTCGAAAACCTATATGGTAGTTCCCGTTGATCTAAAATCAAGAAATTTGGCAAAAAGAAACGTCTTACAGCACAAATAAAGGAATAATTCCAAAAAATAAAAAAGTTAATAATTAAGATAAATTTTGGTACTTAAAACTTTTCGCGAAAATCTACGTAAAATCTGGGTAGGTACGGAACCCTGGGCGCACGAATTCGACTCGTACCTGACCGGTTTTTAATTATTAAATAAATTTCCCGTTAGACCACTGCATGGGTAAGGTAAGGAACGCATTCACTCCGTTCTCTTACAAGGGCTGAACGGCTTGTCGGTTACAAAAGCACTGGCCTTCATTGCCCAGTTCGTTTCCCATGTCTACGTCTATTTAGTGCGTTGCGAACTTCTAACTAAATGTAATTGAACTTCGGACGTTCATAATTGTTACATTGATCAATCACTTAGATGAACAAAACTATATTTGATTTAGCTATACACAAGTAGGTATTTAGAAGTAAGAAAAATACTAGAAAACTTTAAATTATATGTTTAGTTTCAAAGTCATATAGGTTGAAAAAGGCCTGAGAGAAGGAAAGCTCGAAACAATCCGTGCACCAACCCGTCTAGCCAGCGAGGTATAGTAGGCTAAAACTTCCTCTCTAAGGAGACGCCTATGTCACGCAGTGGACCCTTAAGACTGTTGATGATGACGATGATGAGGTGGGTATTGAACAATATGACATCACTTTTTCTGCAGTCATAGATAAATTAAAGGAGATTTAGAAACGTTTTAGATCCACAAAAGGTTACTAATTACAGTAGAAGTTAAAAGGTTCCCAATGCGCCGATACATGTATTTTTGCATTAAATGATTTTTTTAATGATTTGAAACTTGTTTCCAAATCATCATAATTATTATGTAATGAGATAATTAATGGTTTCACTTATATTTTTTAATTACTCCTCGTAGCTGTCACAATCTTATCAGGGAATGCTTATTTGGCCTTTGTTAATTATAAAAAAATAAAACGCTAATTATTAATATTTTTATTTTTTATCTATCTCTAGTATAGTTTATATATTATATATTTATAAATTCAGTTAAGAGCAAAACAGAAAGATGTTTGAATACAACAAAGGCTTTCCAGTATTGCATTATACTGGTACCTGCACTGTAATCAATAACAAATAAATGTTCCACGCAAATAACACCTTCACATGTGTGTGTGTTCACACACGTTCCTTTTGAAGATAAATTACCGAGTAGACTCAGCAGTATAACCTGTAAGAAAAATTCGAGACTTGACCGATGTTGATTCAGCACGACTTGTTTACTTCTGTTATTTTATAGACTTTTTTTTTTTTTTTTTCCGTGCGGAAATCCCCTCGGATACCACCTGTCGGTGGCATGTCGGACTCGAACCGACTAAAACCGCACGCCTTCGCCGGGTACTAATAGCCGGGGAACCAGGTATACCCTAGAAAGGAAGGCCCTGGTGCCCCGACATACCTCGGGTCATCTACAGACGAGTAGACGACCCCCGCCCCGTGTGGGAACCCCATGTTCCCTGTGCTCCCTGGAAGCGAGCGCGCTTCGCAACGCGCTCGCCGCCACCCCGGCCTGCTTCTGCTAGGGTGACAGATGGCCTCACCTGTCACCCCCAGGCCTAGCATAATGTCGTATGGTATTCTACTGTGTTATATTTTCATTGTATACATTGTTTCATGTCTTCATCACTTTCATTTCTATTCCATCTTTTTTCTTTATCTTTTTGATCTCTTCATTGCCTTTTTACCTTTTAGTCCTTAATAACTGACATACTAACCCACATCAAAACAATGTTGTGGTTTATTGAATGATGCCATTGTATCTATCTGTTAATTAAAAAAGAGTAGCCGTGAGTTTGTTTGCCCTTCCTTTTCATAAGGTTCAACCCCTTGGCAACGGGCGGTTGTAGACCGGCACATACATATATGTAATAATTTTATTCAATTTATTTTGCTTAATATTTGACAAAACAGAGATTATTGCTATTGTGTCTGTTGATCTATGACTTTAGTGTCCACATACGTAGGTCACTATATAAATTTTAAGACACGCAAAAAGTAAACAATATATACTTACAATTTATATTTTATTTTTTCAAAATACTCTCCATCACTCGTATACAAATTGCCATCCGCCTCAACCATCTAGGAAATACGTAGTCTGCCTCCGACAGATCAAAAATGGCTGCTTCGTAGGCAGCCATTGCAAACTTGAGGTCAAATGGTGACTATGAAAGCTAGATTGACGGAATGAATACTTATATACTTTTATTTTGTAAATCCGTACATATTATATTTTGAAAACACACCAACTCCGAAACTAATATTGGCAGCCGTACAAACATTTCGTCCGACCCGGGACTCGAACCCGAGACATCTGCATAGCAGTCGCATACGCTACCACTGCACAATCGCAGTCAACGCCACTTCATGAATTTTACTCCTACTAAAAATCACTTACCTAACGCGGCTAAAAGTTTTCACTTTAATATTAAAAGCCAGTAATTAGACGCAACTTACCTTAATCTTACAAGATCGAGTATTTTTGGCCATCGATTTTATTTTTAACTAATCTGATGGGCTGCCCTAGACGATCGCCCCAATGTGTAGAGCTCATGTATGGTGGAGGTACTCAACTGGGTGTAAGGTATGTTAATCTGACACGCGCAAGTAAATCCCAAAATCCCTTCTAGGGCTCCCCTACTAATAGCTATACATGTATTTGCGTTTGATAGTCGATATCTCATGTTGTTGAGCTGACGATGGAAGGGTCCTTGACCTTTAGTAGTTAGAGGACAACTCCTTTAATAATATAATCATGTATTGATCTTATTTTATTCTTACAAGATATTTGTTAGGTGTTTGTGTTGGGTTACAGAGATATGTGCACAAGTGAGTAATAAATGAGATTACAAAACATTTAGACAAAAAAAATGTTTGTTACGCAATTATTTTCATGTTTGTTACCTCAAAACACTTTTATATTTGTAAACCGAAAATCGAAAGTCAAAATCGTGTTATACATTTATATTATATAGTTTAGTTAGTTTTTTAATTTACTTACTAAGATTTTATGTTTATTGTGTTGCTATCTATCTTTGTGCGTTTCTTAATGTCTAACTGTTGGCGCAAATGTCAAGTGCTGTGTTCTCGCACACCGTAAACTGAGCTAGCAAATCACATTGTGCCTAAATGTTAATAATATTAATGCTGTGTTATAGTAATGTACCTTGTATCCGTATATGTTTTAAGTACGGATCTCGGTCTATATCAGCTTTAATAATAATAACTCTTTATTTCAGACCATGGTATCCATTTTGTTAGTAACTATATTCTTAGAGACTAGTGGTACATATGGAAGACAAACCACAAAACAAAGAAAAATAGATATACATAAAAGACACAAAATCATTGCTGCGCCATTCCGTACGCAATTGCGCAGCAACAATTGATGTAACTACATTGCAGGCGACTAGAGATCATGTTCAGGATACTGTTGACGCTGCCGCGCGCCAGGGATGTGCATCTTTTACACATTGTAGCATAAAAGGAACCTACGTGATGTTCAGCAAACATCTCCGATGCACCAAAGAAACGCTGCAGCCCCAACAGCACCCTGAAGGCGATATTATATTGTACTCGGAGTGCACTGTACAACACTTGAGCACAGTCGGCTCACAGGCTGAACGTGTAAAGTGAAGTGCAATACGATCTAAAAGTGTAAGTTTGACTTATGTCCAGCAGCTTCCAAACCTGCGAGCTATCATCATGTTCGCCCTCACTGACAGCGCTCTCTGTTCCCTCTCTATGTCATCATTGTCCTTGAGGTCAGAGGTCAGCACATGTCCTAAGTACTTAAATGTATGTACCCTACGCAATACTGTATCATTGAACGTTAGATTAGGAAAAGGAAACTCCTTACCTGTACCGCTTCCTCTGGCCTTAAAGACCGTGACTTCACTTTTTATTGGAATATATTTTAATCCATGATGCTTGGTGTAGGCTTCAGAAATTGTAAGCAGTTTCTTAAATCCACATACAGATGCACTCATTATTACTCATTACTTATAACATTTATATCAGCTTAATAAAGAATTAAGAATTCAATATAATTTTAATGAAACATCGCAGATTTTGTTAATTAATAAAGACCAACCAGATCAAAAACGTGCGCAAACTTATCAACTACTTAATTGCATTCAAAATAATAATATCATTGGAGATGTACGTAACCCACTATGGCTCGTTTAGTGTAAGCAGACGCGCCGCCACTTAGTACTTATTTGGCTTGGCACCGACTTCAAACAGACTGGAAGGTGTCTATTACTATTATAATGTAGGTAACATTATTAAGGTTATATTGAGGGTCGCACTTATTATTGGTTTATCAATAAGATTTGTATTTTATTTTATTTTATGTGCTCTTTGTTTATATTTTTTGAAGTCGGTTCAACTTTCTTTTAAAGGATTTATTTACTCAAGTCACCTACGACGAGTTTACTATTACAATGTAAATATTTTGTAACAGATCTGTGGACTAATCAACTCGCTTAGTCCACTTACAGCTAGACACTACGTACGTAAAGGCACTAATCAGTATGCCTACGAGTACTAGTATTTGCGTGTACTCCGGGTTATATTACAACACAGATAGGTTGCAATGAACTCACCAGTGATGGTGCAGTGTGTTGGAGCAGGGTCCGATGGTATTCGAGGGGATTTCCGCAAAGGATCCCGAAAGAAGGCCGCAAACGGCTCATTATGTTAATCTATGTATTTAAACATTGACACAAACCCTATACCAACCCGTCTCGTAAGAGAAAGAGTATAGTAGGCCAAAACCTCCTTTCTAAGGAGAGGCCAATGTCCAGCAGTACACTATTCAACGAATTAAACGTGATATAGGTAATAATAGCACCATTTAACCTATGTGACGCGTCACAAATTAAGTCGTCCTAAAATAACGCCTAAAGTATCCAACGTGTTAGAAGTAGCTATTAGTAGGAGAACTATGCTGGAAACGGACAGAAGAAAAGAAAAGCCGACGGTAGGTATGACGACCAGAATAAACGCGGCGCTTGTCCTGCCGCGGTAGAAATTAAAATCCAGTTCTTTAGTACATAGCGAAACTGTGTGTCTTCTTCGTGTCTATGGGAGACACGAAGAAGACACACAGACATCCGTATTTCTCTGTATTTAAATACATGTTGTAGAGATTACTTTATATTAGAGCTTGTCTTATAGAAAAAATAGTTCTGTAAGGTAAGTTTTCTTGAGCAGATGCATTGAGTTACTGCTAGATAGGCCTGTAGGCATTTATTTGTTTTGTAAAAAGTGAAGTAGTTTGCTATTTGCCATGAATCAGCGTACGCTATACATTCTAGAGCGTTTGTTTAGAATCATATTTACACGTAACCAGTGCAGTACGTGACGATATCAAACGCAAACATCTACCCATTACTTTCGTTTAGCTACATGTTCACTGTTTAGCTCTTAGACAGCCGCGGCTGTTGGCGATGAGTACCTCGGCCGAGGAGAGGAGTGGGAGGGGGCCCGCTGAAACAATATGGCGGCTTATCAGACGCCATCGCGCGTCACGTGCCTAGCCCTCCTCGCTCACCGCGCCTCGCCCCTCACATCACCGCTTTATTAGCTTTTCACGGAAAATATTCGACGAAAAAACAACTGATAAGATCGCGATGAGGTCGACCGGCGCCCATCAATAATCCGTCGATGTATCGAGCGGCTATCAGATCCGGAGCAGGGATTACGCGACGCATACCTACCTACTGCGCCGCACACAATGCCACACTATCACACTAGCACTCACTGGCGACACGTCCCACTTTGCACTCTCCACCGACATATGTACACCGCATCGTTCACCCTCCGCTCCGCATGGTGCATCTAACCCGAGGGTGGCTTAGCGGTCCTGAGGGGCGCGTGTGCGCGGTGTTGCGCCAGCGCTGTGTAGACTGTAATGAGTCGTCGAGCAGATACGCGCTCTCGTAATCAAATCTGTAGGCCTTGTATCTGATAATTAGCCGGTATCGGGGATGGTATCGCGGTATCTCAGCCACTGCAGATAGCCGGCTGCGCCCTCCCCCGCTGCTCCAGGGCGCGGGGAGCGCGGCCAGGGCCGGGACTGTGGCGGCAACGTTCCCTACAAATATTTGCTTACGCTCTATGGTGTTGTTTGCTCACGTTATCACGTCACTCGCGAACACACCCAACGCTCATCGGCGTGTTCCCCTCGCGACACACTACTTGGATTGCATCACTGCGATGAATATTCGTCTATGATGCATCGTGTCTCAAGAAATCTATTCAAAAACTAGAGATGAAAGGGACTCTGGTGTTATTTCATTCGCAGCTGGCTGTTCTGGCAGCACAGGAGGGCGCGTACGTCTCTACATGCACCCGTGTGATGTGTAGTGTGCCACAACATCAGCTGTTCTACTAGATACTGTATCTACGTTAGATACGATTATCAAAACCCCCAGATAACCGGTCTCACATTAACGCCTAGTTAAGATAAACAAGATAACAATTTGCATATCTGAAGAAACCCGCGATACTGAGTGTTGTATCTACGGGGTCGATGCACTCACGCACACACATACTGGCGCTCCTTGTAACCCTACTAACATGGACTCTTTATAAAGGATTAGCGACATGGGAAATGAGTTATAATCGTCCGGGTGTGGAGAGGGCCGGACCAACCTTTAGGCTCTGTACATAGATTGAACATATTTATTGCCGTAGTTAAGGGCGCGGTGGTGTAACACTCGCTGTTCCACATACATCGACGATTGTGCAACATAAAGTAATCCGCTTGCCCCTCCTCACTCCGCGATACACCGCCACGTTGCTCCATTTCGGTGTCGCACTCGTTAGATATCTGTTTTGTAACATATAAATAGGTACATAACATACATTCCACAGGGACGTGTTATCACTAGAAAATTGCCAACAAGTGCTGTCTTCTACGAACCGATTGACCTGAAGGTTTGTCAACCATTCTTTCTGGAAGTCAATGAATACCTAAATTCGCATTTGTAATATTAGTTAGCACAAATAGTATTACACACGAAAGTGTTTATGCCTATCAAATTGTTAAGAATATCGGTACAGTATACGAGTACAATGTGAAGAATGACAGTGGAGTTGACGTCCTGTCAGTACATGTAGGTATGTCGTGAGTATCAGCCGAACATCTCGTTATCAACAAGCGCACACTGCCGCTTCTGACAGTCTCAATAATGAGTATCTAGAGATGTAAATGAATTGGCCCTTTTTTGTCTGACACTAATATAAAGAGTGTATTTGATAATAGTTCCTCGAATATATGTTTTATGCAATTGTTGGATGCGGGCAGCACAGGACCGGTTGTTGTGGCGAACCTTGTGTGAAGCCTATGTCCAGCAGTGGACGTCTTTCAGCTGAGATGATGATGATATGTAAATAATAAAAAATTTACAAAAGGCCAAAAGATCAAGCACACAGTGGTACCATCCTTTGTTCGAAGTTATTCAAAAAGATTTTCGACCTCGTTTTAAATTAAATAAAAAGCCTCAAGTTTCGACCTGAATGCCTGACTACTAGCTTGCACTGGCCATGGTCACTTGAGAGTCAGCCTGTCACCGTAAACATAATAATAAAATTCCAGATTGTAATTAACTTGAACTATTCTCTTCTACTTTCGTCACTTACACTACGTATGTAAATATTGTGGTACAGTAAATCAAGTTGTTTACTTGAAAATACCTTTTTGATGAGGTTATGTAAATATATACTATATAAGTAGGTAGTAGTAGGCCAAAACCTCCTTTCTAAGGAGAGGCCTATGTCCAGCAGTGGACTGTTAAAGGCTGTTGATGATGATTGATGATGATGATACTATATAATATGTGGATATGACGTATAACCTTCTCATTCTGACATGCTTATTGTGTGAGGGGAACCGTCTCCAAGAGCAGCATTTCACAAAGATCCTCTTTGGAGTGACAGGTTGATGCGCCTATTGCTCGCATGTCACACGTACATAAACAGATTGACAAGATAAAGTGTCTGTCGAGATTATTGGATATGGCGTGTACTACAAAAATAGTAGAATGTCATATTATTCATAAAGAAAATCTGCCTTCAATGGCGTGAAGAAATTGTATTGTAGGTAATATAAAAAGGACGCAGCACATTTTGAACATTCAATTTTCAAATTGTGACCTACGTTATATTAAAAGCTGGGCTTCGCCAACGCAAGTGGATGACTGTCACAGGCCGACTAGTTTCGAGTGCGCCTAGTGAATCAATATACTTAGTATTTATTTAAGTTACGAGAATATGAGGCACAAAATAGAGATATAGCTACATTTATATACCACGAACATTGCAAACAAGCATTTGAAGTCGGTTTATAAGGTAGGTATAGTATATATACTCTGACAGGTACTTCTGAACATTTGTCAAGGATTGATGTTAAATAATGCCAAGCTAAGGCAACACCGTTGAGTGTGTAGCGGCCGAATCAGCAAACACACACATATGCACAGTTTACGCACGTAGTTGTTCGTTATCTAGGTGCCGTCAAGTGCGCTGTAGATAAGACAAGCGTGGTGTATGTGCGAGCGAAGTGCGACAGCTCTCAGCGAGAAGATTCACTACGTTTTTGACCCAAATCCTAACAAAATACGTCTGAAGTATAGCGCAGAACTAAGAAATGCTCACATGTACACACATTCAATAAAAATAGGTCATCGCATTGCCACCAATTTACTGGTTATTTTACTGATTCACAGAGATAGAGACTGTCACTGTGAAATATACACCTCTTAGACATCCTGACAGAGCTATGCCTATAGTATTACCCTTCCATTGGATAGAAATAAACGAAATAAATGAACGTACAGGAATATTGCTATACATTTTGTACAAAAATATTTGTTAAATTCAGAATTTGTCTACGTGTCTCTCTCTCCGACAAATAAAAAGTAAGTGGTCCTAAATATATTCCATATCGCGGCATCGGCATCTACAGAGAAGCGCAGCAGAGTTGACTTCAACACTGTCACGACTGTATCACCTGCCGTTTCAGTGCCGCAGTTTTGGTGTCCTAGTCATCAGCTCGGTTGTCCGTGAGATTTTGAAGTACATCATAAATAAACAATTTACATTTTTACATCATCATCAGTCTGTTTCGGACTTCATCGACTGTTTTTCTAACATACATCACCTCTGAAATGACGGAAAAGTAAGTCTGACCGTTACCGTCAAAATTTTTGATAGAATCTAAAAAATCTTTAAAGTTGCCGGTAACCAGTCTATCTTCTCAACTGCGTTGTAAACTTCCTTCGAAAGAAACGTGTAAGAGTCCTTAACTTGACTTTGACTTTTGAATACTTTACCAACTCATGTATTCCTTTTGACCTGCGAACCTTTAACCCGCTTCAAAGTGCCACGTGAGTAGGTGTCTCCAAAGGCGATCAACCCTGAAGAACACCATTTTAGAAGTGTTAGTATCTACAATGGCTATGCTAATTCTTCAACCTTGCGACTTTAATCTAGTTTACCACCAGGCGGCTTGAAGTTATGCTGATGAGCTAAATTAAAATAAGAAGAATTGTTACGATGTTCATATACTGGGGTCGAAACCAAAGCTTACCGGATTTATCAACCACCTGATATACACAGTTGTGAGATTATTAGGTATACTAACGATGGTCAGCGTTATTACAGTAATGTATTGCTAATATTACTACCTAGTAATTTTATCACTGCCACTGCTTGCCACGGAGGGACTAAAATTGCCACTAGTGACTAAAATATTACTTCTAGAATAAATAATATTTTCTTGATCTAAGTTATGTCTATGATATGCGCATGTCATTGTTTGAGGATTTGACAAATCACTTTTTGTAGGAGAGGTTTGCTTGTAGCAAGTAAGCTAGATAAACTTTACACGATATTCGTAATTAAGGACCGTTGTATCGACACATGCGGTAATGAATCACTATTTACACTGAAGCCTATATTGGGCGCGTGTGTCATCTGTGACGTCAGCGGTGTACCTACCCACCGGCACACACTGTTTACTCTCATTACCAGGATGTCATGGACTTCCATTAGGAGAGTATTTTGTAATCTCACTACATATATCTATAGCTATCTATTTTTAGATGTACATGTTGAACTCAGTATCTGTCCATTATAATAATATGAGATATATATTCAGATAAGTATGTTTTAATAGGTTTATAATTATGGTTATCGCAGTTCATATCATCGATTTATCTTCTAACGTCCTCTGTGTATCCAGGCAACCTTTTCATTTCGATTGTCCAGTTTACTCGTGTTATAGTATATTTCATAATACCTGAAAACTAAATAATTTTTCTGTACAACTGTATACGTGTGTAAAAATGTAATGACTATCGGTTGATCAGTTCAAGTGTAACAAACAAATTTACATTTGTTCTAACTTTATCTCAATTGTATTTATCTAATTGTTTGATGACCTTTATTTTATATTTAAATATGTATCTTATTTTTTTTATCTTACACATTTAACAGGTATTTAATAGGTACAAATACTTTGGACCAGTTTTACGCAGAGGACATACAGCGACCTGCGCGTCCAATATAATAACGCGTTCAGGATGCTGTTGGGGCTGTCGTGGCGTTATAGTGCGTCCGGTATGTTTGCGGAGGCGCACACAGACGACTTTTACGCAATCTTAAGAAAGAGGACCGCATCCATGGCCGGCCGGTTGCGCACCGCTACTAACAGTGTCCTGAAGGTGTTTACGGATCGGTGGGACTCCCCTCTGTTGCGCCACTGGGCAAAGATCCACACCGGTCACCAAAATAATTATTGTGTTTACTAACTTTAGTTCGTAAGTTTCTTTGTTTGTACTAACCCTATGGACTATGTCTGAATTAAACGATTTGAATTTGAATTTGAATTTGAATATATTATCAACTAAGCAATATTCAAATATGCATATAAAATTATGAACTTCAGTTCTTGCAATGTTAAATAAGATTACGTGTATGGAAATAGTGAAATGGTAAAGGCGTATACGGAGCAACTGCATCACTTGACAGATAGCATAGAAACAAGTATATAATAGACTAGAACTATATATGTAATAGAATACAACTATTAGGGCCCTAATCGGTTCAATTTTTACCTACACCTATATATTTATTGCAATTTATCTTCATTTAATCTGTTCTATTTGGGTGTATAGTAGGCCAAAACCTACTTACCAAGGAGAGGGCTATGTCCAGCAGTGAACTATTAAAGGCTGTTGATGATGATGATGATGATTTGGGTGTAATTATTTTTTTCATCTATAGTATAATATGTTTTGATATGCATGTAGAAATGTATCAGCAGTCTGAGTTCCTAACCCCAAGCTCTGCTTAAATTAGGATCAGATCAGATCTTGTGTGAAATGTGTTTGTTATGTTTTTTTTATCAGCCATTTTTTCTAGGTGAAAGGTGCTTTATGTCCTTCTCTGTATCTCTGACAACATGTATTAAAAAATTCACATTGATTGGTTGCGGAGTTAAGGCGTGTAAGCGTAATAAATAATCAAACTTGACATTTGTTAAATTAGTACGGGCTATAATATCTTTGGTCCCTTGGAGAGTAGTGAACATAAATTCTCTTATAAATATTTTTGAGCAAACTAAGTCTTTACAATAACTACATACACACTACTCGTACAATTACGTACATCATCATCATCAACAGTTTTTAATAGTCCACTGCTGGACACTGCCTATCCTTACAAAGGAGGTTTTGGCCTGCTATACCACGCTGGCCAGACGGGTTGGTATAGGATTTGTGTCAAGTTTTCCTTCTCTTTGCAGTGCTGGTGTCCTGCGTTGTTTTGCGCCCTTAGTCGGCTCTTACGACACCCATGGGATGAATTGGGGTAGTGACATTCCGAATTCTTAATCCGTCACTACACATACAATATTATGGGGAAACGAAATTCACGAAATATGCCATATGGAATTTATGAAAACGTAAATTTAATTCACTGTCCCAAACGAAAGTTCTGTGAGTCACCTAGTTTTACTTCAATTAATAATAAATAATAATAATAAAAATAATAAAATAAACTTTATTCTGTAAGAAAACACAGCAATATAGCATACAACTTAATATAAATTACTAACTTAACACAACTTACAATAATATTACATTTTTTTAAAAGTTTATAACTATTGACGTACGTGCAACCCTATACTACGCTATAATATATCATATATCTCACACACTCACACACGGCCGTCTGATCCCAAACTAGGCAGAGCCTGTACTATGGTAACCAGACCGCTGATAAACATACTTATATATTTCTAAATACATACATATTATAGATAAATTACACCCAGACACAGAACAAATGACCGTGCTCATCACACAAATATTTGTCCTGGGTAGGAATCGAACCCACGACCTCCGGTTTAGCAGTCAGGGTCACTAACCACTAGACCAACAGGCCCGTCAAACCCGTCTATCTGTGGTCATGAGTTGTCTGTGAGACTGTGATCATATATGACGTGGCGCTGACGTGGTGATCACTATTATTTTAGGTTAGGTACCAGAGAGAAACTATGTTTTGCATGTATCCAAGCAGGCCTCTCAATCTTAACCGCATAGATTGCGGATGAGAGTTGTACGCTGTGTCCCACAGTATAGGTGGACCCTCAGCATTTACTGTGATGGACATGGTCCGTCCCAGTACTGATTTTCAGTGCCCACCAGAGTTATTGATTTGTCGCCTGAAATTACGTAAAAATAGCCAGGAATGCTTAAATTTTATTTCCTTTATCAGTTCTCAACATTATTGAACTGATAAATCCAAACGAACTTAATAACCAATCCCGCATGTCACTTGTTGTCGTCTTGCGTTTGTCACAAAACATGTATCTACTCGTACTACACAAAAAGTCTTGATTTCGACAACTCAGCACGATTATCTTTCATTATAATAAAATTTTGGTAACAAAACACCATTCCATAAGTTAAGACTATTTTTGCTTATGTATACATTTATATACCTAATTTTAAGTATAAGATATTTTGTGGAAATAACGTATTGTAAAATTATGATTATTGATATTATCGTAACTTAAATGAGGGTCTCTTATTGGTTATTATTAGTCTCCGTTTAGGTTAACTTTATTGTGATAAGCTGGCTATTTTAAATACCTTTGTTTAGGAAGATTAAGCCCTGGATATATTATCAGTTCGCTATACAATACATTTATTACGACACATGTATATTGTTAATGCACTAATAAACTAAAGAATCAGCAGTATATCCTAGGCATCAATAAATTTATTTATTTCTACATGGAAAACTTCCAGCTAGAAATATCACATTTGACTAGTATTGCAAATTATTACAAGTTCTTTTAACGCTCTGAACCGAATACGGGTACTCTAAGAGATGAGATTAGGTACGCGGTTAAATATGCGAGCACTTATTAAACGTGAATAAAATATGTATCAGCTTTATAAGTTTACCCGACTTCAATGCGACTTCAATATGTAATGCGCTGTGTTCCTTATCTCTCATGTTCATCCTTAGAGGTGGAATTTAACAACCCTAGAAATGTCAGAATGTTAACTGCTCATCACTCTTAAATATAAAACATAAATTTGTTTTTCCCGACTCGTGATACCAGCTTGAAGAAGTTCTCCTGCGAGTTAGGTACTGCCAATCACTATCCATACGTAAATTCTGAACAGCTATTATAAAATAATGGAATCACAATCCGTAAATAACCAATTATTATGGAGTAGCTTAAGTGGCCGTTGGTGGTCTGCATCAACAGTTTTACCGTCTTACGGGCCTTTTTTTATCTGTGCGAAAATCCCCTCGGATACCACCCACCGGTGTTTATGTCGGACTCGGTTGACTATAAAATACATTTACTGTTCACTACTTTTCTGTAATACAATAGTTCTTGTAGAAACGATACACCCCGAACCACATTTTTTAACTAAGGTGAGGAGTTTGTGTACCAGTCCTTTCCTTTCTAGGGTATACCTGGTTCCCCGGCTACTGAAGACGGCGTGCGGTTTGTGTTCGGTTCGAGTCCGACATAACCACCCGGGTCCGACATACCTACCACATGGGTGGTATCATAGGAAAATGTTTTGATGGAATAATAAAAAATCATTGCTTGACGCGCGCACTGTAAGTGCCCGTCCAAATATCGCCGACTGTTCCAGGCATCTGCTCGCATTGTAGTAAGAGCGAATGGCGGCAAAAAAGATGCAGGAATTATCCGTTACATCGGAGTTGACCGTCATAGCTTAGGCAAATGATAGACTTTATTTACTACCTATCTTAATTTAACAACAATGTGGTAGCGTTACAAGCATTGTGGTTGTTTTCTTTCACAACTTTGATTTTTGTAGGCTAGCTGTAATTTTGTAACCTTCAGATCAAAAAGGGTTAAAACTTCGTTCAAATTTACTTTAATTATAAGTAGTGCAATAAGTATTATCTATTTCTAGCCAAATAAGTATGTTAGTATTCTATCAGTCAATCTAGTTTTCATAGTATAAGCTCTGCTTAATTTGAAACTAGATGGCTTTGTGTGTCAGATGTCCAAAATA
This sequence comes from Arctia plantaginis, assembly GCA_902825455.1. Classification (NCBI taxonomy): domain Eukaryota; kingdom Metazoa; phylum Arthropoda; class Insecta; order Lepidoptera; family Erebidae; genus Arctia; species Arctia plantaginis. Next base: position 816,227 of record CADEBD010000034.1, on the reverse strand, counting down.
TTATTTTTATTATTATTTTATTTCAAATAACTTGTCAATAATTGTTAGGTTAAAGTGATATGCCTACTTTGCTACTCTTGAGTAAGAAAAGATTTGAATTAACTTGTGTCTAATATAAATAAGGCGAATGCTTTGAAAGAAGATTGAGTAACGTGATAAGTAGGAGTGACTGGTGCAGGTGGAAAGGGCGCGAAGGTCTTGCAGTGCGAAGGCACGGTGTCGTCAGTAATTAGAGCGATGATCGATGTCTCGAGTAAGCCCCGAGATAAGATAACGGGCCGCGCATTACCTTTATCGATTTTTTTATTGTTAAGATACTATCGTAAAAATAATAATGATTGTTTAAAGCGCACCTCCGTGGTGTACCTACATTTTATTGTGATATAAATTGGGGGATAAGTGAGGATTATATACCTAAATGATGATGTATTTGAGAATTTAACACAAGGGCACTCCGGACATCGATACGTTGACGTTGAACTTACTAGGTATGTCCGTGCACAAACATATCACAGGCAAAGTTTCTTTTTTTATTTAAAACTCATCGCCTGTAGCTGCATGGCGGCGAGTGTGAAGTAAATATATAAAGAATAAAAGCATCCTTAGAGATCGCTTAACGTAACGCAGTGCTTGATACTATACTTGACCTAAATTATCTTTCCGAAAGAGAAGCAGATAAAGGTGGGCCATACCTTAAACCGTGTACCTTAAACCAATACCTACGTACAATTATCACCTATCTGATTCTTCTTTAGGATCCATTTCTAAACAACACAATCGTGCCTTATACAAACAGAGAATGCATGAAATATGAATGAGTTAGTGGTTAGTTATCCGTTTATCGTTCATTATCGTAGTGATTGTGGCGATAGTTGAGATGTACGAACCAGCTCCTCATCAGCGGCCGCTGTATCTACAGTTCAGCGGCGGCCATGTCCACGCAAGTATGTAGGTACGAGGGTGCGCGCGAGCTCAGTACGAGTGCGAGAGGTGTGCTGAAACATGAAAATTTCCCCGCGCCTCGTCGCGGTGTCGACGCTCGGCGCGCGGCCAATCACAAGCGGTGTCGGTCACGCACACTTGCGCACACGCACACACACGGGCGTGTGCCTGTCCGCGCCCACTGAAAGCTCGACTCACCTGGGCCGCGACAGAGCTCCTCGGGCATGTGCCGCGCGTCGCCGACCAGACACGCCGCGAACTAGTGTAGTGTGTGTCTACGAGACTGAACAATACCTGTGACATACTGTGATGTTGGAAAAGCCCCTCTAACGACCCGCATTGTATACGCTAGGAGTTGCCGCTCATCTCTTACTACAGGACACTTCAGCGGTAAGTGCATCTCTTGTATCTGAATACAACGACAACTGTTAAAAAAGACTGTTTGGTGTCGGAGTTATATCATGCAGTATTATATATGCTTTTGGTGATGATATGCGGGATTCCCGTGCAAATAAGCAAGCTAATATCTAATCTGTATCTGATAGCAGTGACAGACCAAAATAAACTTAAAATCTACTAAGCGTCATCATATTGAATAAAAAATATTTTGAAAGTTAAATAGTAATATTAAATGCTATCACACTGTGGACATGGCACGGAACACGGCAACAGTGGTGGCATTGACCAATCTGCGAAAGGCCTTCTGAAGTAGCTCTGAGGTAGGTGGGCAAAACACTCTTATTGGCATGATTTAAAAATAAGGTTAACTAATACGTACCATCCAACCGTAGCAACTATAGCAAAGTCGGTAAGGGCCTCCCTGTCTTGTAAAAAGATTTCACTAATGGACTGTGTGAATGTTAGAATTATGGATCTCTCAGATGTCAAACTTTCAATGCTTTCCTTTTCTGTTTAAGCAATTGATAAATAATTAATTTCAAAGTTTTTTGTCGTTGTTGTGCGTAGTTAAGTAGCTGAGGAGAATCAAGGCAGTAGATAAGGGATTTCATCTTATTTAATGATAGACCGCTGATGCGCTCTAGATATAAAAAAATAGTTAAATATTGTACCAAGTTACTATTGGTTAAGTATGCAGGAATGAATAAACTTTTATTAGATTTTGAATCGCCGGACTGCAGAAGACTACGGTTTGATAGTTCTACTACCGTTTATTTCTGCTTGTATAAAGGTTTAGGCACAAGGTCTGTGTGTTCTTTTCAATGCCAACCTAGCTGTAAAAAAATTTGTTATACTCCTTAATAGATTACTTGTATGCCATAGTTTACTTTGAAACTTAGAGCCACTATACAGTAAGTTACCTGTACTTATATAAACAAAGGCGGATAAATAAAATAAATACAGTTAGCGGCAAAACTAACAAAACTCATTGTAAGCAATTAAAAATGAAGTGAGCCCCAGCGAAGAGAGTGTCACACACATTCATACAGTACCATGAATTCATGTAAGAAACAAAATTCGTTACAAAAAGTCAAAATGATTAAAACAAATTCAGGCCTCCGGGGTTTTCCCTCATTCATAATTATTAATGTTTATTTTTTTTTTCTGTTTTGTATTTTCTTTCTGTATATAATATACATAGTATAATTTTAAATATTCACTTAAACGTAATATAGAAACAAAATAATATAGAACATATTTTTTATAGAAAAACTTATATTAACAGGTCCTATTAAAATAAAAAAGTAATTTATAAGTATTTGGTCGGCCTGGAAAACAATAAGCTCTATCATATTTTTGTATGTATAGGTATTATCCAACGTCTACACAACTTTTTATAGATTTTAATACAAATGAACAAAAATAGGAAAATCGGAAATAGCTAATTTATTCTTCAAACGTCACGTTTATGAATATTTTAAGTAGGTTGTAATTTTTTAAACCATTTATTTAAAGGAGCTTACCAAGCCGTCGGTAACGACTACCACCGTCTCACTCAATGATTTCTTATTGTTTCATTTGCTTAACGTTTTAAACATTACCGACAACCAATTTTTTTAGAATTTTGGTTTGTTTCTTTACTGTTTATATAGTAGTAGTAAAAAATGTAACGTAGTAATCTGATTAAGTATTTAAGATATTCATAATGTTGTAATGGATTCATTTATAAAGGTATCTTAGTCCAAGCAACATCTTTTGATTAAGTTGTGCGAGTCCCGTCTCTACAAAATATTTGCGGTACTTTTAATGTTAGGTTAGTTTAAATACTATAATCAATTTTAGTTTATTTTGATCTCATTAAGAAATTTTGCTACATTAATTGCTAGGTATATAAATTGTAAACGGCGATAAACTTAATAACCTACGATTCACAGACGACCTGATTTTGCTTAACGAGAACTAAGAAGGATTAAAAATAATGCTAACGCTATTAGATAGAGAAAAGCAAAAGGGTGGCTTTACTATGAATTTAGACAAAACAAAAGTAATGACAAATTATACAAAAACACCTTTCTCGCTTGGATATAATTCTGGTCCCTAAGAGAAGGAATGAAGGATCCGCACCGACTTGTGACCGACAATTATAGTAGTAGTAAAGTATTCAACTTGTGTATATTACCATGTTTAACCTGTGGAACACAAACCTGGACGCTTACGAATAAACAGAGTGGAGCACTCAAAGTGTGTCAAAATAATATTGAGAAAAGCATCACAAAAACAAACTTACATTTATAAATACAAAGACAACTAAGTGAAAGATGTCATGTACACAGGGAAAAAACTTAAATAGAACTGGTTTGGCCATGTGATGAGAAACAAGAAGGAAAAATTAACAAGAGAAGTTACTGTAAGAAAGAAAGGACTTCAATAATAAAATGGAAGGACATTGTTTGCAAAGAAAAGCCACAAACAGGGAAATATGGAAAAACTTAGGAGAGGCTTATGCCATAGGGCAAACTTTTAGTAATGTTACCGATGACCTAGATTAGAATCGTTATTATAATATAGATTAATTAATGCATGAAATTATTATTGTACTATATAATTATAAAGTACTAGCTGTACCTGTCACGCTTCGTTGTGGTATACCTATTGTGGTTGCATTGAAGAAATGAGGAACAAAATTGACGCAAAAATAGATAAAAAAGATCTTTGAAGCGTATTGTGTATGGTGTCAAAATGTGAGCTCAATGGGAGCAGATCTTATCGAGTTTTTAAAGAGTATACAATTACTAGAATTGGAAGGGAATGTATTTATTTATCAATAATAAAGATATTTGTGTTATATAAATTGTTGATAGTTACATACTTGATACATGTGTGAGGTAGGTGAGAATGTCGCATCCTCCATCATCTAAAAATAACTTGCAATCTGTGTATGCCTCGGCATAAGCAGTGTCTCAAATGTGTTGAGGTGACTAACACTTTATTTTTTATTGTTGACATAATTTAAAGTGACACTTGATATTGTAAAAAATATATTATTTGTATTATTTTTAAGAATTTTAAGAATTCTAAGAATAATTAAATAAATAAATAAAATAAATATTTATATTGATAGTAAAATAGAGAATTAAGTGCTAAGCACAAGACAATTCATGAGTGTTGCGGAATTTTTTATATTTTATTCTTAATTGTAGCCCACACAATTAATTGTACTTAAAACTGACTTCTAAAATCACGTTTTATAATCAGAGAAAAAAAATACAATTAAAATTCATACTTATAAATGTTTTATCTAGAAGGATCACGTAACAATTAAAGAGCAATGGTTGGAAAAACTTTAATTTAAAAGGCATCGGTTAGAAGCTAGATACATCATTTAACTAATAATCGACTTCAATAGTCGATAACTATCTTTTAAAAAAATAGTGTTTTTTTATTAATTTGAAACTCTGTAATAGATAGAGAGATAGATAGATAAGGATAATAAGGCAGTTTGTGTGAGGAGTCTACAGGTTGTTCAAAAAACGTTTTAACGTATGTTTGATATTGGTTTTCGTAAAGCTTTGTACAAAAGGTGGCCTTAGGTACTTTAGTAGAGTACGCGGAATAAAGTACTTAGCGGTCACCTCACCGCATTATTATTTTATACTGTGAATATTGAGAATATCCTGCCTATCCTAATGGCTACGAGCTACAGTTGCTACCGAACGCTACGGCTTGTAGCCACCGTGCTACGTCATTTCGTTCGAACTTTAACCCTTTACCGATTCGGAACTCGATTGGCATAATGAACCCGTGAAAAAATTTCTTACTAAGAAGACTTAGAAGATATATTTTCATTTAGCGCTTTATGGGTTTCGCAGAAGGATTGCGGGAATAGAATACTCAGTCTAAAAACTCCAAAAGATGAACAATATTTTTTCCATATTTAGTTTGACTTTGATTGCTCTAAGAGACAGGAGCGCTTGTTACAATAACAATAAGATGGTGTAATTATTTGGTCTTTCGAAGTCTTTCGAAAATAAATATTGTTAATTGTAAGGCTATCGATTCATGGTACTAACTTACCTTTTCATAGTGATCCTCATCATCATCATGGATAATCGAAGCGATAAGCACAAACGTAGGGTAATTATGGTACGGGGGGGGGGGGGGGGCTCGTCTACTCGTCTGTAGATGGCCCGAGGTATGTCGGGGCTCCAGGGACTTCCTTTCTAGGGTATACCTGGTTCCCCGGCTATTAGTACCCGAGACGGCGTGCGGTTTTAGTCGGTTCGATTCCGACATGCCATCGATAGGTGGTATCCGAGGGGTTTTCCGCAGGGAAAAATAAATAAAAAGGGTAATTATGGCGACTCGAATAGGCAGTTTTCACTAGATTATATTAATACTATATTAAACGCCGCCGCCGCCGCTGCCTGAAACATCTGAGAGTCGCACGTCAAAAGTGGATCTTCTTCGAGCGTAATACAAGCGTCATACTTGTCCCTCCACCGTTGTTGTACGTCACGTTCCGCGACACATACGACAGGTCTCCGGCACATGTCAAATTTTGAGTGGGGTTTTAAGTGGGGTAGAATCGCATAAGTCATATTCTTGTTTGACAATGTAGGTACATTATTCTAAGAAATGGAATTGAATAATGGAGAACACATATATTTATGATGCCTGAAGTGCAAGCCGTCCAATCGCCGGCGGTAAATCACGTTGCTGTCTGATGTAAAACCTACCTTATCAATATAATATCTAGAGATAGAATCGTCTGTTAATAACAGATTACACTGATAGGCAAATTCATTTATGCTAAACTGTTTCACTAAAGAAGTGTTTGTTTGTTATAAAAAAGGAGAAAAATCTCAATTTTTGTCTATGAATTCCTAGAAATATCACAAATGTTGACAATGTAGAAGTTTGAGGCGTATTTCTTCACTTCTCTTACTAACTAATTAGGTACCTACATAGGTACCTACATATGTCTTGAGGATCAAATTTAAAATATTTTTAATTAGTGAAAATTGAAACCTTGTACCTATGTGTGTTACAACTGAGTTGATGATGGAGCCAGGAGGATGGAAGTGGTTAGCGGCTCCCATAGTATGGGTCTTTTAAAAACGCCTAAGCTAATCCAAGGTATATGAGTGTAACAAATTCAAAAGGAGGAACAACGCATACATACAACACATATTTATTATTAGATACATGTCAAGAGAAATGTTTGTAAATAAAAAATATAAAAAGCTAAAAGTTTTGAACAAAATATTTCACGTCAAAATAGTTGCATCAAGCTGCACACATAAAGTAAGCAAAAAAAGAACTATAGTATAATGAATTATGGTTAGAATTTAAAAAAGAGGAGATCTATACTACGTAAATACCTATTACTTTCCTTATTTACTTAGGTACACGTGCTATACACCAGCGCCCGTTTGAATGTAGTTAGTTCATAGCGCTAAGCGCGCAACTTGCCGTCGGATTACGTAACACAATGGTATATTGCCGTACCTGAAATAACCTACACGTACATAGGTATATCCAGGAGTTTGACTTTACACCTAAATCATAAAACTCTGTAATGACACATGCGCAGGTGCAGAACTTTAATTACAGACACTTCGTGATAACTTATCTATCTTCGCATATCCAGATATATCTTTATATTTTAACACAAAGTTTTTTATACATATTTAGAATACTCAATGTTTTATATCTAAACGAGTTTTTGAACAATATGTGCTTTAAAGATAATAATTATATAAAAACGAGTATACAAAACTACAGGAGTCGACTATATATTTTGGCAGAATGTCATGGCTCAATAATATAATCAAGAGCACACCACCCCATGGTCTGGTATTCATAGTGTACGAATATAAAGTACGAATATAAGTTTATTTTTAAATGAACTGCGTATACTACTAGTAACTGTTACTAATTAAATATACATACTTACTTCTTATTTGATTTAAAAGAATATGCACCTCTGTGCACCTAACGTACAAGATTTTTGCACCCACCCGTGCACTCAAAGGTAGGCTGGTAGAGAATGCCCTGGGCATTAAATCTACCGATGTACATAAATGACAAACGTTGTGTAAATACAAAAAAATTGTATACTGTTCAGTCATGCTATAAAAGAAATAATATCAGTTTAACGTATATATACTGGTTAGACATTCAAAATAATCGAAATTTGATAAACAGGCGTTACATGTCACAAAATCACAGTTTAAAAAAATAGGTACGAGTAAAAATATGTTTAGATATCTTATTTCTTTAAAAACCCTTACAAGATTTTAATTATAAGTTTTTTCTTTCTTTTATAATTAGTATTTTAGATCTAGACAGCTCTGTGCTTGTTGCTTGTACTATATTATCTAAAACACGGATTAACATACTAGCAAAGTGCAAATGCACTTTCGTGCATGCAAATATTAAAACTCAGGAAGAATTGATGCTTTGAATACTTCATTTTCCAGACATTTTATATACATGCTCTAATTGCAAATAAATATAAGCCTTATTTTATTATAAATTTGTAAAAATATAATAACGGTGAAGCCGGGTATGAAATGAATATAACCGCCCTCTCGACCCCTGTGGGAAGAGTACAGGCCAGTGCTTGTTACACCACTACGACAAAGAGTTTTATTAACAGCCTGGACTAGTTTATCACCCTGAGCGATGGTTATCACGTCGATCGCGCGAGCAAACACCGCTCCTCCTGTCACCTCAATACGAACCTTAGTCCCCTCGCACTCAGTACAGTTTGGAGTTGTGGGCTGCGTCGGGCCCAGGCGACAGACGATCAACAAACTGTCCTCGCACCGGCGTTGGCACAACATGTCATGTTTGCTCACCACGCGAAGGTGGGCCCCGGTGTCGTGTTCTTGTGCCGCGTCATCCGTCACCATATAATTTTAATATCCTTATTATAAAATGTTACAAAACTAGAATACTCCTCGCTGTAATAAGCGTTTTACGATTCGACACATTCATTCTGTCGGGATTGGATTAATTAACATTGACATTTAATATCAAAAGCTCAAATCTGCTAAATAGTTATTGAAATTTAACGTTTAAAATAGTAATTAGATGTAGAACATACTTAGATACTTCCTAAAATAAATTTGCATAACACGCACAACGATTTATATCATGTTGACTTTTCGAATCTGAAGTTCACAAACAAATATATATGTATTAATAAATGTACTTAACATAATAAACGTCGATTTAAATTGAACTAGAAATAGGACCTATGAACTCTTTTCATCAAAACCTATTGCTATATGTATACCGAACTCGACTCCTAAACGCTGTACCTATATGGGCGCCGGCGCCGCGGCTTGAGCTCGTTCCCTATTTGTCGCGCATTTCCGGGCCGGCGCTCTTCCGCTCCTAAAGCGAAGCCTTTTGTTTGTTTAGGTGTCCGCGTAAAAAACCCACTAACATTATTTGTAACCTACAAATTTCTCAGACACCTTTCTCTCTTTTAGGTAGGCGCATCCTCTTTACACAGAGTGTGTTCTGAACAAAGACAGAGCATGGAGAACGTGGGGCAGATAGAACAGAACAATGTTGACAATACCGCCGAAGCGCTGCAACTCGTCAAGCACGAAGATAGGCTGGAGCAGGAGCAAGCAGCTGAGAGGAACGCAGGGGCAGATGGCGGTGAGCAGCACCAGGCCAACTCCATAATGGCCCGTGACGGCTCCCCAGCGCCACACTCACAGTCCGTGATAACGTCACGTCGCACCGTGCGGACTATCACCGCCGCAGGTCATATTACTACAGAAGAAGGTGATCCTGGCGCCGACGAAGGTGTGAAAGACGAGCCCCCAGAGCCTGTGCCACTGGAGCAGGACCCGCAGCAACTCCACCAGTACGCGCCCAAACTTGAAGATGAGCACCGTGAAGCCCAGCAGCACTATGACGAAGAGCGCCTTCGTCTCGCCGAGGCAGAGACCGCACGGTACCTCGCTTTCAAGCAAGAGCCCTATCGCACTTTGGCGTCGCCCGCGCCTGTCGATAAACGTATGCAACCCCAGTACACTCGAACCCCACAGCGCCCTGTCTACGGAAGAAGTTTAGCACTGCGCTATGGTGCACCACACCACGTCATCGTGGCGCAGGAGGGTGAAAGCGAAGAGGCAGCACACGACGCGTACTTATCGCAAAAGGAAAAAGAGCAATTGCAGTACGTGGGTGGTGAAGGTGCCACCGATTCACGCCAATATACTGCCGTACTCGGCGAGCAAGTTCCCCAGTCTACGGCACTCGAGATGATCCAGACCACGTCTCTGAACAACCAACAAGCGGTCGGTGTTGCATATCAACAGGTTAAATATGAAACACGTGGTGAGGGAGAGCCACGTCCAAGCACGTATGCAAGCCTACAGCCCGTGACCTCTGTACACGGTGGCTACACCTATGCCGGGCAGAGTCCTCAGTATGGTGGAGCACCTACGTACGGTGCTTACGCCGGAAGTAGTAAGGAGTTATTGACATTGTACGGTAGTGCTGCGGGGACTGGAACTTCCGGGGGGAACACAGGCGGTGGAGCTCGCGGAGACGAGTCGCCCCCGAGCCAATTATTGTACCGCTCGGATCCAACACTCTCTTCATCGTCGTTGACCACAAGGGGCGCCCACGTAGTGTACGGCTCTGTCATACCACAGTCGCAAGCTGTATACGAGGCACCACCGAGTCCTAATTCACAACAGGTTGGTCTACGCACTTAAATTTATGATAATCGATAGTTGTGCACCTTTAATAACCTGTACCTAATAATGAATTTCGTGACTTGTAGGTAACTCTGTATACGCACGGCAATACCGTTCAGTACAAGGTTGGGGGTGAACACTACCTGGGACAAGGAGGCGGTGTCGAATACGTGCCAGTGTCAGGGTACGAAGGCGGCCTACTTGTAGAGGGCTATCCTGCGCCTGCGCAGGCTTGGCCACCACATAATCTATTGCCTATAGATGATGGATTTGATCCAAGTATGTATGTTCGGTTTTGTAAAGTATTTTTGCTAAATTGAGCTCGTTGAGATACATTTACTTTTTGCACGCACAGGTATGACGGGCATGGGTGAAGTAAAGGAGTGCGTCAATTGTGCGGCAGCCACCACACCGCTGTGGCGGCGCGACGGTACCGGACATTACCTGTGCAACGCTTGCGGCCTGTATACACGTATCAACGGTGTCAACCGACCGCCGCTAAAGGGACAAAAAGCAAAACCACAACAAGCCCTGGTAACCCAAACTGACAATACTATACTCTCTTAAAGTTATTAATTGTAGATCCAAATTTTGACCAACATGTATGTGTTATGCACAGCCGACCAACGGGAATCGTCGCGTAGGTGTGACTTGCGCCAACTGTCGCACTTCCAACACGACGCTGTGGAGACGAAATAACAACGGCGAGCCTGTCTGTAACGCGTGCGGCCTCTACTATAAACTGCACAATGTGAGTGTACAACAGGCACTTGTCGCGGACACCGCTGCTTACGACTAACCGTTGACTAGGAGCAGGAACTACCGCGCGTTACTCTGCCCTCGATAGAGGCGGTATCGCGCGATTGTGCATCGATTACGCTAGGTATGCTGATTAGACGTGCGGCAGGTATCTAATCGCCGCTGCAGTCACAGTTATCAGGGAACTCCTCGGCAAATATTGGGACTGTATAAAAAATCAAAACACAGGGTCTCATCTAATCTCGTGAGATAAAACGCGGGGCTACCGACTGATAGAGAATTATCATCGTGCGACCACGAATATTCATAATGAGATAAATAACCTTTTATCAATTATCTCCTCGCGTGTAGATACGCTTGTTTAAAGGATGATAGGACCGCGTGGCGGGAGATTACGACGAGTTTCCCCGTCTGTGAAGTCACTCAGTGTCATGGCACGCGTGCGAGTGTATCTGCTGACCGTTTGATCGTACGTGTCTGTGCAGGTGAACCGACCGCTTAGCATGAAGAAGGACGGCATCCAGACCCGCAAGCGCAAACCAAAGAGCATGGGTGGCGGCCACAGCGTGCCGCGCCCCGGCGCCGCGCCCCTCTCAGGTACGTACCGGCTGTGGTACTTGTGATCTCGACCGGTGCAGTGAATCAGTCTGTAATGTGTGTGGTGTTGGCAGTGGAGGCACATTCGCACAAGGTGCTGCCTCCGCTGTACGCAGCGGTAGAGGCGGGCGCGGGGGGCGCTACCCCGCTGCTGCTGCTCCCCGCGAGGCATCAAGCCGATATGTGAGTACCTCGCAACTGACGGTTGCGCCTTTCAGACCCTCACGCCTGATACCCTACCGGGGGAGGTACATAGAGGGCATTTAGTCGCGCCAATCTTGCACGTTCCGCTATTAGCTTGTTAATATTCAGTTGTTTGGCCTCTCTCGTATGTTTCTTAATTCTGTTTCTACAGTACCTACTGCATATCGGCTTATTGCGCACTGCCACTAATTTCCACGACTTCTGTTGTATGCACTCGTAACAATCTCGACTCTTCTTTCTGTCTCTTTTTCTGTTGTAGACGGATACTAATTGTTGTCCTTTTCCGATAAACGTTTATAAGGATGATCGCTTCAAGGTGCTCACGGAGGCTGTGCCTTTGCAATGTGCTCGGTTACTGGTAAACACGTGTAATGACACTAAACTAACATTTACCAAGTATAATTTTTGTCGTGAGGTTCTGTTATATTTGCATGAGCTTTATGTTATCTCAAGGTTTGTCGCGATGCGTCTCTGCGACATTCGAGTTACGTTCGAGCTGTTTGTTGACTGCTGTGTTTACAGACACGCGCAGGCGCTGTTACACGCGGTTATTGTAATGGCACGTAACGTTACAGGGTACCAGCGCTAGAGCGCAGCAGCGGCGGCGTGTTGCAGAGCGCGGCGGGGCACTACCGCCCGCCGTAACGACGACCAGCGTGTCAAGTGTTCCTTATCTGTAAATAAACCTTAGTTATAATAAGACTATGGCACATTCCACCAGAACCGCCTGATGTGGCGTCATTTATGTGTATAATGCAACCGATTACACGCTAAAGAAATGATACCTATCATTCCGTTTGCAGTAGGTGCTCGCTTTTTCATACCGATGCTAATCCTCTCAATCCCTTGAGTGATACTTTTATTATTATTACTATGTTTTGATAAGTTTCACATATATAGGTCCTACTTACATATGTTGACGCTCTATGTTACTTTTATTCAATTATTAATGCACTAAAACACAGAACCTAATTATTTTTCTTCTACTCTCGAGTAAAATTCTTTAACCCGTTCCAAAAAATATTTATTTCGCAATGTTTGCATTTTGTATCTTTAATAATGTATTTTTCCATTTTCCCTCCTAAAACTCACGAGAGAGATTTACTCAAAAACAAAAGAAAACCAGGTGTGCATTTGTAAGATAAGGTTGATTTTTACAACGTGGACAAATATCTGTGTACCAACAACAATGCATTGATATGTTTATCACATTGTTACAATGCTTTCATGATGCAATCCTTTTAGTCCATACTGAGTATAAGAATAAACTAACTTAGATTTCATTGAATTCTAAGTTCCTTTTTAAACCTAAATTTAAATAAAAATGTTTATGTATCGGTAACTATCGATCGAGCCGATGGCATTGTAACCTTCTTGATAGGTCTTAGCTCATAACCTTCAAACCATAGTTATAAATTAGGAGGCTCTTAGGCCGGATGCTGAGACATTCTCGGCGACATCCGTGGAAGTAAAAACTTAATCATGATAGAGAAAGGTTTGTTTGTGATCCTCTTATCTTTAAAATCACAGCTTCCTCATCTAACGAGGCAATAATTCCCTCCCTTTGTAATATAAAAGACGTTGCATCTGGCGGGCTCGTGGAACCGTGGCAGAAGGTGCATGTAACTATCTAGTAATTAGGCAAAACTATATGTGTAAGTGAAGCAGTTGATAGTGTGCTGTTAGCACTATGTTGTGTCACAAAGTGTAAATTGACCTTAGAGAAACAATCCGACGAATTTACTATAATATATACGTGTATATATAAGAATTTTTATATGGGTGTGTGTGTGTGTGTGTGTGTGTTTGTGTGTGTGTGTAGCAGTTTGTTCAGCAAATTAAGTCTACATATTTATATTTTGATAATAATGTTTAAACTGTTATGTTGTAAGTAATTACCAAATTAGCGACAAAATAAAATGTTTGTTGCCGAAGTTGTACGTTTTATTTGACACCTATCTTTTTGTGTTATTGCAGCCTTAGGTATATTATCAGCTTACGATTTATATCAATAAACATCGCTACGAAATACGAGGAAAACTGTAGGTAACGTCCGTAGGTTGAACGACTGTAGGTAATATACCAGCTCAATGTAAGGTAGGTGTTCTTAACTGTCATGACTTTTAGCCACAAGAAATATATTAGGTCTTTACCTATGAAATTGCCGTTTTGTATGCAATAATTGAAAGAACTTATTTTTTCGTGACGGATTAAGAATACAAATTGTCACCACCCCAATTCATTCCGTGGGTGTCGTAAGAGCCGAGTAAGGGAGCAAACTAAGCAGGACAACAGCACTGCAAAGAGAAGGAAAACTTGAAACAAACCCTATACCAACCCGTCTGGCCAGCATGATATAGTAGGCCAAAACCTCCTTTCTAAGGAGAGGCCTATGTCCAGCAGTGGACTAGTATAGGCTGTTGATGTGATGATGTGATTTTTTCAAACTTTTTTATTTCTGTTATTCGAAGTATTCACCCATGCAATCGACGCATCTTTGCCAACGCATTGGCAGTTTATTGATGCCCTTCTTGTAAAAATCAGCTGTAAAAATATGTCGGGGCACCAGGGACTTCCTTTCTGGTTCCCCGGCTATTAGTACCCGAGACGGCGTACGGTTTTAGTCGGTTCGAGTAAGACATGCCACCGACAGGTGGTATCCGAGGGTATCCGAGGCTCTGCCTAGTTTGGGACTAGACGGCCGTGTGTGAGAGGTGTGAATTTATTATTATGATTTGTAGGATCGATGGGACAGGAATGGACAAACCTTCAAGAAAAGAGCGCCCTCCTTCCCCAAAGGATGGCAACACGCTGTGACTCCTGAGTTGCAAGCGTTCATGGACGGTGGTAGTCGCTTTCCATCAGGTAACCCCTGTGCTCGTTTGTCCACTATTCCATTTAAAAAAAAACATTGCATAGAGTGCAGATCATTTTAGTGTTTGTGTTCAAATTCACAAAACACAACAACAATATATTTATAAAGATAGGTAGGGTCTATATTATTAACGCAAAAGAAAGTACATCAAATCGTATTAAAATATCAACTTCAATCATACTTGAACTATCTGAGGAGTACTCGTACAGTCGTAGGCTCGAGATATCGAACAATCCCTTCTTCAAATACTGTAAAACTGTCTTTCGAAAAAAAAAAACGTTCGTGAAACGTCTAAGAGCAGTGGCTAAGTGGTTGTCGTTATCAGTTTGTCAATCGATCACACAGCTCGACTGAGCGGGTGAATCATCCACGTCACGATAACATCGCAAGAAGCCACTTGATAAACATTCAATTTATAATTCACAGTATTGCCCTAAATATGTCCAACTACAAGGAAAACGTCGTTTCTTTTTCTATGACATGAACCATTTACTAGTGCAGTGAGCGGTTATTATTTTACACATTCCATGGTAAAGCATTTTAAAAATACAATATTCATTTAATGTGATTTCCATTGGCGTTAACACGATCCTTTAGTTGAGAAAATGTAGTGGCTATCTAGTAATTGATTTGATGATACGAGTAGTATTGATAATCCATGAGAAAATGTTTTAATGCGAATTATTATGAAATATACCAAATCTAATAATTAAGCGCTATTACTAGTAGTAGTCCGTATTAGCTCCCAGCCTCTCTTTGGCTGTGAATTAGAAGTAAATTTCCTAACTCGAAGATTCAGTGTTGAATGTACTCATATAGGTATAGCTTAAAGAATAATTCTATAGTGTATATAGAATTACATACCTACCTGTATACATTCTACAGTACATGGTGTTGTGAAGACACTTTGACAAGGATCGTGTCTTAATACACTCGGACCGATGTTTTGATTTCTATTTCACAAAAATATGACACACTTTTTGATAGTTAACATATCACTAAACCATCACTGTAGCATCTAGCTATTATCCGTGTGGTGATGGATTAGGAATACAGATTGTCACAACCCCTATTCATCTCTTGGGTGTCGTAAGAGCCAACTAAAGGAGCAAACTATGCAGGACAACAGCACTGCAAAAAAATGCAAAAGTTGACACAAACCCTATACCAACCCGTTTGGCCAGCGTGTTGTGGTAGGCCAAAACTTGCTTTCTAATGAAAGGCCTATGACCAGCATTGGACTATTAAAGGTTGTCGATGATGATAATGATGATGATTTAATTGAGTCTACTTCAATAAAAACATAATAAACCAAGCTTTTATGGTAACATAACCGTTTCTTCTTTCTAAGGAGAGGTCTATGTTAACATAGACCTCTCCTTAGATAGGAAGTTTTGGCCTACTCTTCCACAACTTAATTTAATGAAATTTTTTAAATAAAGAAACTTAAGATTCTCTGAAAAAAAAAAAACAAATTAGGTAGGTACTAACAGTTATCTCTTATTGACGTAATGTCAGGAAACGGAAAACTCTCAACTTATCATGTTCAATACAAAAACTTTATCAAATGTATGATTTCTTTTGTATTGTAATGTAACATAAACACAAGTAGGTACATTCAGTACTTACCTAGTGTCTCATGAACCGTGATAGGTAGACAGTTGAAATATTCACCGAAAATTCACTTTAAAAATAAATAATTAAATTAAAAAAATATATTTAAGATGGCTCCCATACAATAAACGTGATTTTTTTGCCGTTTTTATAGATAATGGTACGGAACCTTTCGTGCGCGAGTCCGACTCGCACTTGGCCGGTTTTTACTAAATCGAAAATAAAATATTCTTCTACCAACGCACTTTTCAGTTGTCCTAAATTGGTTACTGCTGGCATCCTTTTTACGAACTATGGCATTCCTTGTTCGTAACTAGCAGCGTAGGGCCGATCCTATTTATGAAAATTCTCTCCAAGGTATGGAACGTCACAATTTGTTCTATGATGTTTTCTTTCGAAAAATTTACACTGAGCGTAACTTTCCCCAGGTCGTTAGTACACTTTGACCCTTTCGTCATCTGGCTTGAGGCTAAAACCTGGACTTAATGAAAAATACTCTTCGTCACTATTCCTCAGCCACCAGTACCCACGCGGCCACGTTTTATTTTCCTAGGTTGGCTAGGACCTACCTAAAAGTTTAAAATTTTGTCACACTAAACCATACAGAACTTGCGCGTAGAGTTAGATAATAATATTTATGTAGTTGAAATTAATACTTCACTGTTTTACTGTCAGTTAAGAATTCAAACTTTTCTTCTGTTACGGTACTTTTGCAAGGTTTTTTTACACCCAGCAACGCCATCTAGTAGATATTTGGGTAACCTTTTATTAGTTTTGGATTAGTCAACTAGATGGCGCTGCTCGACTATGTATCTAACTTAATTATAAAAAAGAAATTATTTTAAAAACTTTCAATTACTGTAATTAATTCAATGATTAAAAGCGTTTTTCTAAATTATATTCTTGGTAACTTCTAACATATTGTTTGTGACTAAAATTTAACGTCTTTTATAGGAACTCAGTGCACGCTTCACCAATGTGTGTCATCTACAACAGATAAAGATAGAGGGCGCTTACTCTCCTGTTAATTTGAAATATTTAACAATAGATGGCCATAGCGGCCTTGATAGTTGTGTGTTCTTTTATAGAAAATAGTTTTATACAATTTCGTTTCATAAGCATATTTTTTTTCTCATATTATCATTACATAGAATAATCAATACCCGGAATACTTACATAGAAAGAAATTTAATCATGATTTTTGTTAAGTACAAATAAAATGTAATGTTTCGATTTCCATACCATAGAATAACATCCTCATATTGTTTAGTTAATATGAACATCATTACCAAGAAAATCAGTTCATCGAGTAACAGTTTTTTAACCGTTTCAATTTATACCTTTGACAAAATGCATACCCTCCAACAAAATTAGGTGGGTACTTACCACGCGCACGTACTTACATTACGGTACAATCCTATAAAATAACACTTTTTGTCGGTGTCGCAGTTTTCACCAAAACTTCTTTTCTGGCAGCAATCATTTCTGACGGGGTCGCAATTCTAACCTAACTCAAACTCACTCAAACTCAAACTTTCTTTATTTCATAAAATTTCCAAAATTGTTTGAAATCGTCTTCCATGTAGACTCTAAAGTCATAGATCAACACACACAAAAGCAACAATCTCTGTTTTGTCAAATAGTAACCAAATAAATTTAACAAAAATCAAACCCATACAAAATCTATGATATGCCTGTGCCGATCTACAACCGCCCGTTTCCAAGGGGTTGAGCCTTATGAGAAGAAAGGGCAAACAAACTCATGGCCACTCTTTTGCAATTCACAAGTAGATACAATGGCACTATTAAATATATCACAACATTGTTTTGATGTGTGCTAGTATGTCCGTTATTAAGGACTTAAAGGTGAAAAAACAACAAAGAGAAAACAAGATTAAGAAGAACAAACGAATACAAGAGAAAATGAAGTGAAACATAAAAAATAGAAAAAATAATAATAATAAAAAACATACTAGCCACACCACATTTTTACTTAAGAAAGAAATAGCCTGCGCTAATTAATCCCAATGCGCTAAATAATATTAACCTAACCTCTGGTTGTAGCTCGTTTCTGATGGCGATTTTTTTCTTGTAGCGTCGTAGTTCTAACATAACCTTACCTATTTTTCTGGAAGCAGCTCTTTTTTGGCGACGTCGCAGTTCTAATCTAACGCTTAGTTAATCTTATATCTAATACTAAGCATTACGTCCATTCGTACATTTTAGTTAAAATCTAATACCATGGATAATTACACCGAACGAACAATACTTACTTATTCGTAAAAAATAATTTTTCTCTTTCAAAACTTTGTTAAATAAAAAAATGTGATTAATAAATGTACGAGTATTTAATGGCGTTTCTGTGAAATAGATTTTATTCAGGTAAATACTCGTTGAAACAATAATACTTTTTTGAAAAGGAATTCTATGAAATTTCTGTTTGCGAAACAAGGGAACATCGGTCTTGCTGTTGTGGAAAATTGTTTTAACAATTTACGTATTTAAGTATACTTAACTATCAAGTTAACATTAGCACATACAAATATGACTCATAAATCCTTTCAATGATTAGAAAAGATTTGTTGGCTGCACAGGATTTCTTGATAAAGACGCAGGTAGAAAAGGTAGAAAAACTAATATCTATACCTTGCTAAGCTAAACTCGATCGTGCCTTTCAAACAAAAAAATAAATCAAAACCGATCCATACTTAGAGGACTTATGCTGCCTCAGACAGACACATACATTTTCAAGTTACCTACATTTATAAAACTCCACTTTTCTATCTCGTTGGTTAAAACAATTTGCCCTCTCTTAACTTTGTGTGTCCCTTTAAAAAACAGATGTCAATAATCCCGTTTTGGCGATACTAGCTGTTTTAAAGGTTCATTAATATTTAGACAAAGTGAACACTAGCAACCTACTTATACAAAACTACATCATCATCATCATCGGAGCGTTTATCCCGGTTGCGCCCGGTGACGCCCGGGGTCCACTTTCCGACTCATTCTCCTCCACGGTCTTCGACATTCCGCGTTGTGAGACTACTCGTATTAGCACGCATATCATCCCTTACGACGTCAAGCCAGCTCTTGCTGAAGCTTCTTGGGTCTTCCCCACCTACGGGGGCCCGGCGGAGGCGGCATGGTCAGACATTTGTTCCCTACCTACCTCGGCGGTTGCCGCAAGACGTGACTCTTACACCGGAGGCGACACTCTTGCGACTTATCCGCAATGTCACGGACACGGAGGCTACCACGGATGCGAGAGTTCCTCACACGGTTCTTCCGCGTGACTACACACATCCACATGCTGACATGCAGCTCCTTTTTTTTTTCAGCTTTTTATTTAGCTTCAGACCGCCGTTTGCAAGTGTCTCCTTCCATTCCTTTACCGACCCAACCTACTCCTGTCCATGTCCGCCAGCGCGATATCATCAGCATCCATAAGCAACCAATGCGGCTGCTCAGGTGGGTCTCTGACAAGACGTCTAATATAACGCTGAACAGAAAAGGACTGAGGACTGATCCTTGGTGAACCCTGACGGTGATGGGGAAGGCTTTCTTGTCTTTTTTTTTTTTTTTTTAAAAAGACTACTCCCGCACTAGGAATAAATCCTGTGTCGCGGGGAACTTTACAAACATACATGAAACGGACACAAAGTACACCCAGACTCAGAACAACAATTTGTGGATCACACAAAGTGTTATCCCATGTGGGGTTTGAACCCACAACACTCGGCGCAATAGGAAGCGGCGTGGCGACCGCTTAAACCACTACGCCATCCGTGCAGTCCTGTGTCTGTAACAGCAGTCCAAATCCCAGAATCAGAATCACAGTACATGTCCCGGATTATGTCAATAATAAAGTCTCTGGAACCCCTTTGGACCGCAGTGCCCACCAGATCATCATTTTATCAGTATTTCTCCACGACAATTCTTAGGACAAAAACTGGGTCCATGGTACCGTGACCTGGGCGAAACCCGTATTGACACTCCGAGATAGTGCACTCTTGCCGGAATCGGGAGTCAATTATCCTTTCAAGAATTTTCATGCTGTCATCGTCTCCTACGGCTTGCCGATTCATCGCGCGTCGAAGAGCAGTCTGGACCTCTGCAGGCGTTACCCGGGGAAATAGTCCTTGGTGTGGAGGAAGGTTCGGTGGCTGCACCTCTTTATGCTGCTGGTTCAACAGCTCGTTGAAGTATAATTTGGGTAGCTCGACCCACGCTCCTGTAGGTGATGAGATACTAACTTTTAAACTTTCGCGTTCCATGATAATTAATATTATTTAACGGGAATTAACGCGATCTCTTATTTAGGGTATTACATACCTCTGGTTTGCCTGACGTTTCGACCAGGTTGCACCGGCCGTGGTCACAGGCTGACAGCCTGTGACCACGGCCGGCGTTAATTCCCGTTAAATAATATTAAGGTGATGAGATGTTCGGATTTCTTTTGAAAGCACGTGTTCACGATGGCGACTTACACAAAACTACATAACTAACTATAATATGTCTTAAGTACTCCTACACCACACCTTATACAAATGCTTGGTTTTAATAAGACCTCATTCAGTCAATTCCTTAAAACGCTTAAAAAGTATTATCCACTTGTATTCACACGTCTTTTATTTTTAAAGACAACTCCCGCATTAGGAATATACCTATATCCTGTGTCGCGGGGGACTTTAAAAACATACATGAAACTGACACAAAGAACACCCAGACTCAGAACAATAATTTATGGATCACACAAAGTGGTGTCCCATGTGGGGATCGAACCGACAACACTTAGCGCAGTAGGAAGCGGCCTGGCGACCGTTTAAACCACAACGCCATTCGTGCAGTCAAACATTTATTTATATACTATGTACGTACCTATTGATGTTCAGTGGAAGTGGAACTGTCATTGTTAGACTTGACGAGAGCCGACTAAGGGCGCAAACTACGCAGGATAACAACACTGCAGAGAGAAGGAAGATTTAAAACCAACCCTATACCAACCCGCCTGCGAAGCGTGGTATAGTAGACCTAAACCTCCTTTCTAAGGAGAGGTCTATGTCTAAGACTGTTAAAGGCTGTTGATGATAATGACTGGGCTCGGGCTCGGATTCGATTTACAGGTATGCAACCCTAACCTGCTCCCACTATTACTATCCCCTAGGTAGGTACATTCGCTAATGCACCTGTATAAACAATATTCGTTGTCTACCATTTCATTTTGAACTGTCGAAACTTACTTGGATTATTAAAATCTCCTAAACTTTGTGTAAGAATTCCTGCTTTGAACAATTAGATATTGACAGCTATGTATGTACCGGCGGACTCTAAGCTCTAAGCTCCATCGCTAATCTAATCTAACGCCAATAGCGCGTGTAATTACTCAGATACAGTCGACAGTTGAATGTGCACAATTATGCAATAACACCGCTCTTATATCTTTAGCTGGATCAATTATGATAATATTGAATTATGGCAATAAGTTAACCAGTGTTTTTGCTTACCGGGGCACTTAAAATTTATTAAATACTTCTGTTCTGAGATTTGTCATTAGGTAGATTCGTTCAATTCTGTGCTGTACTCGCAACTTCACGTGTAATTAAGCGTTATCTTGTAACACTTAGAATTGTAAACAAATTACGGCATATAATTCTAACTAAAGTTTGGATAATTTTTTGATGAAAGACGTGGTAAATTAGCAGTCGGGTCACCTGATTCAATTTGTATTCTTCTGCCGATGGACACTTGCTACTCAGGAGTCACAAATGCGTTGAAGCCTTTGATCTTTTCTTGAAGGTAGAAGTCGATCGAATTGGACAAGACACGCATCGCCAGCAATAATGCGTGAGGAGGAGGATTAGTACAGGAGGGCTGAAGGGTGAAGCTGTAATGTCTCAGAAATAGATTGTCAAAAGGGATTGGAAGGAGGGATTTGCCACCCCGTCACCAGAAAAACAGAAAAAGACTTGGCTCCAAAGAGTCTCCATTACGTACGTAGGTATCTACGTACAAAACAAATGTATTTACTATCTAAGTTTATTAATTTGTTTTCGTTGCAGCTGGCTTGTCATCATATTTATAATTTTTAACCCATTGTGTAATCAACGAACCGAATGAACTAATAAGTGCTGTGCACACCTGTAATTGGACTCTAGGTTTATAAATTGTGTAAGATTATATGTATTAAGTTAATGAGATAATGGTCAATGGTCATGTGATAATGGTCAAGCTGTGGTCTGTATCTTACAAATAAAATAAAATATTCATCTCCTGTCTCCAACATCGTAAAGACAAGAACAAATGTTAACTCAAAGATTTTAGTATTGTTGTCTAAAGTACATGTACCGTATTTAAGAAGTTCATTTTCGACACGTCTATCAGAAGTAAGTTAAAAGTGAATTTCAAGGTTTGTTCAGTCAGTCAGTTAGTTGCAAGTGAAGCACGTTAAAAAGCAGCGGCCGCTTTACGGCACACTGTCGTTTAATAACAGCTGAAATGAAATTATTTGTCAAGTCAGATTTTATTGATTAAATTTAGAAGAAGTAATTATTTAAATGTATGTAAAGTGACGATGAAATTGGTTCTAAATAAATAGGTATAGAGTGCGAGGTAGAGTTCATATCTAAATCGTAGAGATGTTACTCAAACTACGTATACATACAAAGACCTTCCTGCAACGTTTCCTTGCAATGCAACAATTACAAGTTGGTTAAACTTGACTTTCAACGTTACTTGTAAAGCGAATAAAAGCATGTTAAAAATATAGTGATTTAGCTAGACTATTCAAGATATTTGGTTGCTCACATTTTTCTTATGTTTAAAATTGGTTCCACCACTCACGATTTTAACCAACGTTAACCGCCGTCTTAAAGGCATTGGAGGGCAACACAATGACCTCTGGTGTTGTCCTCGAATGCCACCAAGCACTGGAACAGCTCGCTATATTCAATGGGGTACTCCTCCAATGGATTAAAGGGCACAGTAACTCACACGGGAACGATGCCGCAGATGAGTTGGCAAGGAGGGGCTCGGCAACCCCAACCAATTTTTTTTTTTTTTTTTTTTTAACGTGTGGAAATCCCCTCGGACCGTCACCCCTCCGGGGTTTGCGGCGGGGTGGTGTGTCGGACTCGGACCGACTAAAACCACACGGTGTGCCACTCTGCGCCTGTAACAGGAGGGATCCGGGAACAGCTGTTGTTAAGACATCCGGACCCCTCCTAGCGCCAGCCCGCTCCTGGTGCGGGCTCCGTCTCAATGATTGTTCCTCTCTTTATAGGCGACGTCCGGCACACGCGGACGCCGCCCCCTCGCGGCTGGCCAAACTAATGCGGGTGGAGGGGAAACCCACCCCGTCCACCCGCGGCCACACTCAGGGCGGCATGAGGCTGTGATAGGCGGGCCTCCGCCGCCCGGTTCGCCGGCGGCGGATCGGGTCCGAGTGGAGGTCGTCCTTCCGGGCCCTCTCCGCCGCCTCCTTCCGCGAGATTATCGGCAACCCCAACCTCTGGCCCAACCCCACTCCTGCCCATATCGTTTAACCAAATACGATGCTGGGTCAGGCAACGGACCTGTGAAGCACACAACCGGAGGTGGAAAAACTCACCCGGCTGCAGACAGTCCAAACTGGTGCTGAATCAAGTCACGCCACGACTAACCTGCAGACTGATCAGTCTTAGCAGACCGGAAATCAGAATGGTTGTCGGAACTATTACAGGACATCTAGCCCTGAACCGACAACTATTCATAGTCAATGCGACGGACAGCCCCCTGTGCAGGGGGTGTCTGGAAGCTGAAGAAACGGCCGCCCACGTAGTCCTGGAATGCGAGGGAGTGGCCACACAACGGGCAAATATCATTCCTGATATAAAGTCGCTCCTAGAAGCCTGTGAACGCCCCAGGAGGCTTCTGCGCTTCTGGAAGGAGCTTGGCTGGCTCACCTAGTCAACCAATCCCCGACGCATAAAGGACCACTCTGAGTCTAAATGCGGAAACCGAGGCCCACAACCAATACCAATACCAATACCAACGTTAAAAAAATAGAGGATAATGTTTTTTAACCCAAAAGCCCAGAACTATGTCATTTATGAACCGATGTGGACTTTTATTTAGGAGGGTGTACTTCCCGTAACAACACACCTAAGGGTGTAAAATAGGCGTGAAGAATACATTTCGTTACAATTCATCTCGATGTAAGCGCGTCGAAGTAGTTACACTTTTGTAACTAAACTAGATAACTAAATAATTTCTGTACATTAAAGACGCGGATGGTCGCCTGCCTTCAAACAATTTTTTTGGCTCTTTACTTTTCTGTCTATGAAATTTAGGCCTTGATAACTTTTTTTTCTTTGTTTGAGGGGGCAGACGAGCAGACGGGTCACCTGATGGAAAGTGACTATCGCCGCCCATGAACGTCTGCAACTCAGGAGTCACAAACGCGTTGCCGGCCTTTTAGGAAGGAGTACGCTCTTTTCTTAAAGGTTTGAAGGTCGTATCGGTCCGGAAATATCGCAGACGATAACCCGTTCTATAGATTGGTTGTGCGGGGTAAAAAGTGTCGCGCCAACTATCCAGGTAATGAGGATGATAATTTTGCCGTGTGGAACGATGGCGGAAATGTGCGGCTGGTATTAGTCCGAACAATTCCTCGGAGCACTCTCCATGATATATGCGATAGAGAATGCAGAGCGAAGCCACATCTTTACGTAACACCAAGGGATCGAGCCGATCGGAGATGTTTGGGCTATCGAAGATTCGAGTCGCTCTTCGTTGGATGCGGTCCAGAGGGAGAAGCCGGTACTGAGGTTAACAAGCACATCATCATTATGATGAACAGCCTTTAATAGTCCACTGCTGGACATAGGCCTCTCCTTAGAGAGTATGTTTTGGCCTACTGTACCCGGGTTGGTATTGGATTTGTGTCATGTTTTTCTTCTCTTTTCAGTGCTGTTATCCTACGTAGTTTGCTCTGTTAGTCGGCTCTTTCGACACCCACGGGATAAATAGGGGTGGTAACACTGCGTGCACGATGCATATTGAACCCAATCACAGTAGTGGACCATGCTGATATTTATAGTTAAACGTTATTTTAAGCAACCAAAAATACTGGACCCTAACAATGTTTGAAAACAGCACTTGACTGATATTAAGGGGAAGTAAAAGGCTATTCAGGGCCTTAAAACAAATGCTGGCCTTAAAAAGGATTCAGGATCCTTGTCTCAAATAGTTACAAATTAGTGAGCAATTTATAATGATTTGCAGATATTTCGAGTATCTTCCATTCATAACTAAAGGCGTATATATTTAGGGCTCTTTATCTTGGCTGTTTGTGCTATGGTATGCCCGCCTGGGCCGATAAGGCTCCTATCGGGGGTAGCGAAAGCTGTTGTAAACTTAATGTCGATAAGCTTGTGCAAGCCGATGACACAGTTAGTACCGAATCTGGCCGATCTTGTCTTCACTAAGTACTATTCCAGTGCACGCACGTCCCACTTTTTGGCAGAAATAGAATGCTCAAATATATTTAATAATTTTATATCACAAATGAAAGAGCGCTATTTTCATAAAGTAAACATATCTATTTGCCTTAGTAACCTCTCAAAGTACAAGACGGACATACCTGAATGTGACCAGGTCACTTTAAGCTGTTGCAGTCACCGCCGAGACTTGCTATATTTTGGAGGCGATGGGCTGGAGTGAAATACTGCCTCGATCTGTTCAGCACACTGAGCTTCGTCGAGGCTAATTTGACCTTACCCTCTAAATAACCGCGAAACTGGACTTTGGTCGAAATCTTGTACCATATCTCTCTCGCCCTATTTATTTTGCTGATCCCAATATACCTTTCTTTCTCCTATGACTAGCCAGAAAACGATTATTTATCCAAAAAGAGTTACTGCTAGGCAGGTGGCCGTTAATAAGAGAAACCAGTCAATTAAAATTGGGGATAATGCCGTCAAATCATAGTTTTCTTGGCTATCAATTGTTTGCAACCGACTAGAAATAATGTCATTTAAAATGTATCTATCTCTCTAGTTGCGAGTCTCTCAGAGTCGAAGATTTTAAATCAGCTCACTGCATTAGTTTTACATAGTTAATTCCGTTATAACTGTACTGTTATCTAGAGCAAGTCTAGAATAAGCTACATAAGGGTATTGATTGTAATGCCGTGGCTGCAATAACACAAACGACATGTAAAGTGGTATAACTCATCGTCCATGAACTAGAGTAAACTTCTGTCCATTGTGTCGCAGTGCGCCCTATGTTTGATCGCGGTCTCCACTCTAAAACATGTCGGCTCCAGCGACCGTCAGTCCGCCTGGAGGCACGACCGGCCCGTTAGGAGGCCTGCTGCAGCAGTGGACGGCGATAGGCTGATGTCATAACGCTGAAACCTCTGTGCATTTAAACTTTTATCTCATTTTCTAAATAAAGGGTCCTATGCTCTTTTCTGAATCTCCAGCTACATGTATTTTGCCAAACAAGAATCATAATAGGGACTAGAAATATATATAATATATTATACATATATATAATATATTTCTAGTCGGTAATCGGTAATATTTTATATTGAAATATAGCCAATAGCTAGAGCAGGCCAGGGTCGCAAGACGTCGTCGTATAAGGCACGTTTCTCATTTTGGCGTGGTTTGTATTGATCTACCTAATTAAGAGTAAACATGTCTATCGTCAACAAAGACTCACATAAATCATGTGTTACTTAATCATCTTTTTTAAAATATTTAGATTTGAAAAAATATGTAGTTCCTCCTCATGCAGATAGTTGGATATGAGTTGTGATCTTCAATCAGAAATAAAAGCCAAGTAAAACGTTAATGTTGAAGGGTATCTCATTTGTAAGTCTCTCGGGTGTACGGGACACGGCGTTGGTGCACAACAACATTGATCAAGCTCGGCGCATTTAAATAAATACCAGCGCCGTGTATATTATAGCTGGTGCATTATAAGTCCGAGTGCGGCGATAAGACGCGCGGCTGCTTTGTACCTATTCTATTATTTCATGATCCGATAAAAAAGGAATAAAGGCTCGCAACCTAAACGTAGGAATGTTGTACATTTTTGTTTTAGGCGGGCGCCGGCGCCGGCCGCATTAGTGGCGGCGAGCCCGCGACACCGCTTACACATTAGCCCCTCGCGCGACGCGATCGCGGCGCCTAACGATATAACTCACTGCTCTGCCATTCGATCGTTCAACTCTAACTAGTAAACGATATGGTCCACTTTCGATACGAACGTTTCTAACTTATCATTCTCTACAAGGCAGTGAGTGACCGGACAGCTTGTTGCGTAAGGGCGTAATTGAATCTCGAAATACAGGATTTAATACCTTAACAAAAGGGTGTTAAGTTAACATTAGCGAGACACGATGCGGTCGCAAGCGGATCGCTGCCGGCCGCGTCTCACGCCCACTTATCGATCGGACAATTTAACCGATACGTGTATAAGTGTAATATATCAATTGTGTTGGCTCGCTGCTGTCCGTCCGTCCGTCCGTCGCGACTGCTAATGAATTTGGTCGGTTGATTGCGGCGGTGCCCGCTCCCCTCGCTGCTGCCACTCTCTGCATCACACACAACATATTGACAACTAGAAGTGTGATAGCTGGGCCACTTTATTACGTCCGTGCTCGGGCATGCGCACGCACAACCTGCGCTAATTACTACAATCATTATCAGTAAACAAGTAGCTAATCATTCGCTTCTTTTATCGCGTACACATTATCTACGTACTATACAGCTCTACTGCATGCGTTTTAGTTGTTCAAACATGTTTCAAATGGACATTTAACCGTCGCTGCAATACTTGTGACATTTAGACAATAGGAAGGTGTTAAATAATTATTACTTACAAAAAACAAAACAGCATACATATGGCAAATGAGATAATAAATACATAGTAGATAAAAAATAAAATAAAACAAGATTACTTTATAAATTCATTTTAATTCAACGTAACAAGATCTAATTATCATATCACGTATTACACAAGCCTTATTATTAGATGTGTAAGAGAACCATTCAGCGTCGTCGCCATCATCTTCCTACCCGGTTCCCAAATAGATTTGGGGTCGGTGCAATAAGTTTTCTCCTTCATTCGCTTTGATCTCTGGACATTATCTTTCACGCATTCTTTCATTTCATTGCGAAGAGCTGGGCCAACCCTCCTGTAATGTAATGTAATTTTGCAAAATTAATATTAACCTGTTTGCCTTTAAACGTTTGAAAAAGATTTTTGAATATGTTTCAGTGTGTTACGGGATTCGATTTTTCATAATTATATTTCATTTATTAGGTATAATGTTTTATAATTTTATTAAAAAAATACACAAAAGCTGTGAATGCTTTGTTAAAATGGGTACAAAATCTATCATCTTTTTTTTCTACTTAGTGAAGTCACTGTTCCACGTAGTGGCGCCACTGCACTGTATAGTTACACCCCTGGAATATTTTTAGCAGGTATTTTGATTCCTCCGGTAAATTGTAATTAAAGTTAACTGAGGTACATAATAGAAATGATATTTTATTATTAACATCAAAAGGTTACAGTGACTTCAATGCGCCTAAATCATGATAAGCTGAGTTCTTCATTTCTTAATTTTCCACCTTCAAAGGTACTATATAAACTTCAAATTTGAATGACCAACTTCATATTTGAATTCTTCTTCTTCTTCTTCTTCATACCTTTAGTACTAGTAAGTACCCATTCAAGTAAAAATAAATATTGACATCAGTGCATTTTTTATGGTAAGGATAGGGGACAATCAAGGAGAGACACCAGACGGTAGCTGACTACCACCGCCTATGGAGACCTTCAGCTCTAGAGTCACAAGTGCCCCTCGCTCCCCAGAGTCAGGGGTTTCGGACTCCGGTAATCTCACTCACTTGTGAAAAGTGAAAAGGTGAAAAGTATCGAAAGGATACTTAACAGCGGTTTTCTGTGTGGATGAAACCGACAGGAATATTAGAGAGAATACTTGGAATCAATGTGAAGCAGTCGATGTACTAGTTTTACTAGATACCTCCCTAAAGCAAAATGTGGAAACTTTCAGTTTTGAGATTCAGTTCCAATGAGGGTGAGGCAATTACATAAAATTACGACCAGGCAAGGTGATCATGTTTTCAGTGTTACTGTTTTTTTCCTCCGAGCCAAACTAGGTTGGGGTCGACTTTAAGTCTTATATGTTACGGCTGAACTTCGATTTTTTTCCAGGAGCGACTGCCATCAGACCTGCACAACCCAAGTTATATTAAAGTTCTGTAGATAGTCTATTGTCGGACTTTCAAGGGCTCCAAGTACCCGTAACGATTGCCACAGACGCCTTAACGTGATCTCCGAGGCACGGAGGGGTCTCAATGTGTTAAGAATGGTCAGCTATCCATGGACTGACCTGGCTAGGATTGCTTAACTGTGCAATGTGTTAACTTACTCGGTTACCACTAAGCCGCGAGCTGCGCTACTATTTAAAGTTACAGTTATGACCTGGAGATGGACTCAATAACTGTAGGTACGTTATCTACTTAAATAGGCATTAAATACCATCTTAATATCGATATCGTTAATATGGATTTTTATTGATAAAAAGTATCCTATGTCTTATCACAGATCTTCATCTGCCTACCCTTTTCCCAATTTTATTTGGGGTCGGCGCAGTATGTATGATTTTTCCATTCTACTCTGTCATGCGTCATCTCACTGTTTACTCCCTTCCTAGCCATATCCTCCCTCACGCAGTCCATCCACCTTTTCTTCGGTCTGCCTCTTCTCTTGTACCCTTCAACTCCCATACCTAAAACTTTCTTTGCCACATTTTCCTCATCCCTCCGCATGACATGTCCATACCAAGATAACCTATTACTTCTTAACTTTTCATCCAGTGGCGCTACTTTCAGACTCCCTCGTATATACTCATTCCTAACCTTGTCCATCTGAGTCACACCACACATCCATCTTAGCATTCGCATTTCGGCTACGTTCAGGCGTGTCTCATCCGTTTTCTTAACGGGCCAACTTTCAGAACCATACAGGACGGCAGGTCTGATAATAGTTTTATAAATTTGTCCCTTCAGTGTTAAGGGGAAACTGGGGTCACAAGTTGTTCCCGTTACCTGCCGCCACTTCATCCATCCCGTATTGATTCGATGCTGTACAGTTTATTTATTTATTTAAGGATCTTCAACAAGAATATCACATAGCATTCACAGAGAATAATAAATTATTGATCTGGTGTATTCTTAATTACAGAAGATCACAGCCTGCATTAAGAGTCAAACATAACATTTTGAATCAGAAATTACTATTACACAAATTAGAAGTAAATAAATTGATGAAAATTGATTAAATTAAATTACTGTTAAATTCATTAAGTCAATACAAACAATAATAACATTGCAAAAGTTAACTACTGATAATATGGTTAATAATTAAATAGTCAAAAATATAAGATTATATACTGTTACATTGAAAATATATAATTTAAATCAAATAAATTTATATTAAATTGATGTCAGCTGTTTATTGATAAGGAATTTAAAATGTCCTATAGTATTACTGAAGATGTCTATATCATTAGATCTATTTGAAACTTCATTAAAGTGGTTAGTCATTCTAATTATTGGAGAGTGTTTACCAAGATTTGTGCGACAGCGGGGAGCTTTGGGCAGTGAACCCGGATAGCGAGGTAACCTGCTAGGTACATTAATATAGAATTTGCTCAGGAGACTCGGACAGTCAATCCCATTATTGAATAACTTGTATATGAACATTATGTCAGAAACCTTGCGGCGGGCCTCATGGGATGCGAGCCTGAAGTAGCTAAGTCTGCCAGAATATGACCTTATTGAGCTCAAAACTTTACTTCTGAAGGCCAAGTGATATACAAGTCTTTCTTGTATCTTTTCAATTCTTGTAGTGTGCACCTGGTATGTCGGGTTCCATACAACACTACAATATTCAAGCCTGCTTCGCACGAAACTATTATACAAAAGTATTGTTGTGGATGGGTGCCCAAATTCTTTAGAATTTCTCAGAACAAATCCAAGAGCCTTATAAGCACTGGTTAAAGTTTTATCAATATGTTGTGCGAACCGCAATTGACTGTCCAAATATACGCCCAGATCCCTGATAGTATTGACCTCGATCAGAACCTTATTATCTATTTTGTAAGATGATTTTATGTTATTACGTTTTCTACTAAATTTTATATGACTGCATTTTGATCCATTTAAGTACATTTTATTTTGATCACACCAGTGATTCAATCGGTCTATGTCTTCCTGCAATAGAGTTACATCGCTTTCGTTTTTGATTATTCGAATTGTTTTCAAATCGTCTGCGAAAAGGTATGATACCGAATTTTTAAATACAGATGGTATGTCATGTCATGTCAGTTCGATCAATCTCACCATCACATTGTAAGAGGGAGCCGAGGTACTTGAAATTGGAGCAGACTGTTATCGCTATCCCATCCAGTGAAATGGTTTCAGGACTGGAGAGACCGCCGAAATCGCAGAACATGTACTCAGTTTTGGTTCTGCTGATTTTCATCACAGATATAATTTTTAATATTTGGTTTTACCTCTTTATATATTCAAACTTGCACATTTTAGAATAGTCATATACTATTTTTATGTTAGCTTTAGTAACAAACTTTAAACAAGAATCTAATGACAATAATAATATAATGTAATGAAAATCATATACAAAATGTAACCTAGTTTTTTTTTTATTACACATGTAAATTATTTGACCTAGACGGAAATCGATCACACAACGAGTCAATTGCACAAAAGTCCTACCTACGTTTATGGTTATTGCTAGAGGATCATCCTGCATTCAAAAATATCTAAGTTTTAATTGAATACAAAAAATTTACTCAGACTGGGCCAAAACCGTGTAAAGTGTTGACCCGATAAGAAGATGATTCTGCCTGGTACCTAGTCGATCGATTCGATCGTTCAACTAATAGATGAGGAGCAATCCTAATCTACAACTCGAAATACCTGAATATACGTTGCTAAATAGATAATTGTTATTATTTTCTTGTTCCTAGCGAGCATACAGCGGAAACCTAAACAAACATAACACCGTGGTGTTGACACTTCGCCGCGAGCTGTTTGTTCGACAGTTTGGACTTTCAACATTATGTTTGCACTCACAACTACACCGCGTACAAAAACTTCAAGTGTTGACGATATCCATAAACAATAGTTTAGGGGTTTTTCCCAAATTCACACTGACTTGTCTATACCATTTATGTTTCAGTAAGAAAGGAAATCTGTTACTGCGGACAGTAACGGTGTGGTTTTGATAGTGAAACTGTTCTTCACGCTATTTTGATCGCTCTAGCTCTGTAAAATGAATATACTTGGTGTCTTCTTACATAATACAATATACATATTACTACCTATACTCACGTCTTTTAACCCCGAAGGGGTAGTTATACTACAGCGTTGTGTACGTACAGGGAGATGTACATAATCCATTTCTGCAGTTGTATATGACATCTCACCTTGATAAATATCTTTGACATTGTAATCTTAAAAAAAAACTATTTTTCCGTTAAAAATTCGTAAACAAGAATATAAAAAGTGAGAATATATATATAACAAACAAAATATTTATCAACCGAGAAGTACTTAGGCACTTGTAGATGTATTTAATACTTTATATTGTAAAAACTTAATTCAAAGAAAGTAAAACATCCATAAATTGTTTCATAATCCATATACAAACATATTTTGATAAGTTGTTGTGAACACGCTTGTTTGTGTAATTTTGTTCTTAATATGAAACTCCTAAAATGTCGCCGGACACCCGGCGGCCGACGCGTCGGCTGCGTGACGCCACTACGTGACGTCACATAGGCACAGTCATATTTCTTTTCTTTTTCTAAATAGTATCACTTAGGTATCAGCGTTTTATTAGATGTAGTAGTTTTTTAGTCTTAGTTGCAGTCGTGATTACTTACGCTTCATAATATTATTACGAGGAGAACTAGGAACTAGATATGATGAGAATTATGAACCCTGTACCCTGGCAAATGTAGGAGCCAGAAAGAAAACTCACTTACAAAAAATACAAAAAAAAACGTTTTAAGTAAATAAGTGTTAGCTTTTTATACCTAGTTCAGTTTTATCATAAAATGGTTATTTTATATATGGATGTTTAGATTTTATCATTTTAATAGTCATTTAGAGTGTAGTAGTATTTTAAGAACAACATTTGTTTTAATTTCTAATTAAACTTACTGTCTTTTTCTTCCTTTTTATGTCCGTAGATAAGTTATTGTGGATTTTAATGGACATAACGTACGGACTGCCTGAATGAATTTTTAATCGGGAAATGAATAAATTTAATGTAAGTATTTTATGTCTCAATGTGCACGACCATCACTTTTCTTAATCTTTACCTATGTTCCTAAACAACGCACAATTTTGTAGAGTATACCATACGTGCAAGATAGAACTAAATTTGTTGTATCATGCTTGCAGTTCGACATTCTATGGTAGCAAGCGGAGTTGTATGTCGGTAGCGATATTCCTTACTTCACAGGGAGTGTAACAAAAACTTGATCATTTTTTTATAGTGTAGGGGTAAAAGTGTAGGCCCGGTCACCTGCGCCGCCCATATTAATGACGTCACGGCGATTTAGCACCATTTTCAAATCTTTTCAATCTTCATAAAGGAGTCTAATGCCACCATTGATAGGAGTTTTACCTAATGTAAAAGAATTGTAAGTATAGCATGCTCCCAGTTCGATGGTCTAACGACCTGAAAAAGGTTGATCCCATCAAAAACATAAATGTGAAATGAGAGCCAAGTTATTCTTTTTTATTTACTTATTTTTATTTAAGGAAAGCCAACAGCTATGAGTCACAACTTCAGGCAAAACAATAGGTAACAGAAAGCCAATATAAAGAATATGCGTCGTTATTAAAAGAATTGTGATCTATGTAAGTGCCAAGTTCTGTGTAGAAACTCCTGGAATTTTTGTTACAAGAACCTACAACATTCTAAAATAAATTTACATAACAATTTCTTGTTTCTTGGTGCTACCACAAATTTTCTACTTAATAGGTAAAATATTTTTTTCTCCTTTTATCTCTTTTTTTTATTTTTATTTTTAAAGTCAACTCCCGCATTAGGAATACATTCCTGTGTCGCGGGGGACTTTACAAACATACAAGAAACGAACACAAAGAACACCCAGACTCAGAACAACAATTTGTGGATCACACAAAGTGTCGTCCCATGTGGGGTTTGAACTCACAACACTCGGCGGAGTAGGAAGCGGCGTGGCGAGCGCTTAAACCACTACACCATCCGTGCAGTCAGTGAATGTAAATGTCAGGTAATGTAAATTCTCCCGTTATGGAGGATTGGCTCGAGAGGCGTCACGGGACCCTCTCATACCGATTGACGCAGGTGATCACTAGGAAGGGATGTTTCGGAGATCACCTGTGTCTGATCCGCAAGGAGCCAACGCCTGAGTGCCACCACTGCGATGGCCAGACCGTGGACACGGCTCTCCACACGCTGGCAGAGTGCCCGGCGTGGGTTGAGCAGAGGCGAGACCTCGTGGCGGCCATCGGAGTGGGAGTTCTCTCGCTCGATAGCCTGATTGCGGCTATCGTGCGGAGCGAGAGTGCGTGGAACTCTGCCGTCTCCTTCTGCGAGCAAGTTATGCTCGCGAAGGAGACGGCGGAGCGGGACCGGGAGAGGTTTAGAACTCTCCCGGCCCGCCAGGCCCGGGCACGGGCCAGGCACCGCAGGCGACTCAGGCGCCGGAGGTCGCAGAACGACCTCCGTCCTCCATAAGCGCAGGCCTAGGGGTGACAGGTGAGCGCGTTGCGAAGCGCGCTCGCTTCCAGGGAGCACAGGGAACATGGGGTTCCCACACGGGGGGGTCGTCTACTCGTCTGTAGATGACCCGAGGTATGTCGGGGCACCAGGGACTTCCTTTCTAGGGTATATCTGGTTCCCCGGCTATTAGTACCCGGCGACGGCGTGCGGTTTTAGTCGTTTCGAGTCCGACATGCCACCGATCGGTGGTATCCGAGGGGATTTCCGCACGGAAAAAAAAAAAAAAAGGTAATGTAAATTCTCGAATTTTAACAGACAATTATTTACAAAATGCAATTATTTCACTTGGAATGTAATTTAAGCTCAAAATCTGACTTGGCTAGTTTTCACATACAAGCTAAATTATATTTTTAGAATGAATTTATCTTCGGTAAGTCAAACGCAAGTTACTGTGTGTATACGTGTGTATAATGTTAGGTTGATATAATACCTATGTTACTTTTCTGAAATTTGGTTTGTTGGTAAAAACTAACTTGGTTATCTTGGGATATCATTACTTTTGTACAGAAATCATTAGTGTTCGTCATAATACATTATTATTATTTGTAAAATTACTGTATTTTCTTATGTTTACATTGTATAGTTTTCTTTTTTGTGCAATTTTCCATTTGTTTATGTACCTTAATATCAGAGTGAATTGCCCATTCATTATCTGCAATTTCTCTTACACGTTTTCTGTTTATTTTTAACTAGCTGACCCGCGCAACTTCGTGTGCGTCTCTCAATAGTAATACATTTTCTCCGTTTTTGAAACATTCTTCATTGGTGCTCCGCTCCTATTGGTTTTAGCGTGATGATATATAGCCTATAGCCTTCCTCGATAAATGGGCTATCTAACACTGAAAGAATTTTTCAAATCGGACCAGTAGTTCCTGAGATTAGCGCGTTCAAACAAACAAACAAACAAACAAACAAACTCTTCAGCTTTATAATATTAGTATAGATTTGGCCAAGTCCAACCAAGGTTGTATTCTACTATAGAACTTTCTTGTGCCTTGATTTGACTTGAATTGAGATGTACTCCGTCTAAGGTTTTAACTCTGGAGAGTGCAACGTAAGCTGGTCCTTTGCTAAATATTAAGGCGCCTATGTTTTACTATATCGGGTGTAAGGGACGTTGTAACGAATACTGAAATAGTCTATTCAGACCATCATTCGAAGTCTAAAATGATTGGAATCTTCTGCCGGAAAGTGAAACTTTTTATGCAATTAGCTGTCAAAGGTAAAGGTCATTTTCGTAAGTCGTAAGTATCGCACAAAAGTAATAACTACACGTGTATTCCGTGCAAACAGTCTATGCACACTAACACAAGTTGGCGGCCGGAGGGAAGGCCGCTCACTTTGGCTGTTTGATTAATCATTCATTTCATTCATCATCATTCATTCATTTCAATTTTTGACCATAAAAAAAACCGTAAAATGTTCTGTTTACTCATTGTCATATAATTTTTAACCAATAAAAATGAAAAATTATTAAAAAAATGAATTTTCCGGCATAAAATTTCAATGATTTTCGACTCAGAATCATTTTGAATACACTATTTTAGTATTCGATATGATGTCCCTTACACCCTGTATAACAAA
Source organism: Arctia plantaginis (assembly GCA_902825455.1). Taxonomy (NCBI): domain Eukaryota; kingdom Metazoa; phylum Arthropoda; class Insecta; order Lepidoptera; family Erebidae; genus Arctia; species Arctia plantaginis. The sequence continues at coordinate 779,642 of CADEBD010000034.1, read as the reverse complement.
ATTATACATACTGTTACTTTTTGATCGTTTCAATCATGTGGAAGGATGATAGGGTGCATGAAACAGTATCGATGTGTAGGTAAAATTACAAAAAATAAAATTACTTTTTCTTATAAATTCGAAACAGTTCTCGCTTTAGTTAAAATAAATCAATTTTACATACATAGATAGAGCGAGCGGGGCGCGCGCGCACGCAACGAAGATAGGTACGTAACTCTTGGCGCTACTACTGTTTTCATGCAGTTTGCTAATGTTACATTATCACTGTTTTTTAATTTAGGGATATAATGCAGTAATTTTATTGATATAATGCAGAATAATGTTCACGACCGAATGGCGTAGTGGTTTGTGTAACGGACTGCTATTCCAAAGATCGCGGGTTCGATTCCCGCTCAAGTCAAACATTTGTGTGCATGAACATTTAATGTTTGATTTGGTCTGGGTGTTTCTATGTATAATAAGTATGTATTTACAAAAAAAAAAGTATATAGGTATGTATTTATATCAGTTGTCTAGTACCCATAGTACAAGCTCTGCTTAGTTTGGGACTAGATGACGTTGTGTGAATGTGGTACAATATTATTATTATATTATTATTATTAATAACTAGTACTTCAGTTAAGCCACCTGTCTATGGGAATAAACGTTAAAAAAAATATATGCATTCGTCTACTGTCGTACTTAAATTTGTTATTACTTTATTGATAGTAATTAACAGTGTACCTTGATGCCAAGTATCAAGTTTCTAGGTCATCTGGAAGTGGGTTAGGTTTTGATCGGAGTCGGTGAGTAAGTCAGTCATAAAAATGCCGGTTTTTAAACATTAATGTAGCTTGTCTAGATTCTAGACAAGCTAAGTGGCTTTAATAAATGTGCCAAATTGCATATATATATGTTAAATAGTTGTAGAGTTGTGAAGGGGTTAGAAGTAGCTCCAAATGGTTCGTGTAATATTACAGTCCTTTTTCTTTGAATCTATCTGGACACGTTGTATAGATTTCTGGTGAGTGGGAACCGGAATACGGAGCTCGCTAGTTGAATGGGTAACCAATTCAATAGGGAAAGTGAAGAAGACACGTGGTCATACTTACGAAGGCTGACAATGTACTTAATGTGGTTATTAAGAAGACGGTCTAGCTTATTAAGGACGTCGAAATAGAATAGGTACCTACTACATAACCATAGCTGACTAAGGAAAACATGGGATTAGTTTTGGTTTTAGGAGGAAATGCGTGAGGCGATAATATCTTTGATCGGTTTCCGATTTCGATACCAACCACGTTAATAAATAAACACACAGCCATATAATACATACTAGCTGACCCGGCAAACGTTATATTGCAAAACAAAAATTTAGGGATGGGTCACCCTTACCATTTAGGGGTATGAAAAATAGATGTTGCCCGATTCTCAGACCTACCCGATGTGCACACAAAATTTCATGAGAATCGGTCGAGCCGTTTCGGAGGAGTACGGGAACGAACATTGTGACACGAGAATTTTATATATAAGATTATATGTCTTAGATATATCGTTACCAAAGTAATTACCTAACTAAATAGCAAGCATTGAAAACAACCAAAAAACCCCGACTGCGTTAAAATGTAGGGGAGAGTAACTAATATTGAAACGTCTCTTAAATTGGACCACTTCTGTATTTCTATCAAAATTGCACTATTATTTTTACACTAGCAACACAAAAAGAATCGCTAGCATCGCCACTAATACTCCGCCATTTTGTAGAGCTCGTTTTTGTGTGCCATTGTGGGCAAAGATAGTGCCATTTTAGTAGAAATACAGAAGTAGTTCAATTTAAGCTATGGTTCAATATTGGTTACTCTCCCCTACATATTTATTGGTAACTAATTTACAAACTAACTTTTTTAATTTATGTATTTCATATGCACAGCGTCAGTGTCACAATTACCTTAGAGGTACCTAACGCGGAAAACTCAAACGTCAAAATTTATCAAACCACTTGAGCTACAAAGCGTTTCAAAGTAATACCTATACCTACATACCTAGCTACACACCTACATAAACTCGAAAAATATGGCACAGGCAGGTAAAAACATGCCAGTATTGACAACTACCCGATGTGCCTTACTGCACCGCCTTAAACAAGCTCTCGTTGTTGCCTTCACGACCATTGAACGTAAAATGAATTTAGTTTTCTAAAATGGAATTTGACCGCAAGAACTAATTCTGCGATCAGCGGTCTTGCACCTCTATCCAATACTAAAACTAAAATGGGATCCAATACTAAAACTAAAATGGGATCCCATACTAAAACTAAAATGGGATCCAATACTAAAACTAAAATGGGAGAAACTGTGTGAGAGGTATACCTTCAAGTCACTCGCGGTAATAAGTTCAGTATTCGATGTGGACGTGTATTTACGACCACCGTTCAACTTGTAGCCATGTAGCAATGTCCTAAGGCCTTTTTGCTATTCTATTGTCTAAAAACAGTAGCCTAAGTTACTCCTTATGTCATTAGCTATCTGCTAGTGAAAGTCACGTCGAAATCGGTCCAGCCGATCCAGAGATTACCCGGAACAAACCGACAGACAGACAGACAAAAATGGTAAAAAATGTTATTTTGGCATATGTACCGTGTAAACATACATATGCATTTAGTAAGAAGCGGTTATTTTAATATTACAAACAGACACTCCAATTTTATTTATTTGTATAGATTGTTAGTAGATCAATAACTAGCTTATAACAAGTGAACATTAGCCAAAGGTAAACTAAGTCTACCTGCCGTAGATGCCCCGAGGTTCGTCGGGGTACCAGGGATTTCCTTTCTACGTTACACCTGGTTCCCCGGCTACTGGTACTCGAGATGCGGTTTTTAGACGGTTCGAGTTCGACATAGCCATCGGTAGGTGGATCCCAGGGGATCCCAGGGGATTCCCACATATAAAAAAAATAAAACAGGTAAACTAAGTGTAAGTAATATATATACATTTCTAAGTTTTTTACCCGCCAGGAACATTAGGTACGTTTTAAGGGTGATTGGGGATAAATATATGTAATACTTGTATGTAATCTTGAAATACATTGATTATAGAGAGCTGTTTTACGTGTCTGAGAAAATAATATTTCAAAAGTATCTAATAACACTTAAAGTATTTAAAAAAAAGTGAATGGAAGTTGTTAAATAACAAAAAAGGATATGAAAGTATTTTTAAATATTTAGTTTTTAGATTTAATTAAGTTTATATTGCAGCTTGTTTTCACTTAACTCTTAATATTTATTACTTATTCTGTGTGTAATTTATCCATAAAACCTATATATGTATCTAGAAATATACAAATATGTTTATTATCAGTCTGGTTAACATTGCACAGGCTATACCTAGTTTGAAACGAGACGGCCCTGTGTAACAGTTCTATTTAAAACAAAAAATCCTAATATTAATTAGTTGTCTCATATACCCAGACTTGGATGGGAATCCGGTATCCATGGACAGTTATGAATGCTTTGCTTTATTTTTGTATGACCTTGTAGTCAAACGAGCTGATCACCTTATGGTAACCGACAACCCTCGCTCAGGGACACCACCAACTCAAGAGCCACGAGTGCATTGTCGGTGTTCAAGGTGAGAGCGTGACTGGCAAGGTGAGGCAAACTGCTAAAGCCTGAAGGTCGTAACAGTCTGCCAATATGGCAGGCTCAAATATGTCCATACCTTTTTTTTTTTTTTTTTTTTTTTTTTTTTCCGTGCGGAAATCCCCTCGGATACCACCTGTCGGTGGCATGTCGGACCCGAACCGACTAAAACCGGGTACTAATAGCCGGGGAATCAGGTATACCCTAGAAAGGAAGGCCCTGGTGCGAATATGTCCATACCTAGATTGATTGCGCGGAGTAAATAGTTTCGTGAAACACACACTGTGGTGTAGTGCCAATTGTCCAAAATATGGGTTCGAACGCCAGGGGTTAAGGTCAAGGCGACCTCAAATATCCTGGCCATCGACTGCAGTGTACCTGCAAAGAGATGTAAACAGTATTACTTAAGCAGAGAAACCTGCTTTTAAAGTTTCTTTATTTTACAGATATAGAATTGCGCACGAATAATTGCAAAACCCTGAAGGACGTTAATTTAAAATGACCTTCTATAGTATAACTAGGTAGTTAGTGATTAGAGCCTAGAGAAATGTGTATGCATAGGTATACATACATATTTCTGTAAAAAATTAGCTTCATGAGCTAATTCATTCAGTTAAGGTAGGAACGTTCAGAGAGAACTAAACTGTCCCAGTTAAGAGAAACTGCTGTGCTACTGGCACGAAGGGCGTCGGTGGCGACTGAACGATATGTACATAACGGGGATTAATTGTATTTGTGAGAGCCCATCATTGTCTTCTGTGAGGACTTCATTATTCGTTGAGAGCGGTCTTTGTGCGGGCGGCGCTTTGTGGAGACGGCGACACCGACCCGTGGCCTAAGCGCCCTGCTAGCTGATAACGACCGTGGGAATCTACCCGTTCACTACTAGGAATTATATGTTATATTGTTAACGCTATTCAATATAGTTTTTAAAAGTTATTTTAATGTAATCGTTTATGAGAAGCTCGCATTGATTATGTTATCTTACTTCATACTAATAAACTGCGGTGGGAATGTGTTCTTTATTTGTTTTTAAATAACATGTTCACGTGGTGCTTTCATAATATTTTGCTTTGATTAGTAGAAGTAAGAAGCGCTGTACGCAGAGATACCACCAAGTCTCACTGAGAGCAACTGATTGTTTAAATTTCGTTTCAGTCCAAGGAAACTCAAATAGGTATTTTTATTGCATAAAAAAATTAAAATTGTTTGAAATCGTCTCTTGTGTAGACTCTAAAGTCATAGATCAACACACACAATAGCAACAATCTCTGTTTTGTCAAATATTTAGCAAACTTAATATATAAGTATAGAAAATCTCTCATTATGCCTGTGCCGATCCACAACCGCCTATTTCCAAGGGGACAAATGTCTGGCGATTCTAATCCTAAATAATATTATAAATGAAAGTCACTTTTGTTTGTTCGTTATACTCTCATGCCTTAGGTGACTATTTAACTTATCGTTAAATAATTTTGCCCACACATAGACTGAAGGGTACCTAGATTTCATCCAAAAAAATCCATAAATATTTAGGTAACCAACCAGTTTAATAAATAAAAGTATTGAAATCGATTTACAAATTATATCGCATATATTACACAAAAAAAGTCATGTTAGCGACTCAGTCGAATGTAGAAACTCCTCCTTGTTTAAGTCGGTTAAAAATGAGTAGGTACTATAGCGTCTCTCGTCTTTCAGCTATAACAGGTCCTATGCTACAAAATCTAACTATTCACTAGATTAGTATTTAGTATTAGTGAATATTTTATTTTTGATAAAAATACCATGAAATTTAACTTACATTCGTATTATGTACTAAACAGTTTCTGACTATGCTGTGGTAGATAGCTATTTTAACCATCGACATGGCACAATACTTCCTATCTAAAAAATTAATGAAATTTGACCTTTAGGTACTGCCTTATTAAGATACAAATTATTATTTGTTATCCAACTCTACCAAGGTTTTTTAAATTCATAGTTCCTAGAAATATTTTAGGTACACGATAGGAACTCTAATAGGTGTAAAACAGATGTTTATGAATCTGATAACGCAATTGAGCGCAGTGCTTTGCGAAAGTTTTGATCTACGAGTAATAAATGAGGATCTGCTTGCCATTGTTTCCGTCTTGTTAGATGAACTATTTTAAAATACCACCTCAACTTGCTTTAATATGTACTCGTATGTAGGTAGGTAGGTATGCCACATGAAAGGATCCTGGACTAAGTAAAAAATTCCAATCGCAAAATATTGTCAATTTGTTTTGTGAAGGTTGTAACTCGTCGTTATCCTTTACTCGTATGTGTAGGATCGTTATTCGTTAGGAAATTATCGTTATTCGTCATGAACTTAAAGCTTGCTGTCCAAAAACTCGGACTTTTCGATTGTTCTAGTCTATTTCTTCAACACAAAATATTTCCATAAATCGCATACCTACTGGGGCCTCTGAAACCCAAAAATTCCCCGCCATCCATTAGGTGTATCGTCTCTTCAATATTTTTTATTTTTATTTTTGAAAATTTTGATAACATTATCCAAGAGACGGGCTTGAAAGACTTCATCGATACCCGTTGAAAGATGCGAAACGCATAAATGACCTTCTAATACTAATAGTAAATACTCTTGCTTAAGAGAGTACCTAGGTAATATTCATTTCATCATCATCAATATGCAGTAAATATTACTCATTAAATAAATGTTTGACTTTGTTACTTACAAAGGTAAAATAATGTAGAAAGTTACCAATGTGTAAGCATGTTCAAGTAACATAAGAAAAAGTTGTTACCTACTTCTTTTATATTAGTATAAGGGTCGCATGTTTTTGTAAATGAGAGGTATTATGAGAAGTCGAATAGTCACGGGACACGAAGCAACTTGGCGTCACTCGTGTGATCACCGGTGTGTGTGCCACCGGCTAATCAGCTACGGTTGTACGCGGGTGCTCGTCGCACTGCCGCCACAGGAGGGGCAGGGAGGGGAGAATTGATAACGACGTCGGACTATAAACAAAACGCAGCACTAATTCCATTAAGGCCCCAAACTAACCCTCTATAAATCTCTGTGCAGCGCCCATTACTCGCGTGATAGGGGCCGCCCACCGGCGCCCCCACCCGCCGCGCCTCCCGCGCCCTACGTCACGAGCCTCATGACCACGTCACGTCCTTCTATGTCACGGAAACTGCAATTTATGGAAAAGCGCATTTTCGTGGGTTGTGCAGTGTGCGTGGGGCGGCGAGCTCCTCCCGGGGGCGGAGCCTGCGGCAGATAGGTGTGCAGGCGCCGCCCGCCGGCAGTGAGCTCGCGCACCTCGGCCGGGATACACGCGTCACGCCGCATATCTCGTTATCGTGGATATCTGTAGTTGTATCAAACCAGTGCCGCACGTGCGGGAGTGATTAGTGACATATATACATACACACCTGTCTGCTCTGCATCTACGTCTGCTGCTGCAATACTCATCACCTGAGCGGATATCGACGGCTTCAAGTTAGTGATAATAATCTTTTTAAGAAAACAGTTGTCCAAGTTACTTCTGTATGTGCATGTTTGGATTAGATTATATTATCAATGTTCTTTACAAATATAATGTTAAATACTCATTCATAGGTAATCAGGGTTAGTTAGTTGTTTAAAAAATCATTACAAGGATCGTCCAAAAACTCTTTATCAATTTTAATCAGTAGGTTCATTCATGTCGTGCTTAAGAACTAAGCAAGTCTTATAAGTATATGATCCCTACGCTGTTTTATAATAAGGTCTTAAAAGTAAGGAAGGTTCCTAGAAAAAAGATAGTAATATTTCCTACCTATAATATAAATAGGTATTAATGCGTAGTCACTGGATTAATAACATTACACAGTTGTGTTGATCTGGGAAGGCATGTTTGTTAAACCTACCTAGATGCCGAGTCTTTCTTTAAAGGTTTTTAGTCATGTTCAATCAATAAATTTGTCAAGGTTTATCATTAAAACACAGAAAAATAAGAACAAGTGTCACACTTAGGTATGCGAAAATCCGCAACATATACGAGTATATACTGCATAGCCATCGGCTACTCGCTCTACTTTTTTTTTTGTTGATGGGGTGGATAATCCCTTAGGATCTCCTTTTCCTCAGGGACTCAGGAGCCAGGAGTATGTGGTGATTCCACTTAAAACCACCCCGACGGCCGGCCTCAGGTGCCCTTCAGGTGCCTTTCAGGTCCTCCCCGAATTGACACCCTGCCTAATCAGGCCTTATCCCAGGGGAAAAAACACTTCCCCCCTACTCGCTCTACCTAACACGACATTTAAAGTGCATTGCGTGTCATTTTTTGTTTTAGAATTAACTAGGTATTTTGATAACAATCTGAGTTCAGCGACCGGTCACCGTACGAACTAGACATAGCACCATATCGCCTTGCGTCCTGGTTTTTATTATTCTGCATTTGTTACGATGTACGGTACCATTACAAAATGCACCTGGTGTATCTTACGTAGAATGGTAGAAAGTGCTAATGACCTTTAATATGCAAATTTACATTTAGTAGATAAACAATTTTACGTGACAGAATAGTCGTTGTCGCCAAATGCTTCCTTTAATTCTTCTATTTACGAAATACCTATAAAAAGTGAAATATTTTTTAAAGTCATTTATTAGTTTTTTATGGCGTAGTAAATTTGCGATGCTTTGATTTTATTTCAGGGCTTTTGTTACTAGATATGCGTTTAACGACGATTTAAAAAGATAATTTATATAGGAAGACTTCAATAGCATTGAAGTCTTCTCTAAACACTAGACTATTATAAATGTAACAATTAATAATAAGTTATGTTAGCTTTGTTATCGTATTACGCAACTGTAGCTCGTTTCCCACAATTAAGTTAAGCTGTCAACTAATACCTATTCGCTATTTTATTATAGATGAGAAGTCGTAAAATGTTAAACGGGTTACCATTAATGTCGCATTGTGGTAGCCAGCGATAGGTACAGACAAACAACAAGGGTAATATAATTCAGTATATATTTTTTCATTCTGCCATTGAACACGCTATTGGCAATCTCTATAAATCTAGATAAATCAAAGATTACGTGCCTAAGATACACACTAACATAAAGGTATGTGAGTAAAATGCAGTAAATTATCGATTTTAAGTATCGAGAACTCTTTCTAATCTTAGGTAACTCTTTCGTTTTCTAAATTATATTTTTGCAATGCATATTTACCACAAAACAAAAACTCGATCGACTCGTTAGCATTAATAGCTAATGTGTGTCGGCGAGGCAGTGACACACAGCGTCACGACTACTCACGACACAACGCCTGTCAAATTGTAACTTAAATGCCATTTATGACAGATTGTTGTGTCTAGATAAATATATCCAGCGTCCGTGCTCCACTGTTATTTAATACTCACATTTGTATCTGTACCATTGATTTTAGTTTAAGTCAATTGAAATTGGTTTATAATAAAAATTAATATTTATGTTGATGAAACATTTTGTTAACTCCTTGTAACTCTAAAATAAATTACATTGTTCTATTACTGAAACGATAGGACTTCACAATGAAAACGAGCTTTCGCCCACGGTACAACCCCTGTGTAATTTATTGGTGTGCTATATTTCATCAAAATTGGTTGAGCCATTTTCACAAACTTACTATAGATGCGCGTGCATTTATCACACTATTCTCCTAGTTGGTTTTGTTCACTTTAGTTCTTACAACTGTTGGACTGTAACACATAAAACATGATAACACGCAGTTGTATGAATTAGTTTCTAATAATGTTTCGTACCGTTAGCTATAAGTATTTAAAATATGTGGAATTTAAAATTTAAAAAAGGATGTACCGGTACATATATATATTATAAATACTATATAGGAAGACGTATATCAAGTAATTAATGTTTATTTTGTTGTGGCGACGTCAGAGGAGCTTCTGTAACGGCTCTTCTCTCTATTTGGTGACGGGGCAACATTACACAGGCTCATCATTTCAGTGTCTCATAGACCTTAAACAAATAAGGACTTACGTTCTGGTAACTACTCCACAAAAATGACCATCATAGTACTTGTTAATTTAAAAAATCGAAATATGTCGCTCTGAAAGATCTCGGGAACAAAAACCTGTACAAAACTTACCAAGTTACCGTTGTGTTTGATTGTTCAGAAACTGTCTTCACTGATTCAATGAACAATGGTTACGCTCAATAACTATATCAGCTATCCACGGAAGTGTCACTTTTGTACAGCTTTCTCACAAATGTAAAAAACTGTGTTATTATTCAGAAGCATTTTAATGTTAATTGAAGGAAATAAATATTTAAATATATTTTTTTACAATTAAAAAAATCCTATCCAGTTATACATATATGAGTACTTCTACTAACGTTCTGGTAATGAATTGGTATATAGGTAATCAATTTTGAGGATAAGTCCTAACTAACCTAGCTAGTCCAAAAAATAATCTATCTTTTTGGTTAAAGTTCATTCAGTTTATCCAGCCGTTCTGGTGTGTAAAGTAACAAAGTAACGTTCATCCCAACTTTCACAAATATTTGAAAAGAGAAGTAGCGCTGCTGCTCAGCGCTTTCGCAAACAAAAGATTTGAAAACGTTATTTCTATTGCTCTAATAACAGTTTGAAATTCCTTCGAATGATTGTTGTTTTAAGGTCTAATTTATAGAACAGTTAAGTTAGATAACATTATCCCAGACGGTCACCCAGTCGTCTCTCATGTTGTACCGTAAAGTACAGTGGCGCCGGCGCACCGGAGGCTATTGTGTGCGGTCGCTGTCCTCACCGCATTCTTCACTTTTGTTTTTAGCAGAAAAAACACACATAGCGTTGCGATAGAGTCACTAGCTGTGACAAAAGTCAGCTATTTCAATGTACTACAGTAACTAATACATAGCAAGGTCATCAGGTATCAATCAAATCAGATATCCTAAGTTAACAGTTCCATTGTCTGCATGAAAAGTACACTGACGACCGGATGGCGTACTGATTTGTGTAACGGACTGCTATTCCAAAGGTCGAGGGTTCGATTCTCAACACAAACATTTGTGCGCCTGAACATTTAATGTTTGATTTGGTCTGGGTGTTTCTATCTATAATACGTATGTATTTACATAAACAAAAGTATATATGTATTTATATCTGTTGTCTAGTAGCCATAATACAAGCTCTGCTTAGTTTGAGACTATGGTAGAATAATATTATTACTGTTTTGTTTTATACCTCTGACTGAAGTTCATTGAAAGCCTGATACTATAACAAATAAACTAACATTGCTTTTGGAATAGTTACTTGCAAAAGCAATGTTTGTACTTGGAAATGTGATTCGTGAGATATCCCGAGAGTTAAAGCTTGTAGTTCATAATCCTTGAACGGTGGAATGATCAGTAAATATCCATGGGTCCATATTTTCCGGTTTTTCCCACTTAAAAATTGAAGTCATGGTATAATAATTAGGGTTTATTTTTATGTTTGAAAACAAATCTGAAACTATTGTTACCTCAGTAAAGAAAAGGATAATTTTGTTAATAAAATAGATTCCACCAAATTAATTGACTTAATGTGTGATAATTATAGCATCAAATTTAACAATTTTAAAACGCAATTTAAGTCCAGTTTAATACTAACTAAACATTACATTTATTATTCTAAGAAAAGCCGCAGATTGTTGTATTAGATAACTAGATATTTACCTAAATTAAATTAAAATGGAGTCCATTTGGTAGGTTTTAAACAAAAAATATAATTATAAGTTAAGTTAGGTTTATCTGTTTGTTAAAAAATAAACAGTGTAACCATTTATTTAAATAATAAAAACAAGTATGCCTTATCACTGCAGATTACCGGTGGTCAAAATTAATTCATAAACAATTATAATTTTAAGTTTGAACGGTGTTTTTTTTAATAAGAATATTTCTATTGCCAATAATACACAGTTGCGTTTAGCATTGACGCCTAAAGAAGTGATGAACTAAAGAATAAGTAATGTAATGTTTGTCCGAGCCACGCCGTTACACTCTAAGCTGTCTACACCTTACTTTATTCATTTACTAAATCATACCTTAAACCTGAACGTTTATATTCGACTATCACATGACGTGTCGCGGCTCGATTTTACCATCATTTTGTATCAATGTAGTCAGTTAAATTTATTTCTGAGTTTCCTGATTTATCCTATAACTTAAAACCCTGGTGTACGGACCGTACAAATTTCGTTACAACATCCAACTCTTCGTCAAATTAAATGTACCTATCATAGGTTTACAAATATGCGTCTACATATTACTTCCATACCTACTTATATTATCTATAAATGTTAAAGTGAATTTGTTTGTTTGTATGTTTGTTTGTTACGCTTTTACGGCTAAACATGGAAAGCTACATTTTCAGCGAGTAACATAGACTACTTTTTACCGAGACTACCGACATACACGGGCGGAAGTTAGTAGAAATAAAGAAATTAGTAGTTTATAATTGTATCTGAAGATACACTCAATTACTGCTAGTGCAAAAACAACAATAATAAAACGAAACGAATTACAAATGCGTTTATTTAATCATCACCTAAAGAACACAAACTTTAACGTAGGTACAATAACATAAAAACACCCAACCATTCAGTTCTGTTAAGAAATTCAGTTGAAATCAAATTAAAAAGTTATTTACGTGTTAGTATAATTTATGGCATTTTTATACAAATATTTAATTAATTACTTAGTGATAATTAACTACGTTTTAATATTTGCACCAGATAATATTGCCCATACCTGCGGCAGAATTTACCTATGATGTAGTTGATAATTTTACTTTTCAAAGTATTATGATAGGCCTAATTTTATGTGTTTAACTTTGAACACATAAAAGTATCTGACTAAGTGTTGGATTCATATTTTGTAGAAATATATGACACTTAAGCTTACATGCTCATAGTAGTGAAGGTGGAAGGTAAACGAAACGCTTCCAGTTCTGTACTCGTAATTACTCTTCAATATGTACCTAAAATTAATTATTTTAGGAGTTTAACTAAAACTTTCGTGTCATCATCATAGTCCACTACTGGACATAAGCCTCTCCTTAGAAAGGAGGTTTTGGCCTACTATACCACGCTGGCCAGACGGCCAAACTTTCGTGTGTTGTATTCATATTTATTTAGATATTTCGCGTGACGCCCAATTTTTCACTCCTCAATTCTGTCAATCCTTGAAAAAAGCCATCAAGGGACCAAAACTAATCGGCCATCTTAGAAATACACAGTGTTTTTATGTGTTTATTTGTTCTGAATCTCCAGGACAAATGTATATAATAATCCCTTGTAATTTGGTACACTTTGCACCTATCAATGCACAAGGGATTATCACTGAAAATAATTTAGGCAACTATTATTTAAGAAAAAAGCGTTAGGGTTCCGCACACCTCAGAATTATAAATATGAATAGGTACGTGAGCTACACAGCTGATCTATACATCTATACAAATAAATTAAATTCAAGTGTCTGTTTGTAATGTCAAAAAAATTGATTTTTTTTATGTTCACACGGTTATTTGCACGATACCTATGCCTAAAAACCAGTTTTTTTTTATTGTCTGACTGTTTGTTCAGGGTAATCTTCTAAACGTCTGGACCGATTTTGATAATATTTTTTTAATATTATTTATTACCAGGAAGCTATCTATAAAAGGAATAACTTAGGCTATTTTTCCTCTCAGAAAAACCCTTTTAAAATTTTGCCCGGTTCGGGAGTCGAACCCACTAAGGCAGTTTTTTTCAAGTTCCACGCGAACAAAGTCGCGGTTACCAACTAGTTTTTAATATATATTGTGAATTGTTTGCTACACGAGTTGTATTGTACGTGTTTACGCCACCGTTTGGAAAGACGTCATCGGCATTAGAGTGACGTGTCCTAGACGTGGCGTGTCTCGCACAAGTGTAGAGCAATCAGCTACCGGCGGACGTCTGCGCCGATATCGTCTTTAAGTACCCTTATCGTATCTCCGGCGCAGGCTCTACCTGCAACCCTTCTGACCTACATATTTATGTGGCAATAAACGTGCACAGCATTGCGCAGCGAGTGACGTCACGAGCGTCACCGGCGCCGGCACACCGCAGGTACCGTGCGCTAAAAAAACACAGTGCCATCACTACCGGCTAATTTACGACACGTCCGGTCATCACCGGCGGGCCTCTACGTCACAACAACTGCGATAACGAAAATGGCACTCCGGTTATGCACGATGATGCACTCCCAACGACTATCTTAACGTGTTTGAACTCATTACAGTTTTTTAAACATATTTATGAAATATCGTCATAGATATATGTCAATGTATGTGTCCACGGCTGCTAATGTCAACAATAGAATATTATACCTGCATGTTGTTATCAGGCAGGAATTTATGCCCACATCGGCATGCCATTTAATTGTAACAAGTTATCACTTGCAAATTGTAGTGTTAGCAGTTCTAATAGTAATCCAAGGTGTTATAGAAAGTGTATATTTAGAATCACTATGTAGAATCGAGGCTTTTTTTCATAACAAATATTTTTTTGTGTAATAATTGTGTAGATTTAAGATAGAGAATTGTCCGTACAAAGTCTAATATCCTGGTTTGCCCTTTTATACAATATCAGCATTGTCCATAAATTTTTTAGTTGGTATTTTGAATTATAACCAAAAATCTATATTAAAAATTACGAATGTTACACAATTGAACCCTAAAACCTGTCCACACTTACCTATTACACATTGTTACATTTATGTGTGTCCAAAACTGTGTCAAGCGGAAGGCAATGTCGAAGATTCGACAAAAACCCCGCGTCCATTAGATATATCAGTTATCGAGGCATAACGATATGTTTGTTTGTTTGTGTCGAAGGGGAGGCGACAGTGGGAGGATGGAGGCCATCGCCACTGTCATTGATACGTCACCGCGGACCATTAGCTTGGTTTTTTGCCGCACCCTTCATCATCGGATTAAGCTTTCGACAAAAACCGTGAGCGATCCGAGGCAGGGCCATTTCGCACTCAGTCGAGTGGTGTTTTACATTCAGACTTACTGATCTTGATCATTATCGAGAATAAATGAGAATATGTTTAAAAGCTGGTTCACGTTAAAAATGTTAAAATGATAGAAACGAGATAAGCATTATTAATGAATCGATTTATAATAAGCATGATCAAAAACTAAACGACGTTAGGTACATTATTTTGTTTCTGTAATTCAAAGGGCTTAAAATTGAGTTTCTTTACGGAAATACTTGTAAGCTGGAGCTGGACGGGACTGTAAATGAGTCAAAGAAGGTAACTTTAATTGTATGAAATGTCAGCACTCAGCCCCAGTCACAACTCGATAGTGCATAATTGAGACGAAACGATGTGTGAGAGAATAATATAATAATAATAATATTCTACCACATTCAAACAACGCCATCTAGTCCCAAACTAAGCAAAGCTTGTACTATGGGTACTAGACAACTGATATAAATACATTAATACTATTTATTGTAAATACATACAAATTATACATAGAAATACCCTGACCAACTTAAACAAATGTTCATGCACATAACTGTTTGACTTGAGCGGGAATCGAACCCCTCCTACGTGAAAACACAAAATACAAAAAAATTGAGGAAATTGTAAAGCTGTCAAAGAATTTAGTGTCTTCCTGGTTTTGTTTTAAAATAAACTTGGTTATTTTTGTGCGGTTCTTTATGTGAATATTTGAGTATAATACAAATCTACAAATAAATTTCATTACTTTCATTAATAGAATATTCAACTGTCTGTGCTATGTATTGCAGTAAGCTTTAAGATTCATTGCTCTTGATTGTGTGTATAAACTAGCTAGGTATTGCCCGCAGCTTCGCTCGTGTCATTATTTCATATTTCTAACTTTGAAAATGACGAACTTCCATTCAACCGTTCATCCCTTATTTGAACCCTTAAGGGTGAAACTTCCAAAACAACATAAAAAGCATCAGCTGTCAAAATTTAAAGTTTATAGCAAGTATATAGTTTAGGCTCTGCATTGATGAATCAGGCAGTCAGTCAGAGCCAGTACATACCTAATTTTATACATAATTATGTATAGTACACACTAGTAAGTATAGTAAATGCTTCATTTGTCAATGTCAATTTTGTCAATAAATTTGGCCGGAATAAATAGTAGCCTATACCAAAAATAATAAAGTTTCTAATAAATTTCGAGCCACTAGGAGTGTGTGTGGAGAGGCTTTAAAAAATCCTTTGTAAAATTGTATGCTTCTAGACCCAGCGGTTTCAGCTGTGCGTTGATCTATCAGTCAGTAAATCAGTCTCTCAGTTTCTTCTTTTACAGATTATAAGCATTTCTCGTAAGTCATCGGTCAGAGACCGGACACGGAATAGATGTCCGCAAGTATCACGACACTACGAGCGCACTGTACAAAAATCGTGGCGCCTTCCCATTAGGAGCCAAGTTATTTATAGGGGGATTAATAGGGTTGTTTGGCGTCCTTGTCCCGCGTCCGACTCTTTGGGTGCTGTGTCTCGCTCGCTCAAACAATTAGCCGGCGGGCCTCGCCTGTCACCGATAGCTCAATAAGTGTTGTGTGGCGCAACGGGCGGCGCGGCGCGTTGCGCAAGAGTCGGGTGGCGCGTGCGACACGCACATTACGGTACACAGGTACCTAATTATAATGGAATTTAAGGACACAATATATTTTCATGGATTCATTAGTTAAGCCTTTGCTATATTGACATTAGCCGCATATTGTATCACCTGCGTGAAGTATGCATGCATCAAGTGCATTACAATTCACAAACCTATTTATGCAATTCTCTGGGTGTTTTCATATAAGTAAATATATTATAATATAATAATATTATACCACATACACACAACGCCATCTAGTCCCAAACTAGGCAGAGCTTGTACTATGGCTACTAGACAACTGATAAAAATACATATATACTTTTTACTTTGTAAATACATACATATTATACATAAAGATACCCAGACCAAATCAAACATTAAATGTTCATGCGCACAAATGTTTGACTTGAGCGGGAATCGAACCCGCGACCTTTGGAATAGCAGTCCTTTACACAAACCACTACGCCATTCGGTCGTAGGGTTATATTGGATAGGGTTTTTAATTTATTAATCAAAAACATTTTTGAGTAGGGAAGTACGTAGGTATATGTTTTTCGTAATGTAGAACCCACAGTAGCTCTGCTTAGTTTCTAATATTGCTGGATTGCCCTGGTAGGTTTTGCCCAGAGACTTATTTTAAATGCCCTGTAGCTGGCACTAACAGCAAAGGAATGAAACTCTTAGCTAATTAGGTCTTGGCTGTAAGCAATATAAAACAAGATACATAACAATAATATAAAATATAAAATTAGCTTGTCATACATTTCTATTTCATTATTAATTGACACTTACATTAAATTATCATAACATATTCATTCATTTAATTTTGAATTCTTCAACATCCACACACACCTGGTTTTACAAGTATTTAAACCACAAAAATAATTTAAATTAACAAAACAATGTAAACCACAATAATAGACTAAAGTTAGAATTTCTGGAATTTTCGTAGCAGCACGATCCCACGTTACTTAGGGTACTTGGCCTAGTTCCAGGAACTGATTACCGCTACCAGGTACCCTAGGTTGGATGAAAAAAGACCACGTTGGTTGGTTTATCCCACTAGCAGAAACAAAAGGCATTATCGGTAGCGAGTACAACTTGAATGCTAATCCCTTTAGTTTCGAGTATTGCCCTTCTTGTAAGTCCTTTGTATATGTCTATTGTGAGCGTGGGAGCGGAAAAAAGCCTATTATATATTGATAACAGATATCTGTTCGAGTTGGGCCCCTCGCCACAACAATAGCTTGCTTTGTCAAACACTTTAAAAGTGAAATTATTAATCAGTTTTGCAAATAGTTGGTTAACATAAAAAACACCCTATATTATTAATTTTGAAGGCGTGACAGAGAGTTAGTGGCATTATTCCCCAGTTTAAAGTCGGCTATTTGCATGGCCAGGTGATGTCCCTGTCCTGTCTCTTGGAGTGAAGTACTACAGTCTCAGGACCGTTACCTCCCCGTCCTATCACTTACCTGCTCCTATTTATGTGTTTCTTTTTCAACCCGGACCAGTCAAAGCCGATGGTTGGGTGAAAAAGACGTGGGAGAAAGACGCGTCACACATTTTCCGGCTCGACCGGAGTGATAGCACGGCCTCACAGAAAACTATGTTAGGCTTAATTCATTTATTATTTTTCAGCGAGTTACTGAGGTTGAGGTGGGAGGTAAATTTTGTTAGTTTTCCTTTTGTTTTCTTATATTGAACCGAATCGAACGCACGATCTCTCGACCAAAAGGCCCATCATCTATTTCTATACATACTTCCATACTTATACAAATGTAAAAGTGAGTTTTTATGTTTATTTGTTACGCTTTGTTACACCGATTTTAAAAATTCTTTCACTAATGCAAAGCTTATCAGCGTAACTTAGACTATTTTTTACCGCGACAACCGCGTACACGCGGGAGGCGCCGGGGTGAAAAGCTAGTAACTAATAAATAACACATAACCTGTCGTCGCCACAGTTATGTTAAACACTTTGTAACCGGAGCCTGCATTACATTATAGTGTAAAACGATAGCACCAATAAAAACAATAAATTGTTATTTGACCTTGCAATTTAAATATTAAGCACATGGTTCACTGGTGTCAAGTTACATAGGCATGAACGTGTTGCCGAAATATTACATACAGATCATTCATATAAATTCATCTGATTTATATTTATGTGTAATCATTTTAGTAATGTATTGGCATGGTTACCGCAGTACAGGTTCTAACTTTTAAGATTCGCGTTTCATGATTTAAATATAACTAAGTCCATGAATAGTGCAACCAGGTCGAAACGTCAGGCAATTTAAAACAATGTAGTACCTAACCAACCTAACATAGGTAAATAATTGTACAGTACAGTACAGGTCTGTGTGATGACGGTTTAAATATACGGAGTGTCACCACCCCTATTCATCCCATGGGTGTTGTAAGAGCCGACTAAGAGAGCAAACTACGCAGGACAACAGCACTGCAAAGGGAAAGAAAACTTAACACAAGTCCTATATCAAGAAAAGAATTACGTGTGTAGTATATTCTTGTATACTTAAGCAGTAATTATTTCAATAAATTAATGAATAAACTTGAAATAAGTGAAGATCAAAAAGACTTAAACGTGTTATATATTCTCGTATACTTATACAGTCAAATTGTATTAATAAATTAATTTAATTAAATAATAAACTTGAAATAGAATATTAAAAATTAGCTTTTAGTTAGACGGTGACCCTGACCTACTCGAGCTATTGCCTTCTATCCGTCCGTATAAACTATGTGCATTTCATTCCATTGTATACCTTTCTCTTTCCCTTTAATTTAAAGGAGAATACCCATTTCAGTATGAAAATCAATTTCACACTTTTGTTATTTCAAACATGAATAAACTGCATTATTAAGCCTGCATGGAGTATTATCTAAAATATAAACTTTCTCATTTGATTCCCAAAGTACTTGCTTAACGGCAAAAGATTTGGCCCCATCAGGAAATACGAATGCGCTCACCGTGACGATCGAATAGATGTGAAATAAACTCACACTAGGACCTGTGAGGGCCGAGTGCAAGTTTATTTCACATCGACTTAATCTCGACGGCGATCGCGTTTAGCGTTGCGATTGGTGGAAATTTCAACGTACGATCGAGTACACGTGAAATAAACTCGCACATGGCCCATTGAATCATGGATGAATTGACAAGCGTGTTTCACCTCTGTCTACTGTTTCAGTCGTGAGTGTTTTGTTGTGTGTGTGTTTTAAAATAGCGTTCATTCTTACTAATGCTAATAGTTAGTATATTGAGAGCCGACTCATATTAATACTTGGGATATCATTGAGGTGGGATATGCAATAAAATGTGGATGTTTGAACAAAGATACCTAAAGCAGTTAACAGTGAGGTGCCTATCTATGGGTACATAAAATAACCAACTAAAAGTTAATAATAGATATTTCTAGTACTTATTAGAATTTTATCTCAGTCTCCGGCCACTACCCCAAAGGGTAGTTACCATCAAAATAGGACAACTTTTTTGTTAAAGACAACTCCCGCATTAGGAATAGGTACCTATTTTCTGCGGCCCGGGACTTTACAAACACATGAAACGGACGCAAAAGACACCCAGATTCAGAACCACAAATTATGGATCTCAGAATGTGTCGTCCCATGTGGGGATCGAAACCACAACACTCAGCGTAGTAGGAAGCGGCGTGGCCACCTCTTAAACCACCATTTGTTAATGGTTAAATTCTTGTTGTACGGTATCCCAATGATGACTCTACATAGAGTAATGGAATAACATTAAGTATGTCAATTTATTTGTCAAAATATTATGATTGTAACAGTCAATTTAGCACTACGAGTGCTAAATGGACTGCTAAGCCGCAGGTCGTGGGTTCGATTCCCGAAAAATAAATGTGTGATGAGCACGATGATTTGTTCTGTGTCTGGGTGTAATTATCTATACTATTTATGTATTTAGAAATATATAAGGCTCTGCCTAGTTTGGAATTAGATGGCCATCCATGGACCCCTGTAACTCTTGACGTTCTTTGAGGTAGAAGCACGTACTTTTCGTAAATGATTGAAGGTCGTATCTGTTCCACTGTTGTCGCAATATGTTTCGTGACACACTGTGGTGGAGTGCCAAGTGACGGCGATGGAAATTCAACTACTAAAAACTGAACCTAAAAAGGTTCTACACTGTTTTAACAGATTAAGTTAACAGCTATTAGGTACAAATTAAAAATATCTGTCGACCTTCCATCGGCGAGACGTACTGCTGACAAATCACTCATTATTGTATATTAATATGTGAACGTATCGTCGAGCCTGTTTTGTTATAGATCCGCAGATAAGACGAGATGTAGCGATAACCAAATACCGATATAAACGGGTGACATATCGCGAATTAAATAGAAACGTATTTAAATGAATAACATAACAACAACTAAGTTATTTATCAAGTTTATGTTAAAAATAAAATATTTTCGGACGTCTGATACACAACGCCATCTAGTTTCAAACTAAGCGGAGCACTTCTTTTTTGTAAAAACATACATATTATACATGTACTCCGTACGTGTGTACTTCGAAACCAATATTTGCCGATCATACAAATATTTGGTCCGACCCAAGAATGGAACCCGAGACCTCAGCACAGCAGTCGCATACACTACCACTGCACCAACGAGGCAGTCAAATAGTTTTCGTTTTCTTTTTATAAATGCCAATTCAAATGATGTATTCGATAGATTTCAATCTCCCTATTTCCCTGTATATTATCCCTGTTCTAACATAAATCCATCCATAGGCGTTCCCGCTTCATTGAGTAACAAACAAACCAACTTACATTCACACGCGCAGGTGTTCGCATTGCATAACATTAGTCCCCATTGCCACTAACGTGAAGTTTAGTTGTAGGTAACTGCTTCTTAAACAATCTTATTAAACATTACTATCTATGTATTAAGCGGGATATATTATTATCTACCTAAGTAAATGATCAAATTATATTAATTCCTAGACTAATTAACTGCAGGCTAAACATAAATAAAATCATCATCCTCATCATCAACATTTACATAGGCCTCTCCTTAGAAAGGAGGTTTTGGCCTACTATACCACGCTGGCCAGACGGGTTGGTATCACCGTGTGGTTTTAGTCGGTCCGAGCCCGACACACCACCCCGCCGCAAACCCCGGTGGGGTGACGATCCGAGGGGATTTCCACACGTTAAAAAAAAAAAAAAAAAAAAAAAAAAAAAAAAAAAAAAAAAAAATGGCTTGTGTCAAGTTTTCCTTCTCTCTGCAGTGCTGATGTCCTGCGTAGTTTGCTCCCTTAGTCGCCTCTTACGACACCCACTGGATGAATAGGGGTGGTGACACTCTGTATTCTTAATCCGTCACCATACGGACGATAAATAAAATAGTCCACTCTCATCACCATATCGTTTGAAGACAATTTAATTAGAAAAATTAACATTCAGTTAGACTTTTTTGAGAGTTTCAGAGAAAACAGAGGCGTTTCAACCTTTTATTATTAAAACACCAAATCTTAAACTTAGCAAGCTTCTTTTTGGTTCGGTCGTTAAAGTCCAGAATGAACTGCCTGCGTTTATTTTTCCAATCAATTATAATCCCAGAACGTTCAAAAGTAGGGCCTAATCCCATGAGTTATTAATACCAACAACAAGTCAATAATAAGAACTTCAAATGTCTTACACCCAGACAGAGCAAAGGATTGTACTCATCACACAATTATTTGTGCCTTTTGGGAATCGAACCTTTCTTTGACCTCGAACCTTTTGCCTTTTTTGACCTCCGACTTAGCCGTTAGGGTCACTAGCCACTGGACCAACAGGCCAGTTAATTAAGTCAGTTGTTCAATACGAATGCGTGTTCCTTGACTTCTTGTAAGGAAGACGTCACAGGTCAGGACAAATTATATTTTTCTCTTGTCATTGAACAAACGTTCATTGTACGTAACTTGTACTTAGGGCAACTTACGCTTGACCCGGTTAACTGGTGCTGTAATGGCAACCTGTGACGTACGCCAATGTCGGCGTCACACTCACACGTGCACTCAAGTGGTGTCTGCGTGTTTCAGACAACATGTCGGGGCGTGTTTCGGTGCAGGCTACCCACTTGAGACGTACCGTTAAGTGCACTTTACGTAGCCTCACAGTCAGTACCACAAAATGTTACTCAAAACATGTGTCAACAATAAATCATTATGTAACGTATCTTCATAAAAAATATTAGTTTTAAAAACACACACTTATTAAAAAAAAATAGCTTAAATAAACTAAAAAAACACGCTTTTTGTAGAAAACCAAACTAAAAAATAGAAAATAAATTAAAAAAAAAGCGTTGGGTGCCTATTGTCAATTGTAAAAAGCACCCCACTTTTTTTTTTTTAATTAGTGTATTGTCATCGGTCCTCGAAATATGTACAAAGTTTGAACGAATTCTGACCGTTTAAAGTCAGTCAAAACACGCCCAAAGGAGTCGGTTACAAACAAACATACAAACATACAAGTGATGCATACGAGAAGGTCTTTTAGTGGATATACTTGACAAGTACACGGACAAGAAAATTGGTTGATAGACTTAAAATTGTTACAGTATTCTTGCACAATGTTGATAGAATGTAACAAAAGTGGCAGCCTTGGGTCTCGGTCTTCTACACCCCTAGCAGTCCTCGTTCGTTCATCAACTAGAAATGCTTATTTGTTAACCCCCCCAGTGACTTAGTCGCTAACGTTATTCACGTAGTTACTAATCTATATATGCTAATAATATAAAGAGGGATAATTTGTATGTTCGGGGTAATATCAGATACCACCGATTTTGAAAATTCTTTCACTGTTAGAAAGGTATATTTCCCCAGAGTGCTATAGACTACGGTTTACCGCGGTAACCGACATACAAAGCTAGTATACACTCAAAAAATATCAACTTTGGTTTGTCATTGAAGGCACCATGTTGGCTTTGACGACATCGTTTGCTCTGAAAGCCAGGCCATGATAAACCATCGTTCGACTCAATGATCAGTATGGAAAAGGTTCCTCTTCTCTACATCACTGCCATTCATTATTATTAATGATTTTAAATTACCAAACGATAAATTATCTTCAATATGTATGATAATTTATAAACTGTCTTGCCGAGAATTTGCATTATATCATATAGATCGTGGTTAATGAAGCAGCTATTAATTTGAAGCCTCAATATTCGTAAATAAATTGACAATTATGGTAATTATATTAAATATCGAGACGCGTATAATGTTTTAAAGCGGTAGAGCATTCTTAGGTAGAGTTTACTCTAATTCTAATTGTCCAGACACAAATTATTTAAATGTTAGTACTCGTTGTCACTCTTTGCGCTGCGACCCATTAAGCCCCCATTGAGCCCCTCCCTCCCCCCAAGGGAGGAGGTTTTGGCTCCAGTAACCTTACTCACCGGGTGCAAAGCAACAAAAGAATTGTTTGACAAAGGTTTTCTGTGAGAACGTGTTATCGCTCCATTCATAGCCGACCCATTTGTGCCGCAGGATGGCTCAAGACTTGGAGGCATGCAATGTTTCAGAAGACGACGTCAAAGACAGGGCGAAATAGAAGAAGTATACGAAGAAGGCTAATCCCACGACCATGAGGGACCAATGGCCGGAAAGAGAGAGAGAGACAGGTTGTAGATGAACAGTTAAAAAATTACTTTTAGTGGCGCTGCAAGACTGTGTTGCGGTTCCTACTCGACTGCAACATCAGGGTTCGAATTATCTCCCTCAAGTCGCCATCACCTTCTCTTGACCCAATTTGGACTCTTTATAACGAGTTCTATTTTAAACTCTATAATTCGCCATTACACTTTCTCTGTTTCTAACCATATCCTCTTTCATACACTCCTCTCTTTTTTGACGTGACAACGTCTTATAATTCGATGGAGCCGGCTGCACGCACGAAAAAATATGACTCATGCGGCGTTACCTCGCTCTGAGGCGTTCCATTTAAGGCGTGAAGTGCAAGCGAGAGCGCGGAACGAGTGACAAAGAGGCACAATCGGCCTCCGCGTTCGGCAGCGTTCGACATCTGTCTCTCTCAAGTAGGAACTTGAGTGAGCGAGTCCGCGTGGACAGCTACTACTCGTATACAATAATACATTTTTGAAAAATGCAACCATTCTATCAGTATTTTCTTATGACGTTGTCACGTTCAACTATCGTCAGTAAACCAACTTTACAGACAACCGATTTTTTATCAAAAACCACGATTCTTCACCACGTTTTGTTTTTCCCCCTACATCAAATGTCTTTACTTATCCTGTTATTCCTAACTCACCGTCTACTGTTGCTGCTTTCTCTCACTAAAACATATTAATCACCTTGTCTTATCACACATTCATCTATTCGCATTTCAACTAGGCGAAGTCGTCTTTCAACCGGTTACTTTCAGATTCGTGTAGAAACAGCATGTCTGGTTTTTAGACTTGTGGATTTGATTTGGACAATAGACAATAGTATTCTTCCAATACACGTATTAATATTTATTAAGAAAACTGAGTATGTTTAACTCTGTTTTACCATTCATAGCTGGGAATGCTTAGTTGGTGATTCAGATAGCACTGTGTGATATAATACACGTCTCATTTGAGTGACATTTTAACAAGTTAAGTGTTGCCATTAGGTGAACGTTTCAAAGGCGACCCAAAAGGCGCCAACCTCAAAGGTGCAATGTTGCCACCTTGTGCTACCATTATTAGGCTTTCGTTAAACTTTCAGTGACATCGTTAATCAGTGAATAGATCACATTTCCCTTTCCGTGCGCATCCATTAGCCTATTTATTCCCTATTTTTTATTTAATTTTTATTAAGTGTATTATTATTGTGTTATTATTTAAAATTTGTTACTTATCATTGTAACAAGAATAAATTACACATATTAGTAAATCATTCAGTGACATGTTACTTTATTAAAGTGGCCGCTCGTCGTAGGGGACCGATTGTAATTACCTATTACATGGTTACCCTTTCACGTTATGAATAATTTATTATTTATTATAATTTTATTTATAATAATAATTCATTGTAATTCTAACGGACATTCCTACCTACTATTGGGTGACTCGGGCTCGTAGAGCTACGGCGGTCACCGTACCCTAGCTTTCTCACTCTATTCGTTTTCGTAAACCTACGTACTATTATTCTATCTATATTCTCAAGAGGGGCGTCAGGTAAGCAGGCAATAAAATAAACTAATCATAATCCTTTGCAATGTTACAAATAACGCCAACAAATAAATAGAACGTAAACAAGACATGAAAATGATATTATTGATGATGATAACTAAATTAATTATTCTTTTATTAATTGATATACTAAAGAATTTAACTTTAGGTCATGCCTGTATCGTGGTAATCTTCATAAACAAAACTTGAAGGTACACTAAACTTGAAGTCGTAATCTTCCAATGGTTCCAGCGGGGATTCGTGTTCAAATTACACAGTTAAACTGAATTATACGTATAAAGCTGCAATATTTGTTTTGATTTATTTAGAAATACATTCATTCCCTTATTCATACTGTAGGTGTCGTAAGTGTTGACTAGGTTAGGGGCAGCACTGCAAAGAGAAGGAAAACTTGACACAAACCCTATACCAAACCGTCTGGCCAGCGTGGTAGAGTAGGCCAAATCCTTCTGTCTAAGAAGAGGACTATGCCCAGCCAGTGGACTACTAAAGGCTGATGATGATTTAAAATTTGATATAACCTGGGCATAATTAGACAAATTATAGTACTTACTGTATGATGAATAATCGTATTATATAGTTATTAAACCCGGGTGGAACCCACAACCTTTATTACAACAGCCATTATGATGAGCCACTATATAAATAGGGCTGCCAAACTTTTTTAATAATTTAAATGGGTTGCAACCTCACTCAAGCGGGGCAAAGGAACGAAATAATTTATTAATACCAGTTTTGTGGACATTTCACTGGGTATCATAAAATAATCATAAAACAAATCATATTGAAATTAACAGAGAGATATTATTTTATTACAAAATACATTGCTTTTTAATAACAGTCCATACTAATCTTATCTATGTCTTTCTGGCTGTTACTTCTTCACGCCTAAACCGCTGAACCGAGTTGAATGAAATTTGGTAAAGAGATATTTTGAGACCCGGGAAAGGACACAGGATAGTTTTTATCCCAGAAATCATGCTTTAAGGTATGTAAGGGTGGGTGTAATTTTGTATGGGGAATCAATAACCTGAAAGATGAAATTTGGTATGGAGATAGATTCAAGGACACGGGCTACCGCAATTACCGGCATCAAGCGACCGGCGCTGTTCTCAAAAGCTAGTACTCAATAATCCCATGCGCAAGGTAGGTACGACCCGTGTCGCGTGGTGTACGCCCGCTCGCTCGAGCGTGCGTCGTGCTCTGTCTAATAAATGTAGAACAATTAGTGTTGTCAACGTGACCGCGTGTACTGGACATCAGTGATCGATAATATGAGGTTTGAAGGATTGTCGTCGTTATATATTTGTATTGTAAGGATACACTGAATGCTAACTCTTATTTATTAACTTTTACCTGTTAAAAGATATTATCATACATAAGTCAATATATTTATTTAAAATTTAATGCACATGTTACAAATGGAGAACTTTAAATTGCCAACTTTACTTTACTTTACAACTAGATTATAACATTACAAACTAGAAGCCAAACATTACAATATAGCATTCAGAGTGCCGCTGGCAATCAGCAGAGTGCCGTATACTGACTTGTCACCTTAGTGATATGAGTAATCAAAGTTGATCATTTCAAAAGCTTTCAAGTCAAAAAACAATGCGGTACGATTGCTCGATTATGATGACTACTCACCATAGGGCAAACTGGAAATATCTTTATTATATATTAGAACTTTGATCTATTAGTTGCAGAATAATATGAAATATATAGATACATAGAGATTATTGTTATGTAAATATCAATAACATTAACAATTGAACACTAAAATGTACTTTGTAATGTTTCCAGTTTGAAACGTTACGCTCCGTTAACATAAATAGTTAATATATTTCTTATGACCACATAAAATACATTCATGCTTAATACTGAATGTACAATATCACAGAGTAGAGTAGTTAAATCTTATATTATAATAAAAAAAAAACTAATAAAAACCTATAAGTATTCTGTTGGTTCAAGGCTAATTTTACAACTGAGCTTATATATATATATAGGAAGTTGTCTTTTTAAATAAAATAAAAAATATTAATATCTTCATCTACTCTACTAAAAGACAAACAAAGTCTTTTACTATACTAGGAATAAATTCTGTGTCACGGGGGACTTTACAAACATACATGAAACGGACAAAGAACATCCAGACTCAGAACAACTAATTGTGGATCAAACAAAGTGTTGTCCCCTGTGGGGACAACACTCAGCGCAGTAGGAAGCGGCGAGGTGACCGCTTAAACCACTACGCCATCCGTGCAGTCAGTTATTACCTAATACTGTTAATTATAAAACTTGAAAATTATTTCTTATTACACGCATATCACGCTGACACTTTACAAAAAAGTTATAAATACAACTAGAGTTTCAATTTATAATTTAGCAAACAGTTTATATTTTATTTTACTCTCTTGTATTGCCTCTGCCTGTAAAACATTATCATTGACACAAAACTATAAATATTGTATCGATATTAAACAATATCGATATGTTGGTAAATGTCAATGCCATACCTAGTTGTATATTGTACAGCTTGAACATGCAGCACAATAATTTGTCCAGCCAATCACGGCGGGCGTCACTTGTTATGATTGGCCGTCATCGACTTGTGATTGGACGGTTTCAATACGCATTGGGAATTATAACGTTGTGTTACTCATACGAACTTTATTACTATACGCGTATTCATACCGACAAGTGAGGTCAACAACACGGCATACTATTAGGTATCCTATTTATAAAATTTTATGTAAATTTTGTAATTACTTAGCATAATTTCTTGCTGCAAGTATTTTTGTTCCCAAACGAATAACATTGGGGAGCGCGGTTACTTTTGCTGTGAGCCCTGGGAATAAATAATAATAAAATGTTTTTTTTCTTTCATTGTAACAAACAGGTATGTAAACATAAATACATTATTGAGACTTATAAGCTGTCTTTTTGAAAACAGCGACCATTTCGCAGTGGTTGGTGACAGTCAACTTATTAACAAGATTGTGATAGAAATGCGTTTATGAGTTAGGGGCGTACTATGAGTCGGCTTACACAAAAAAAGTTTATGAGAAACTTTCAAAGCTGCTCAAAACTTACCAGTAGATTAGTGATTAGTGAGGTGCTGAGACTAAATATCGATGTTCAAACGAGTATAGCTAATATTTTATAATAGGTAGCTCAATAAATCAAATCCAGTGCAGATGTTATCTTACCTTGTAATAAACTTACGCATTCTATAATCATCATCAACAGCCTAAAACAGTCCACTGCTGGACATCCTTAGAAAGGAGGTTTTGGCCTACCACGCTGGCCAGACCGGTTTGGTATAGGGTTTGTTTCAAGTTTTCCTTCTGTTTACAATGCTGTTGTCCTGTGTAGTTTGCTCCCTTAGTCGGCTCTTACGACACCCACGGGATGAATAGGGATGGTGACATTCCGTATTCTTAACCCGTCACCACACTGACTTCCATAATACTCGTATATAATTATAATTAGGTACGTGCCTTTGAATTGCCTGACGTTTCGACTACGTTGGACTGGCTGCACTCACAGGCGGAGTCCGCCGACCACCGTTCAGTAGTAACAACAACAATTATATAGTCCAGTGGTTTTCTAAATAAATATGGTAAGGTTCAAACGGTTTGTTGCGCCTACAATTGCCATATTAAAGGTCACTGTGAACAAACGCAGCTGCACTGTAATAGATCATGTCTTATTCCGTGACATTTGTTTTAGTTAAGGTCAATTGAATGTGCACCAATACGCTATAGACTTGTGGTGTTATACTCATGTGATGAATATTACCTACAAGACTTGTCATTAATTATGCCTACTAATTACTAAAATGAATGGCGGACTGTCTCGGTGGTGCTGTGGTAGCGTATGCGACTGCTGTGCTGAAGTCTCGGGTTCGATTCCCGGTTCGTATCAAATATTTGTATGATCTACAATTTCTTTTTCGGAGTTTGGGAGTTTTCTATTTATAATATGTATGTATACGTGTCAAGTAAGAAAAATGGAAAAAAGGTGCATGGACTAGCCGATTGTCGCCCTATCTATATAATATATTTAAATAATGTAATATAAATAAAAATCTATCTAAGTTTCGTAATATAAGTAATATAATAATAATATGATATTTTCGGATATCTGACTCATAACGCCATCTAGTTTCATACTAAGCAGACCTTTACTACCAAAGCTAGATTAACTGATAGAATACTTATAAGCTTTTTTTTGTAAATACATACGTCATATTATTCATAGAAAACACTCCAACTCTGAAACAAATATTTGCAGTTGATACAAATATAGAGGTGCTTCTCTAACTTAAGTTTCTCTAGCTTAATCTTCCTCACTCGAGTTAATGTAAAGTTTATCAATCAACTACTACCTAGTTAATTGATAAACTTTATACCTCGAGCGCTGTACTTTTATTCTGGATGAAGGTTATATTCTAGGTATGTCCTTCTTCGATACTCCCACGAGAACGTGTATGCAAATTCCAACGTAGTCGGACGAGTAGGTGCCTAGTTTTGGCGTGAAGCGTAACAAACATACTTTTCAATATCAGTTAGAGCTATTTATAGGACACAATTAAAAGTGCAGATGTATCGACTCCAAATTAGTACAATACTTTACGAATACCTCGTTCGGAATCCCGTTTAATGCTCGTCGACACCTACTCAATGTGGCGCCTTGTGAAAAATGACGTCACCCACCGCAAGACGGTACAAGTCCTCCCGGGTTCAAAATTCTAATATATTTGAGATTTAAATGTTTTATACAGGACAGTGTCTGTCGCCTTTTATTCTTTATATTTTCATACAACCGTACGTCTTTCTGTTCAACTATGTAAAAACTCTAGTAGATATTCGTATAGGTAGGTATAATGCTAGAATGGTCTGGAATTCTTTGTTCTTTCTACTTCCGGGCCATTGTCAACAACACAAAACAATATCTGATCTTTAAAAAAGAATTGGATGTATTTAAATTCTTGGCGTTACTCATCATTCCTTTTCAAAAATAAAATTTTACTTTAGGACAATTACTGACAATTAATGATATTTCTGCAAGAGAACAATGACGCACAAGAATTAGGGATTAAATAGAACGAATATTCTCCCAGTTCTGTCATTTCTCGCTGATTTTAAAAATATTTGTTTCGATCCCTTTCTGTCTTTTAAATTGTAAGTATTTGAAAACAATGTCATTGGCTACAACGCCAAGGTTTTGCGGGTTCGAATCCCGCATTGTACCTAAGTATTTTGATGCATGGCTATGCCTGTGTACATTCATCTGACCCTTAATAGGCTCAAAACCATAATCAAACAATAGTTTCACATGCCACATCGAATATAATTTGCCGTGAAGAATAAACACTGAGATATGTATTCAAAACATATATCAATACATTTATGCCTCTTGTAGAAATAGATCGTTATTTTGGGTTTATAAGGCACCATATAAATGTCCTACAATCTTTATTATAATTACGGTATCTACTTATGAGGCACTCTACGCATTGCACGGTGTCTCCTGCAATCTCACAAGACCGTCCGAGGTACGGTCGCAGCCTAGTTAACTGCACGGTGCTGGAGCGGCGGGTGTCGCGGCCGACACATTTGTACTACAAGTACATTAGCGTTATCGGGGTGTCCCATCGCGGTCCATCGCCGCTCCTAATTTAAGAGCAGTATCAATTTCGTGTGTCGCCGGGCCGGGCGGCGGGGCCTGTGCGCGGGCGCCGGCGCTATGTCACACACTCCACAGGACACACCGGGAGACATCGACACCTATATCAAAATCATTCTAGATAAAATTTAATCAAAGGGAGTAGATATATATACATACATTAGAAAAATATTATCGTGACTAGTATTCACATTTATTAGTGTGGTGAAGAGAGTGGCCTGACACTAACTGGGCAGCTCGGTACACTCCTCGATAGAGGTCTTCTGTCGGGCCTGAAACTAGTCATTTATCCCCAAATCTCACGCTTAAAAAAGACCGTCTTTAGTAGGTAGTTACTAAACACAAATGAGAAATATGTGTCGAAACCAAGTCGTCACTATTTGTGGCCAGGTAAAGCACTGTTTTTAAAAGCATTTTTTATGTTTATTATCCCTTAATAGAACGTAATGTATGTGTGAATATACCAAAAATGTTGGGGCATAATTCGTAAATAATCTGTTTTAGATTGTACACGAAAGAACGCCAGCCAGTAAGCTCGTTGTATAAATTAATAGTAGTAGGTAGTAGGCAATTTAATTACTGAGATATCTTTGTGTTATCACAACAATATTAACTGAGTTTTAGGCTGAGAGCCGTGGCCGGCTGCGGTCGGCGCGGTGTGTCGCGGCCGCGCGGCTTGTAAAGCGCCGCCTCAAAAGCCTTTCCGTGTTCCGCAGAGGCGACCCCTCCCCCGCGCCGCCCGCCGGCCCCTCGGTCGCCCCCGGGCCCGCAGTCCCTTGAGCGCGGCCAGTACTTCCGCCGCGCCGGCGCAATTAAACCAGGCGATAAATTTCCAAAGTTAATCAAATCACGGACGTGAGCGACTCACGGAGTCACAACCGTGAGCCGGTCGAGCCGCTGTCGCCTCCTTAATGGACAACGTTAATGTGGTCCAACCGCATTTTTACTAACATTAGGCACTCATCTTCGGAGACGGGCGAGAACTCAATTTCAGATTTTTTCCTAAACTTTGGCAAAATACGCAAAAACCTGCTAGATTTTGTGTCAATCCATTAATTACCACTGGAACGACCACCATTTTAAATATATTTATACTACACAACTCAATATAATTATTACTAATACCAGTTACTCACTAACTACACCCTGTTCATTTGCTTTTTGACAGTGGCTCGAGCACGTAACTGTGTCAGAGTTTGTAAACATTAAAATGCGATGCTAAAAAAATTATTTTCATTTATAAGTGCTGCTTATGACAATTCGTAGACGGAATGATTTAGTATTTCTTATTCTTATTTTGAAATGATATTAATTATTCATGAGTATTGAGTGATTGAAATTCAAGTTTAAACTTAGACTAATGAATAAGTGTAACATGATAGTCCCTTAGCCTTACGAATAGGTCGATTAAATCATCATCACACTAAATTCGCACCTGAGTCCTTTATATATGTATATTAAATGTGGGTAATATAATTAATAACTCATTACTCAATAATAATTGACTGCACGGATGGCGTAGTGGTTTAAGCGGTCGCCACGCCGCTTCCTACTACGCCGAGTGTTGTGGGTTCAAACCCCACATGGGACGACACTTTGTGTGATCCACAAATTGTTGTTCTGAGTCTGGGTGTTCTTTGTGTCCATTTCATGTATGTTTGTAAAGTCCCCCGCGACACAGGATTTATTCCTAATGCGGGAGTTGTCTTTTTTAAAGAAAAAAAAAGAATAAACAACATTAATTTGAAAAAAAAAAGATATGTATTAAAAACTAATAAAATCGATTGATATATTAAATCGAATCTACAACATTTTTGGTCATCAATAATTGTCATTTCTCGACCCGTTAAGCGCGGATTACACGCGTTATAATAATCAATTCGCGATCTAACCGAATCTGGTAAAGACACGGGCTCCACCCACCGTACTCCGTGGTCATTGTGTCTCTTACTATTATAATTTTTTATTCTATTATTCAATCTTTTATTTGCTGACCTCATCGCAAGGCTAACAAATTGGTCCTTCGAGCCGGATTGAACCATCGAACATCGATTTTAGGTACTCCGTTAATGTCTTCAATTCTTTATTTTAAATAAACTAAAGATTTTGAATAGAGACTATAGTTTAAATAGTTACTTAAATAAAGTAATTAGATTACATATAGGGGAGAGTAACCAATATTGAACGGCGCTTAAATTGGACCACTTCTGTATTTCTACCAAAATGGTACTATTTGGTATAGTATATTGGCACAAAATGGCGGTATATAAGTGGTGTTGCTAGCGCTCATTTTTGTGTTGTTGGTGTAAAAAAAATGGTGCCACTTGATAGAAATACAGAAGTGGTCCAATTTAAGCGCTAGTTCAATATTGGTTACTCTCCCCTAAATTAGATTAATATATTAGATTTTATTCTAAGGTTGCAACGCACCGTACAGGTATTTTAAATATTATCAAGTGTAAATACAACATTATCCGACTGATATATGCCTACTGACGTAAACTGTCACTTCGGTGATTATTATTGATCGAACTTTAAAAGTAATTGCTAAAACATAAAATTAGTTTATTGTCACAATGACGTCATCAGCAAAAAGTTAAGACCTACCTTATACAGCATAACCTTCTTATCAATTGGACCTCTATCAACTAATCTTTAAATGTTAATATTTTGAACTCGATAATGACAAAGGCCCCTTCACATCTAGTACTTACTTAGACATAAATAAACTTTATATGAGTAGTCGCAGATAACATAAAAAACAATAACACATCACATCGACATAACTAATTATAATAAACCCTTTTTCCTCGTTCAAATATTAGGTTTGCATTTACGCACACAGCGCGATAAGCCATGATTCAAGCTCCGTTACAGAGAACTAAAGCACTCGTAAACAATTAGGGGGAAATATCTTATACTTACCTAGTTCATACAAAACCAATAATAGGTCAATGAATCTAACCTACAATCATATGACCAATAAATGAGAAAGAAATACCGCAGTACGGTTTACTTTAGTAGTAACAATATCATTATTTTCCTGTCACTTTTTCTAATTTTATTTTAAGTCAGCTTTATGTTAAACATTAACTACGTGGGTGTTGTCTGTTTTTTTTTCTCTCTCTCTGGATTTAAATCTATACAAATTAATAAAATTGAAGTGTATGTTTGTAATGTCAAAATAATTGATTTTTTTCATACTCAAGGTTATTTGCACGATACCTGTGCC
This sequence comes from Arctia plantaginis, assembly GCA_902825455.1. Classification (NCBI taxonomy): domain Eukaryota; kingdom Metazoa; phylum Arthropoda; class Insecta; order Lepidoptera; family Erebidae; genus Arctia; species Arctia plantaginis. The sequence goes on along the minus strand of CADEBD010000034.1, from coordinate 745,223 downwards.
TAAAAACCAGTTTAAATATTTTTTGTCTGTCTGTTTGTTCCGGGTAATCTTTGAAACGGCGGGTACGATTTTGAAAATATTTTACTACCAGGCTATTTTTTCCTCTTAGAAAATCCCTATAAAATTTTGCCCGGTCCGGCAATCGAACCCGAGGCCTCATGGACTGGAGACGCGTACCGTACTACACTATTTATTTTTCAAGAATTCTGCAAATTGAACATACATTTTCATGTCAGCAATTTAAACGCATAGCGTGAGGGGTACAGCAAGTGCCGCATGGGGAAACGGGACTAAGGCTATAGAAACTGAGGCCATGTTCGTGAACCCGTAAGTCAATCCCGCGATTGAAGATATCATTAGACAGGGACGTCAAAGGGCGATTTATCTCTAAGTAGTATAACCACATAACTGGCCTGTTGCTCAAGTGGTGAGTGACCCTGACTGCTAAGCCGACGGTCGTAAGTTCAATTCCCACCCGGGATCAATTATTGTGTGTAATTTGCGTATGTATTTAGAAATATTTCAGTATGTTTATCAGTAGCCCGGTTACCATAGCACAGGTTCTGCCTAGTTTGTAATTAGACTGGCGGCTGCCGCTGCCGTGTGTGTGCCGGTATTGATCTCTATTGTTTTATCGCAATCCTTCGACTGTAAAATTTTCAACTTTGGCAAACTTAAAAACAAACAACAAAAAAATGTCTCGACCCAAAACCATCTGTTATCGTCGCATCTCATACTTTGGTCAAATAAAAAAAGTGAAATGCGAACAGATCCAAATAAACTCGGGACAAAAACTTGACGAATTGCACACACAATGGGTTTAGGGCAAGGAAGTTGTTTTAATGTCTGATTTGATATTTTTATACAATATTTTTAACATTGTTTCTAAACATATTTGATACGTCTGTTATGCAGGTACATTAAAAAAAAATATTTACTGTCTTAAAACTTTTTGTACTGTCGACATAAAATACTTTACATTTTGAACTCTATGTACAAAATTAAAGGTTCTGATTGAACTTATGTGAAAATATTAATGTTATAAATAATAATGTTTATTTGTTTATTAAGCAGTAACGCCTTACCTTCTAAACCGATGATATTTATGACTAGCTGAAACCCGCGGTGTTACCCGCGTTTAGTGTTATAACCGCGGGCAACGCCGCGGGGCGAAGCTAGTCTAAAAAAGTAGCCTAAGTTACTCCTTATGTCATCAGCTATCTGCCAGTGAAAGTCCCGTCGAAATCGGTCCAGCCGTTCCAGAGATTACCCGGAACAAACAGACAGACAGACAGACAGACAGACAAAAATTGTAAAAAATGTTATTTTGGCATATGTACCGTGTAAACATACATATGCATTTAGTAAAAAGCGGTTATTTTAATATTACAAACAGACACTCCAATTTTATTTATTTGTATACCTAGATGTATTTTAATTTTTCTACATGGATTTCTACATAATAAATGAAAAAAAAATACCAATCGAATTGAGAAAATCCTCATTTTTGAAGTCGGTTACAAATAACTGACTTCGATTTGGTAGGAAAAAATGAAATGAACACACACTCATTTTTTCAATCTGGATGTATTTTGCAAGAAACAAACACATTTTAAAAGTATCATAAATAAATGTAGGTATAGTTTAGTAAATATGTGTACGGTGGTATACGCTAAGTCTTAATAATCCCGGTCTTTCATCATCAAGTTTTTTTCTATGAATTCTGATCCTAGACCATAAGACTTTGTTAGATAGTTAACAATACGTACATGTTTTTTTTAACAAATCGCCAGTTTAACTGTCATAGATTTTTTTTTTAATATTCGTAAAAAACTTTTTTTTTTTGCTATTATTAACCATCTACTAGGGCTACTCGGTTAATTTAACTACAATTTTGGTAATGGAAATTATAAAACAATGTATCAATTACACGTCTTTGTGAAATTGATACATTGTTTTATAATTTCCATTACCAAAATTGTAGTTAACAAGTGCAAAAAAAACATAAAATAAAGGAAAAAATTGCCGAAGACTTGCCTTATAATATTTTTTAATAACTTTTTTTTAAATCTTAAAAGTCCAATATTTTGAAAATGGTTAGGTTTGGGATATGGTATTTCAAAGTGAAATCATTTAGAAATGATGGCAGCTACAACCCCTTAAAATATTTAGGTCGACTTCCCCAGTGACCCTGTATGTTAGAGTATTACGAGTACATTGAATGTGTGTGTGCTTAGCATATTATGTAAATATGCGCTTTAAGAATTTGGTTAAAATTTAAACTTAAGAAGGTGTTAAAAGTTATTAATTATAGAAGTTATGTAAATGGTTTTATCTTTCAAGGTAGGTAACATAAAATGGCAGAAGCTGTGGACACATATGTATTATTTATGTATGTACTAGATCAAAACATTATGCATGTTAGTTCTGAAGACATTATTGTACAATACATTGTTTGTGTTTCTTAAAATCAAATAATATTAAAATTTGAATGAATTCGTTGACAGAAATCCGTTACAGACATGGACATAGGGTGCCTTTTATTTGTTGAACTGTTACGAAGGAAAAAAAAATACTTTTACGAAAGCCATGCCGCGGGCAAAAGCTAACTGAATAATAAAGAATAGAAATTATACTCTTGAGATACACTGGAACCTTTGGTCAAGACGAGAAGAGTGGCCCTATTAAGTATTTTTTTAAATGTTCCCGGATATTAGTAATTATAACACAAAGTTTGTCATATATTCAACTAATTGTCAGTCTCTTAACATAGTGTACACGGCTGCGACGAAAATAGTAACGTAATGATGGTAATTAGGCGTCGACCGTGGTCGTCGATCCCCCAGTGATTAGTCGAATAAATCTTGCTAGTGCAGCCGCCGCGCGCGACTAGTGTCACACCACGCCGCACATTCATCAAAGCAGAAGGGTTCACGACACAACACGGTGTTCTACTCTATGGATGTATTGATCAAGGAACATAACAGTGTGATAGTTTGTTTAGATAAAAGGCTATAGACAACTGTTTTTTGTCTGTTCTAGAAATATATTCTCCTTCGATGTGTTTTGCGCATCTTAATAATAATTTCAAAAACGTTCTTTTTCTGTAAGTGGATATAACGAACACAGCAAAAGTAGACATAACTATTACTTGTTTGCGTTTTAAATTTAGAGAAATTGCAACAATTCAAGTTTATGTTTAGTAGGTGCCACTGATATGACGTCAACACATAATCCTCTATCGATTGAGTGAAATTTAAATTTATTTATATTTTGGCTGTAGACTTTACACATTTCTTATTTTATGACGACATTTACGATTTAATTTAGGGTCCTAAACGAAATCCTATGATTTCTACAAGCAAATCTATAAAAGGAAGCGTTTGGTATCATCAACAGCCTTGAATAGTCCACTGCTGGACATAGGCCTCAACTTAGAAAAGAGGTTTATTTATTTATTTATTTGGAAACTTAACAGCTATGTTACATATATCATGGGTGAAGTTAAACATTTTTTAGACTCTTAGCCAATAATAAAGTTTCGCGACAAGTAAAAGAAAATTGCGTGCACCACTTAAACATAGGCAATTGTACGTATTATATACTATCTATAATTTAATTTATATTAGGTATATTGTGCAGAGTGAGAAGTATTCCAAAAGAAAGCAACTTACAAAAACAATCTTAATTTGGATTCACAAGTATGATTGCAACTTTTTAGTTATTTGTCTTTTAAAGGCACTTTTTGAGAGGTGGAAGATGTCGATCTCGTCAAAATTACTATTGTAACAGCTAGGCAAACGAGTGAGAACAGAATTCTTAGCATAATTGGTGCGGTGCAGAGGAATACTGAACAGGCGCGTATGTCTAGTACGAGCCCCGGGTGTATTCAAGCTAATATTAGAGAGAAGTTCGATACTATCAATTTCACCTTGAATGATAGCGAACAAAAAGCTCATGTCTAGTAACACACGCCTACTAGATAGAGGCAGCAGATCATAGTGCTTGCAGTCGTCAAGATATGATAAAGGTCGTCTCCTTGTCTTAAAATTTAGATGTCTCACGAAACGTTTTTGAATTCTCTCAATTTTATCTGTGTATATAACATATTGGGGAGACCAAACAGGACTGCCATAGTCAAGTACACTTTGCACGTATGCGCGGTAAACAGTTTTAAGGCAGTTGATATTCCTAAATTTAGCGCACGTACGCATAACGAAGCCTAGATTTCTATGTTTTGGCCTACTATACCACGCTGGCCAGACGGGTTGGTATAGGGTTTGTGTCAAGTTTCCCTTCTCTCTGCAGTACTGTTGTTCTGCGCAGCCTTTTCCCTCAATCGGCTCTTACGACACCCACGGGATGAAAAGGGGTGGTGACACTGTGTATTCTTAATCCGTCACCACACGGACAAAACGTTTGGTATACCTAGGAGTAAAAATTGTAGGTGCATGTTACACTAAAGTGGTATACTTTGTCATAGGTGTGTCTTTGTATGTCAAAGACATACCTACATACAAACATAGGTATGCCTAAATCTCACGTGTAGACAAAAGTAACTCAGTGGGAATATTTTGGATATGTTAATTCAATTAGATGAGATTCTCATGTAATCTCTTGACCCCAAAAAGAAGAGCTTTTACTACCCTGCAAAGATACGTGCACCGTATGATCATCAGCATCCATTTCAAAACAAATGTCACCATGCTTGACCGGATATATAAAATCTTTTTACTACATTTCCAAACGGTACGTTCTCGAGAGCACCTGCACCAAATAACAGTCTGTGACGTCACTCTTTGCTGTCGTCATATCATTTACTTTTACTGTTATTTGGTAGCAAGTAATAGACACGAAATTAATATTAGGTTTATCTAATATTCTTATATCCAAGTCCTATCATCAACAAGAATTGTTTAATGGCTTAGAATTTATTTTTACGAAACACAACAAATGAGTGCTTGTAATTGCAAATCGCGACATGAAGTACCTATCTATTGTAATGAGTTATTATCGCTCAAGTAATTTATTTTTTAAGTCACTCGTAAATTTTATCTTTATGCTAGTTTTTGCGCTGCACATTAGACGTCTGACAAGTAAGAGGCTGCGGACAGATCTCCTACTAATTGCCAAGGCTGATCTCACACTATTTTTTCTCGCAGCGACACACGGCGGGAATGCTTTTATACTGACGACGACCGAACCGATTTAATGTGTTAATCCACTCCCATTGCCTTGTTTTTCTGTTATTAATAGCCAACAAACAAAGGATACGTGTCCTGCTCTCACATACGTTAAACAGGTGAAAGGTTCTATACGTGCGAGGGTCTGTTATCATATTTTGGATTATTAATAAGTAGGTGTGGTGCATAGTAGTCGGTTCACTCGACGTCACTGGATTATCGGTGCATCATGCAGTTAGATGACTAACTTACCTTGTAAGGGATCGTTACGCAAAGGGCGGAGAATGGCGCCTCTGCGCACGCGCAGCACTCGTGCAAATAGGGCACCCCGGGCTTTTGGACAATAGCATTCCTCGGGGAGACGACCGGTGAGTAATAAAAAAGCTTTTAACTTTTGGTTGAAACGTAGTGAATAAACAACTCACGGATGTTTGTTTTTGTCGACGTTTGCATATTTGTAGTAATCAGTAATAATGTCAAATAATTCTATACGCTACAATTTAAAAAAAAATGTGGCATTTTGACTTAGCTGGGGAAACACTTCTTACACAATATAGAAAACAAACGTAGACTATGATTGTCGATACGGCTGTAGAGATCGGGTTTTAGGCAGCCCAACCATCTGAGGGACGGCGGACGGTATGCTTGTTTCTAACCGATATACATACATATTATAAAAGGAAATAGTAACTTATGATATCTTCTCTTTATCTATGTGAGAGAGAATGAGAGAGAGAGAGAAAGATAGATAACAACTACTGTTGCCGGGATTTATAAAGCAAGTGTAAAGTTCGGTTCGCGTAAAGAGGTCGCATATGTAGATCGCAAATCTGTCGGCGAGTGTGGCTCTCAGAGAGGGCCGCTCTAATTAATTACCTCTGGCGCGAGTGCCACAAAAAAACAAACTTGTCGCGGCTTAAGAGCAGCGGCGCCAGCACGGGTCCCGATCCCGGGGAGGGGACGCGGGGCGCGGGGGCAGGCGCCTACAGTGCGCGCGCGCATGGGAACTGTCACCAAGCAGTGCTCAACTGCACCGATGTCTCACATCGCAGTATCTACGCATTGTTATCAATTCATATGAATAATAATAAAGATATGTCTCATAGAGAGTCTCTAATACGTTAGCGCCGGCCTCTTAACGAACCTCACTATAAATATCGAATTAGAGTTCCGGAGTGCTTTCCTCCGCTGCGCGTTTCGACAGCAGTCTTGGATAAGAATTTTATAACATGTACTTCGGTTTTACAGCCTCCATTAGTGACTGCCACTAACATTGGTTAACATTTAGCTGGATTGGAAATACGCGTTCATATTTCATTTTTTGTAAAAGAAAAGAGCAGACAGCTACATACTTATATGTACAAAGCTGTTATAAACTGTGCAGTTATAAAAAATGTTTCTAAGGTACAACAGGGTCTAGTGGTTAGTGGCCCTGACTGCTAAGCCGGAGGTCGTGGGTTCGATGCCCACCCAGGACAAATATTGTGTGATGAGCACGGTCATTTTATCTGTTTGGGTGTAATTTATCTATAATATGTATGTATTTAAAAATATATAAGTATGTTTATCTGCAGTATGGTTACCATAGCACAGGCTCTGTTTAGTTTGGGATCAGATGGCCATGTGTGAGATTATTATTATTAATTAATTTCAAAAATCTACGTTATTATTATTATTATTAACAGTAGAACAGTTTACCTATATATACCTTGTCATCATCATCTGCCTACCCTTTTCCCAATTTTATTTGGGGTCGGCGCAGTATGTATGATTTTTCCATTCTACTTTGTCATGCGTCATCTCACTGTTTACTCCCTTCCTAGCCATATCCTCCCTCACGCAGTCCATCCACCTTTTCTTCGGTCTGCCTCTTCTCTTGAACCCTTCAACTCCCATACCTAAAACTTTCTTCGCCACATTTTCCTCATCCCTCCGCATTTTACCTATATATACCTTTTAAACTTTCGCGTTCCATGATAATTAATATTATTTAACGGGAATTAACGCGATCTCTTATTTAGGGTATTACATAGTCACAGGCTGTGACCACGGCCGGTGCAACCTGGTCGAAACGTCAGGCAAACCAGAGGTATGTAATACCCTAAATAAGAGATCGCGTTAATTCCCGTTAAATAATATTAATTATATATACCTTGTATATATAGGTAAACTTTTGTACTAGTATATATTTTAATTTTAAATAGATACATGTTCTGCAGGTAATTGGCAATTACAATAAGATAGATAACTAGTTGTAAGTACTTAATTGCAAACAAGTTACGTACCTAGGTACACGTCAACCTTTTAAAAGAGGGTAACATTGATACTTACTGAAGGCGACTGAGAGGGGGTGTGGTGAGGTGCGGTGTACTGCCAGGAGGGTGAGGGGGGGGGGGTGGACATATAAAATGCAAATGTGTAAAGGACAGATGTCGCGGTTGTCGGACAAGGTGTCGAGATAGTGGGTTGTCGCGCGCATTGTCTCGCGACGAACGAACACGCCACAACATTATCACCTTAAATACAGTACATATTGTAATGGCTAATATTCATCTGTAATATATTACTGATCTACTTGCTATTTAATACAAAACCTGATAGGTAGGTTTTCATGCAATACTTCTTTTTAACGACATAATTTTAACGCTTACTAAAGCAAAGAAAATGGGTTTGAAAAACTAAGAAGAACAAATTGCTAACCTATTTTTTTAATTTATTTATGCCTGAATTGTTTCTTAGGTACACATTTAAGTATAAGTAGATGCTTACTTGAATATATTCGACGTTACTTAGGTATACTTACCTATTCGTTTCTTTTCACATTTACTTAACGTTATTTAATAGCTGTAACCATTAAAGGTATTAAATTATGTTATCTTTGTTCTTTGTGCCACTATTGTGTGATAAGAAATGAAAAAATCTTTTCAAAGTTTTAGTTAATTAGTGACTGAACAGTTCTACGAGTTTCAAAATAACAAACATATCTAGTTAAAATCTTGAACAAAAAAAAAAAAAACAATGAACACACCAGTTGGGTTACTTTGAGCAAAAATATTTAAAAATGCCTTTCGGTAATGACACATTCTAAATTGTCTTTTTACTTTTCTTTCAATGCCAGTGGTTTTAAAAGCGTCAATGGCGAATATCTCTAAAAATGATTATAATTATTTTGCAGAAATTGTACGACTTATACACTTAATGATTGCCAAACTTAGTTAAAAAATAGTTTACCGCTTGGTTGAGCACATGGCTAAGGTTACATTCTTAATTATAATTATATTTTCTGGGACATATTACACAACGCTTTCTAGACTCAGAACATAGCTTGTAAGTAATAGATGCACAGATTAAATAATATTAATACGTTCCGAGACACAAATATACACATACACGGATAAATATTTAAACTATTGCGAAATACTCATGTTTATGTACCTACTTGGTAAAATTACTTATGTTAAAGTATAATACAGGTATTTAAGTATAGCTGTGATAAGGTTACATCCTTCGTGATATAATTATCATGTGTAAAAGGTTTACTTACTACAGCTTTTTTTAAAACTTGTTAGGCTATCTTTGTGTCTTCAGTTTTAGTCTTGAATTCATTTATTTATTTGGAAACTTAACAGCTATGTTACATATATTATGGGTGAAGTTAAACATTTCAATGCCTTTAATAAAGTTTCCCGACAAGTATATTAGGTAAGTACAAAGGTTGAGCCTATATCTGAAATTTAGATCAGACTTTTCCAAGTTGAATTTATACCTATACTTGGAAGTTTAATGATATTAATAACTATTTATAATTTAATTATTTTGGTGAAATATAAAGACTCGTAGTCTATTATTGTTTAAACTTAAATAAAATTGAATTGGCTGATTTAGAAAACTATATAATTGACCAGAAACGCTTGTAGATTATATAAATAATATATCAAATGTCATTATCTGCTTTGTTTGTATATTGTTGAAGCCTAGAGATTATTCAATTAAATTGACATAAATAACTGAAGAAAATTGCTAAAGTACAAAAAAAATATGTTAAAATAAACAAATAACATTTCATAAGTATTCACAAACATACTTACGGTAAAATCTTTGATGGTCACGAAATTTACGCCCTATTTATTTGCCAACAACTAGGTCTCTAGGGTACATGAACAACTAGCATCAAAACATTAAACTTAAGTTAAAAACAGCGCCGTGTATTACCAATACTCGTAGTACGTACAAGAAGTAAAGTAATATAAATACATTACACACGCAACAGAGCGATTCATTTATTTTAACTTTTTTAGACTTCAGCTTCTATTTAGACTTGAATAGAACGTTTATAAAGCCCCTAATCCTTGACATAAAATGATTTTATAATAAGGTTACAAGTTCCCAGAGCCCAGGATCTCATGGAGCGGTCAGTTTAGAGACAAAAGGACTTTTTAAAAGGCTGTTATCTTTTTAGGCGCCAAGAGCCTTAGAAAAAAGATCATAAGTCTGTCTTTAAAGCGTTTTGAGCATCTTTCTTTTCACTTCTGTCACTTACTGGCAGACTTAACACGAACAAATCAACTTATGACATTCTGTAACAAAACAAATATTTCTCAGCGGCATCAAGCTTACAACTACTGAACCCAGTATCACATTAACATACTTTATGTATTTCGATTGTCTTTAAAATCTGGTTTTTATTCCCGACACAAAACAGTGGGGTAGGTATCACCCAGGTGTATAAGTTTAATATATCTGTGTGTCAGTGGTCAGTATCATAGCTCCTGACTGACTCCTGACATAGCTACTTGACTTTGATTTAGTGTGTTTTGGTTTGAAAGTTGTTTTGATCAAAAATACTACCATTTTTCTAACTATTAAAGGGATTTTTGAGGATTTTAACTCTTACCTAGTCGGTATTAGGTGTAAGTATGTATACCTAATATAATAACGTCTATGAACAATACAACAGAATAATAAATATTAATAGTAGGTAATAAAACCAACAACATGCTATAACTAGAACCGGAAAAATGAGTTAATCACGTAAGGACATATTTACCTAGGCCTTCCGTCGTAGGTACCTAATTGTAATTGTAATAGGAACTCATCTCCTACAAATAGTGACATAGGCATTTCACAACCAAACGAGTTTAGGTTTTTATACGTTATTTAAGAATTGCAATTTGGCGACGTTAAATACACAAAATTCACAGGTTTAACTTAAACTCTGAGACTTCAACCTATACAGATACATATGTCCATTAAACTATCAATGGCGTAAATTTTTCACTGAGTAGGGAGACGCGACCGCGCCGTTATAATTAGAGCCGTCTACTCTGCACCCAATAGCGAGCGCCAGCGCAGACAGTGGATGGTTGCGTAACGGCGGGTCCTCAGGCCGCCATTGGCGCGGCCCCGTCTGTCTGCCGCCGCGGGTGTCACTGACCACGGGTGAGTGCCTCCGCGGACCGGTCGACGCACAACCACATAACCGACCACTAACTAGCTATGTCTACAGCTTGCTTCGATGTGTAGGGTGTCTACGTATTTTCAACTACGAAACTATTAATTGAAAAACAAAAATAATCTCAGGATAGTGTTCCACCAAGGCCTTGTTGTACCCATTTATTGACCTCCTTATTGGTCCACTTTCGTAGCGTAAATTAACATAATAAATATACTTTAATATATCAATTAATATGTATATTTCATCCACTAGACGAAACCACAGTTTTGGTTAATAAGCGTTTTAATCAAAGTAATTGAATTAGATTACGTCCATATTTAAAATAATAAATGACTCCAAAGTTAAAAGGAAAGCGCTTTCTTCAATTTAAGCTTATCTCATTATTTAGATTGACAAAACTAACAATCTAAGAATCGCCTTGTTATAAATAATATAAAATATATCGGTTAGCGGTGGTCACCCGCTCGCCGCGTCTAATAAATTACTATGTGGCGGCGCAGGGCACGATCGCCACTCGATCGCCCGTTTATTCCCCCAGCCGATATGGAGGGACATTACACACCCTGCCGCCCCGCTCCCGCCCCGCTCCCGCCCCGCTCGTGCCCCGCTCTGGCCCCGCTAACGTAGAGGCGGGGCCGGACGGGGCGGCACGCACACTTCGTTTCCCGGCGCGACTCGGGGCGGGACTCGTTTTTCTCTTGTTTTTCCTTTTTGTTTGGGACGCTGATGCTTTTAGTTGTAACAACATTTTATTTTGGTCTTGTAATTGTAAGCTTGAATGTTGGTGTGCAGGACAAGCTCGTTAACGGTTCCATTTGTTTTATTTTAATGTTTTAATTGTTCCTTTATTAGCGTGGCTTAGACGCTACGAAAAGACATCTAGATGGTCTTCAACAAAGTAGTTTTACGGGATAACCATATAATACAATTATTATGTATCATTTGTAAAGATTTGTAGAGGTAGGGATAGGTTAGTACATAAAATAGAAATTAATATATAACATATTAATTTATGAAATAGATTCCATTTATGATTCTACTTACAAATATGAATGATAAATACAAAACGAAATAGACCAGCAATCCTGATGTAAAAAAATATCTAGCTAGTGGTACCTGTCTAAGCTAAAATATCAGCCTTACGTCCAGAAACTTCTTCGTTCGAAATATACCTACCCAATAGAAACATTACAAAACGGGCAGATTTACTAAAAATAATAGTACCTAAATAATAAGCTTCGTGTTATGCTAATAAAACACCACAATTGAGAGATTTTAGGTTTGAACCTTAACTTAATACGGAGACCCTCTCCTTTGAAAAGCCTTAAGCTTTGTTAGGTAAAAATTACAGAAAGAAAGTAACGATAATATGCCATCAAATATAGTATCTGTTTATAATAGTGAAGTAAACGAATGCTTCAAAATTAAAAAAAAAAATGGAAACAAGGTACCAAACAGTGAAACTACATCTGCTTGACCTATGGTTACCCCCTAATTTTCGAACTACCTATATACAAAAACAAGTTGTAGTTTTTAGGTGCATACCTAGGCAATAACTTGCGGACCTCTACAAATAACCAACCACGCTAGGCAGATACAAAAATAAACTTTTCATATTCACAACACATTAATATTTATTACGTACATCATCATATTACAGATAACCAACAGTAGGTGCACTGAAATTGTTTGCACTGCGGTAGGTAATAAATATATTAAATAAATAGGCAGTTTATCATAATTCAACTCACATTAAACAAAGGTTCATTGAAAAGATAAATTGTTCACCTGACAAACTTTCTATGAGCCTACCACGATTTTCACATGGTACGTTGAATGGGCTGAGTTATCGCCGAGGGCCTGAGTTATCACGCTCGCTGGGAACGCATTCCGACAATAAATCAGTCAGTGTGTCACGTGTAAATCTTACAATTATTTAATTAGGTAGAGTGTAGAGCGGTGCGAGCTTGGTCGGCCAGCGTGCGGGCGACTAGTCGCAGTTTTACGAGCTGCGTCAACTGCGTCGTGTGAACACGTCGTAACGTTAATTATGAGAGCTCGTAACTGTGTGTATTCTAATGAGCAGATCTTAGAGTGTCAAGATTAAATAATAATGAGAACATAAAATCACAAAATCTCAATAAAACGACTCTAGATTTAACTCATCCCGTTCTACGGATTTCCGATGACATTAGTTGTTGGAACTAAGTACTAACGTGGTCACGCAGTAGAGGTGGCATTACTATTACTGATTACCTCCAGCTAAGCTAATAAGTACTGGTCCTGCGTGAGGTTTGAAGCAATTCTGACAATTTTTATTCACAAAACACATTAGGAAAGCAGTTTTATTGAATTTTTAAGCTTTTCCGTCTCATAATATATAATTAATTACTTCGGAAATGAACGCTGTTAATAGGTATTACATACGTTTTAATTGCCTGACGTTTTGCCCGGCCTATTAAACGAAACTATACAGTATAAAGTCTAGTCGTATTTGTGTGTTTGACACAAAATCATCATCATCATCATCATGTCGCCGCTATGTGAAACATAACAAAGGGTTTTGATTGGTTCAGTTTATGGCTGGCCGCATCATCATCATCAAATCATAAATAGTCCACTGCTGGACATAGGCCTCTCCTTAGAAAGGAGGTTTTGGCCTACTATACCACGCTGGCCAGACGGGTTGCTATACGGTTTATGTCAAGTTTTCCCTCTCTTTGCAGTGTTGTTGTCCTGTGTCCTCACGATCTAAAACAATTACAGTAGTTTAAATACAAAGGGAAATTAACGATGAATAAAATACCTCTGATTACAGAACTTGAATGACAATGAAAATAGAATCTGTCACAGAGTTGCTTGTCAATGAATATCGATATATTATGTACATTTATAGAAACACAATAGATCAGCATGTTTATCATACAATTAATTAATCAAAAGGAAGGAAGCAATACAGACTAGCTGCCCGTATCCCACTGACTCAATATCGCTATATATAGGGGTAAATAACATTATAATATATTTATTGTCTGTTATTTCATGACTCAATTAAACAATACACAATATGTAACTTCATTAAATCAATTACATGTATATTTGTCCGTGTGGTGACGGAATAAGAATACAGATTGTCACCACCCCCTTTCATCCCGTGGGTTTCGTAAGAGGCGACTAAGGGAGCAAACTACGCAGGACAACAGCACTGCAAATAGAAGGAAAACTTGACACAAACCCTATACCAACCCATCTGGCCAGCGTGGTACAGTAGGCCAAAACTTCCTTTCTAAGAAGAGACCTATGTAGAGCAGTGGACTATTGAAGGTTGTTGACGATATGTATATTTTAGTGAAATAGTTTGCCTATAATATAACTCCTTAAATCCCTACATTTTTACTCGCTTTATATTAGCTTCATTTGTATGTTTTTGGTTTATATGTTTGTAACGACCCCGCGATTTTGACTGACTTTAAACGGTCAGAATTCGTTGAAACTTTGTAGATATATCGAGGACCGATGACAATACACTAAATTAAAAAAAAAATAGTTTAAAAAAACTAAAAAACACGCTTTCTATAGAAAACCAAACTAGAAACTAAATTTGAAAAAAAGCGTGGGGTGCTTTTTACTATTGACAACAGGCGCCCAACGCTTTTTTTCAAATTTATTTTCTATTTTTTAGTTTGGTTTTTTTAGGTAATCTCTTTCCAATTCTCTTTCCCATCCAAAGTTCTCCTATTCTTCTCAAATTTATTGTTACTATGGCTCTTAATCCTTCACCGTGTGGTGACGGATTAAGAATACAGAATTCATCCCGTAGGTGTCCTAAGAGCCGACTAAGGGAAAAAACTACGCAGAACAACAGCACAGCAAAGAGAAGGAAAACTTGACACAAACCCTATACCAACCCGTCCGAGCAGCGTGGTATAGTGGGCCAAAACCTCCTTTCTAAGGAGAGGGATATGTCCAGCAGTGGACTATTAAAGGCTGTTGATGATGATGATGATGATGATGGCTCTTTTCACGCATATCTTGTGTGTATGTAATGTTCTTAAGTAGCTCTTACCCGCGGTTTCCAAGTTTTTTTCCGTGATCATAAGTAACCTATGTACTAGACCAATGTATCTCTATGCCACAATCAACCAGATTCGTTCAGCCGTTCTGACATGATTATATAATAAACACCGACCTGAACGTTCGCATTAATAATAAAATACCTCGTATTATCTACAGACCGAATGGATTGTGATAATTAAAGGATCCTTACACACGTCTCGACTACCCAAGTATCTTAGGATAAAATGAAAAAACTAAATGGTGGATTTTAGGGCATTTTCAATAAAAAAAAGATATTACTAGCATATTGGATTTTTTTATTTTCTAAACAATATCAGAATGAATGGTTTTAAAAGATTGTACCTACTTAGCTAAAATATAAGTGTACACATTATACCTAAATTTTTTGTTAGCATTTCCATAGCTGTCGAGTTCTTGTGTCGTGGAATGTTTTTGTTATGTGGTAGGTACATATAATTCCACGTCTTACCTAACTATGTAACTCATGAATAAATGTGGGTGCCAACTAAGATTGAATTACCATAGTTATTATCTAAACATTTTAATATTTTTTTGATATGTTAACTCTCTGTGACAAAGAACAGTCTAATAGGCCTATGGTAAAATGGTAAAATTATTGAAGACCTTGATGCCAAACGACAGCTTCGGCAAATTCGTCCTGAACCCTTCTCAAACTACACTTACAATACGCAGGTTCAGCTTTACTGTGCCTCATGTGACCGTGTATTCAAAACTAAATTCGGTTTTGCGAGGATGTCACCGTCGACGGATACGACTGGGAGGGCATCATCTTCATCAGATTTCAGGTTACGAAGCGAATGAGATAAAGTGATTATCTGATGGCCAATTACGGGCACAAGTTGGCTACTCGTGCGAAACCGGGGCGGGTATAGATTGTTCATTTGCTTTGATGCTTCGTTTACCTATTTGAAAATTGAGATTTAAAAGTATGGTACAAATGTAGAATGTAGGAAGATATAGACAACTTTTTGTGCGTTCCATTCTTGTTCGTTATAATGGCAGTAAGAGTTATTAGCAAATAGCAACAAATTGATTTTGGCCTACAAACCTCTATGGCGACCAATAACAACTTGACGGTTGAACAATGCTGCTAGATTTTTTTTATTAAAAGTTATTCCGTCTTTAGAAAACCTTTCTACCTTATCTAACGTATATAAGGTACACCACTCCCCTATTCTCACCTCTCACTCCGCCACCATCAGACAGATGTCGCTAATGACGCTAGATGCGCACGCGCCTCACTTTTTGCCACCACTATTAATGGCTCTATCAGTAGGTGCGATGTGGCGACAGATAACGGCTCGTCCGTAGATAACGAGCTCCTAATTGTTGTGTCCCTTCCCCGCCGTGGAGATCACCTCCTAATGGCGGATACGTGTAATGGCCTGACGTTTTAATGTCGCGCCAATTATTCAAGGGTGACTTACTGATCTGTTGGCGCCACCGAACAAAAACTTAACGAACCGTAAATTGTTATAAACGTAACGAAACAGAACGCACTGTTCCCCTAACACATTCTTTACCATTTAAATTGAATAACTTCTCACAATTACCTACGCCTCACATATTCGGGTTCGTATTGGTTACCATACTTTTAAAAGGTATTTATTTATAAGGATTTTGTGCCCCGCTGTCTAATCATAGCCGTAGCTAAACACGTCAGCTTCTGTTGTCACATTTTGATACACATCATACGTCATATGTCAAATATCAAGTAGGTATTCCATAGTAGAATTATCATATAAGAAATATTTAAAAAAAAACAATAGCAAAGCTCAAAAAAAAATTAAGTAAATAAAGTGAGCGCAAACTTCCACGTCAAGTTAAAACTTAAGTAATATTTTATTTTTTGTCACAGATTTGGCTCCGGCTAACTATCTTATCAGGATAATATAATTATTTGGATATAGTAACAATGTTTATTAAAGGCTTTAAAAGGTATACGTTTTGTAGATAAATAATTACCTAATTAATCACTACATATAAACTGTAATAATGTGAACTGAAGATACAACATAATTTTTTTTAATTAATGCTGGACGCAATTACTTTTAAAGTAAACAAAAAATGTGTGTAGTTTAACAATGTGAAGGCTCGAAGTTGACTTCTCAAACTCTAAGCATTACACTTAATTGTTTAATTAATATCTAAATTAATGAGTTTCTTTACCTATAAACCGAATACAAGCTGTGATGAGCCGCCGACCATCATCATCACCGTCGTGTGAAGTCTAACAAACCCTTGTAAAATCGCGTCGGCGTTATTTGCACATGTTATGATTTAAGTTTTTTGCATTAAAACACATAACCCATGAACCCTGGCAGCACTGCACGGCTTTGACTGTTGCTGCCGTCAGTGCGTGTGTGTGGAGTGTGTGCAGGTGTGCTGGCCACTTCAGGACACATGTCGGGACGTGGGAACTGCGCTACAAATGCGTTTCGATGCCGCGCGACATTCTGAAGTGGCTGCTGATATATGGTGATGCGGTGGTTTTTGTTCACTTGTCGCTTCAGGGTACATTCATTTGTGGTGCCGTGTAGGTTTAATTCAAATTCTTAAAATAGAACCAGATCATCAGAGTATACCCCATCTAAACTATTTTATTATCAATAATCTATTTTTAACATTTAAAACATGAACCAAATCTGCCCATGAAATTACCTATTTACAGTCTATTTGTCCATCCAAAGGTTGCCTGTAAGATATTGCTTTTTAGCAATAAGGCCGCCATTTGTACATGGTCAATGATTTTTTTTATATTTGAAATATCATTGTACATGTTCATTAACTTTGAATACTATTGTATGTATAATATCCTGAATTGGTGTACAATAAAGATTATTCTAGGTATTCTATTCTATTCTACTCTAAAATGACAAATTTAATAATGTTTATGCTACATTGAGGTGTAATATAATAGAGAAGACACGAGAGCTATCCTGGTCATTAAAATAGCGTGCGTAAAGCGTGTACCTGCAGAGAAGCACTCACACCAGGCCGACACAATAACACATTAGACTAGGTGCCTATATGTAACGATAGAATTGAAACATCAAACAAAAATAGTGAATCCAACGTCTCGCATGATGTGTTACACAAATAAACGGTCCAGATGTAGTTCGTAATAGCGGAGAGCGGTGGCGGCTAATAGCTCCGTAATGAACATTGATTGATTATCGAGTGATACGCAGCGCTCGGCGGAGCACCCGCGGCCGGCGGCGGCGCCCGACCGGCGCCCGCAGCTCTCAAGTGCTTCTAAAACGAGCATCGCACGTTGGCCTAGGTCGGACATACAGACGCACATCCCGATGCGATCCAAACGAGATACAATCCAGATATGATTGGAGATATAAATATCTGTTAAGATAATGCGTCTTTATCGGACTTAACACAGTAAGACAATTCAAAACACTTTGAAGAGAAGATCGTCCTGTCAATTTTTTTTATCTTAGATTTTATACTTTTTTATCCTCCTACTGGTGAGCGACTTCAGGCTTCGGTTGCTGCAGTCTCAGTCCAGTTCGCAGATCGTTAGATCCATTGTCCTGTATGTTTTCCTTATCTTAATTAACTTTTTTTATTTGTTCCACCTCTGAAATACAGGTATTATATGTCCAAGGAGAATTGTCGTCAGGCAGGTTGGCCGGTCATGAAATACCAGCCGAAAACCTTTGTAGACGGTCAAGAAAAAAGGCGATGATCATGATTAAGATACCTATACTTTTTATAAGCTTTTCTAATTCTTCTTTATCTGAAACCTAGTTTGTATAACGCCAAATTCAAGCTCAACGCAGACCTCCAACTGTAAAAAATAATAATAATATTTAAAAAAAAATAGAAAAGGACGTCCAGCTATTCAAGTTATGCGTTCGCTAATGAACAGAATTTTAGTTTTAGTTGGGTATAATATACATTAAAAACAATTATAAATATACGTTAGCTACAAAAGTACCTACTTTGTTATAAATAGTTTAATTGTATCAATTGCTCCAGATGGTCAACACGCTCCTTGCTCCTTACCGAAAATGTAACTTTTAACCTAATTCAAAAAAGGAGACGTTTTAATTGTTATTTATGGTTTCATTTTACATATCAGTCATGCAAATGATAAACAGTATTGGGTTTTAGTCCTTGACCCTTTGTAGAGTAACTAAAATATCATGACAAATTTTAAATGAATAACATAACTCCTTATCGGGTGATGGCAATTAAACTATGATTTATGGTATTTGCCACAGATAATATACATACTCTATACGTCTTTTAAATTTATCACGTTTTGGATCCCGGCTTCATTATAAACCAACGTTGCTTAGTACTTTTTCTATTTCACTGAAAACATTATGTAAAGACGCTGTTACATTAAGAATATAAAAATAAATGCATTACAAAATAAAAATGTGAAAGTTTTAAGTATTAAGACAATTGCTAACATTAGAATAATAAAAGTAAAAGTAACGCGCTTAACAGCGGACAGCGTTTAATTTTATTAAAGAGCTTTATGCCTGCAGTTTCGCTCACGTAACATTTTTAATATTACTTAAGGATTTAAATTTAAAAAAACTATTTAATATGGTCTGTTACAATCGTATTGTCATACGCAGTTATTTAAAAATGATCTAATATCACTCTGTCCCCACTTTTGTGGTTAATAAAGTTGATCAGTTCTATATTTAGGCGTATCGTTACTGCGTATTTGTTAATCTACATAATACCAATCCAGCGGTTCGGTGGCGACCACAACGAAAGCACCGCCGGCCTTAGGTACCTACACAATCTGGTGGCGTGATAGAGATATATTTACAGAACATAACGATGATGTGACATGATGCGCACTTGTGGTCCGACAATGATTCATATGTATCAGAACAAATGACCTTATCCTCTGATTATATAGAATGTTTCTTTCTATAAATCTACCAAATGCGCCTTACCTACTGATGGCAGGGGCATTCACATCTTTCAGCGAATATTTTAGTCGTTATCAGGGAATAACGTCAATCATTCAAAGGAACAACCACAAAAGCATAATGTAGTCTCCTTTTTTGGGCAAAAAAATGTACCTCAGTTGTAACTATCCTCTAGGAGTTGCTAGGAGTTATTGGAACGAAGTTCCTTATCGCGCGTTGTGAGAGGGGGCTAGACGGAAAAAAATCTCACGAAAAGTTGTAACGACACTTTTTATGTCAGTCATTCAGCGCCATCTATCGAATAGATAGGAAATCATTACTTTTAATCTCAGTATTTATTTTGAATTGTCACTTGTCAGTCATTCAGCGCCATCTATCGAATAGATAGGAAATCATTTCTCAAGGAGATTTTACCAATGTATAAATTGTTTTAATTAGAAACGAACTGAAAAATATGTAGGTAATAGCCGCTTTCATAGATGGCGTTGTAATTAAAATCGTGTCGAATAAGTTTTACTCGATCGTCACAACTTCGTTCCTATAGGGTGTCAAACGACACCACACGGCTTTTTTTTTAATTTCGTATAGTTCTATTATAGGAATAGGAAACCGTGGGGAAAGTCTGAACCATGAAGGGCAATACTTACCAATATGCGTGTCTCAAGTTTCAAACGCCTCGTGCCGCTCTTAACTTTGCCAAGGGTAGACTGGGTTTTCCCTGGGTTAACTAGTTAGTTTTTTGACATCGCCTTTTTAAGATTTAAAGATATATTTGGAAAAGATGCCTACGAAAGCTGAGAACAAGAGTTATGAAAAAAAACAGTAAATTGCCACAAGCTGTTTTCTTATCATCGCAGTAGGTACCTATACCAAATTGTATTAATTGATTCGGTTCAATTACGACGTCGAGTTCGCTCATCATAACGACATACCTATAACAAACCAATTCGACGTGTTCTTGACCCGGGCCTTCACGGCCATCCACCAGCAGGCTGTACCGAGAGGCCACCCGCCTATCCCGGTCTGGTCTCGCCGCCCTATCCGGCCCACTAAACCTGTAAGTAATATAAATTCAACGAATAATTTTTCAGACTCGTCCATAAATCGACAAGAATATAGCGCGAGCGTCCGACCGCTAATGTAACGCGTAAATCAGCCACGATCCGACAAAATTCATACCAACTCTCCTTTAAAATATATACCTTAAAACAAGGAGATAAGGTAGAATGTAGTTATCTCGTGCGGAATACAATTAGTTTAGCGAGGAACATACGTTCAAGGGCAATGGCTCTAGCGGGGAGTGCTCGGACCTATGACGGGCATCCCCGGGTGATATTGAGTGGATAATTTAAATTACAAGCTAATGAGTACAGAACGTAGATAAGGTTGTCTTGATATTATTATTCTGATGTTCTACATGAGGCTATTCGCCATATACACCATCGCGCTGCGAATGTATTTCTAGTTAACAGGTATGCAAGTATCGGTAGATAGGTGTAAAAGTTTTTTAATTGTCAGTGGAAGCAGCATGTATCCTCCACTACAGTTTGACCTATATTTATGATTTTCTCAGTTTTACTTAATTATTATGTTGAAGTGACGACCACTGTACCAACACTTTACTGAACATCAGATAATAGTGACCAAACAGTTCAGTAACTTATCTCCTCTGTTTGTTTGTCCACCAATTTTCTAGTGAAACATCATGAACTTTGATATAGACGCATTGCGATGTTAAATCACTAGCATAGCTATAGTGGCACCTTCAACACATGTAACACTGTAGCGGGTTGAACGTGCAAAGGGAATGTCACGGAGTGATTTACGCGGTCCGCCGCCAGGTGGCGACACCGCGTACCTCACGACACCGTCGCGACATTCCAGCGAGCGCGGCGTGGGTGCGCAACGATCTGTTTCCGAGGGAGAAGCGCTGCAGCTGAGAATGTTGTTTAGTGCTTACAACATACTTAAAGTTCGTAAATAACTTGTAAACTATGTTTACGGTATAAATAGGCGAGCTGCACAAGTGCTCTTAATACCTTACTATCTTTATGAAGAGTATAAAATACAGCTATTAATATTAATATACTTTTACATTATTTTGCTTTCATTTTAAAATAGATATTCCCTGCAGCTTTACCTGCCTTTATGATCGCTAAGTGTCGTTTCGTGATGTTACACAACATAGTCATTCCTCAAGAATTACTTTAATGAATAGAAAAATAATCATTGGACTCTAACTCGCAGTTCACAATTTAATTGATAAACGAACTTTTCGACTTCATTACATTGGTAGATTAGGCCTTTTACGCATTTAAGGAGTGACCATAAATGTAGCATTTATGGTCACTCCTAAAGGTTATAGGTTGATACCAAAAAGCCAAATGACAAACTATCCGGCTGACAGTTCGAGAGGTATCTAAACGTATAATAAAAAAAAACTCAAACTGTTTAGGTAATATAATAAATAACATCTGTCACTTATAATTATTATTAATAACTGTCTAGCTTTAGGCTCGATAAAAGCCTTTAAATAAAAGCTGAAGTCACTTCATACGTTGATAAAGAGTGCCTTTCGATCCCAAGATATGTGAGGAATCCCCCAAATACACACATCACAAGCCATATCTATAATAAATACCTATTATATAGCTTTTATTCTATTATTAATATAAAGCTCGTAAAGTCGCAAGGTCATCGCAACGTGTGGAAGGAGGTGTAATTGTCGAGAACCGTCATAAATTTGGTCGGCCGTCGATACGGGCTCCGAGCGCAACGTACCTACACATAAATCTACCGCATTCACTAATGGCAACAAATTTACGAAACCCGAGTAACACATGCGCCGACTGCTTCTAAAATATAACTCACCTTAATTACACTCAATTCATCATAAAGACACGACGGTGTGAAATAACAGACAGTATTACATAAAATGTTTAGAGAAATACCGAAGTTCAGATATCTAACAGACGTCGGACACTCAGCACTTTATTATAACTAAAGAAGTCTAGTGTGAGCATGTTGGTTATTCCTGTACTCTTAAATGATTTAATATTTTTTTTATTCATTTACTTTTGAAGTCACCTGGAAAGTTCTTAGCTTTGCTTGAAACCAATAGATGATTTTAGGTCAGCAACGAGTTACAATATCAAATACAAAGCATGTTAAATATTTATAGGTGTTCACAGCTTACCATAGATATACTCATGGCTATCATGAGATTTTAGAATTTTAGATACTTTGCAGGATGTTAAACGACAGAGCGGCTTCCACTTATAAAATGCAATAAACAAATTGAATTTCTCCTTTCTAGACCTTTCAATAACACACAACAATTTTTAGTCTCCTCTCCACGAATACTGAGGCCTTGTTTCATATATTTTACTACCAGATGAAAAGTACAACACATAAAGCGCTAAGTTATAACATGAAGCGCGCGACGACACACAGCTCTGAGCCCGCGCACTCACCATTAATTGTAATAAACATGCTGACACAGCCAACAAGTTGTGTATTACATGCAAAACGCATCCGAACACAGCCACGTGATTTTTCAACTACCTATAACACCGAAATGGAGCCGTAGGTATGATACTTTATGAGACAAGAGTTACAGAAACAGAGCTTATTTTATGGACAGTACTCGTTACTGGAAGACCTTATCTAAAGCTTGCAATATCGAAAATACCTGTGACAATATTGGCGAACGTGTAAAATTGGGACCCTAAGAACAGCTTAGAGGACCTTGATTTACTAGTCTGGCCATTAAGGGCATCTTTGAATGCAGTCTCTGCGGTTAAATAGAACCTAATGATCCTGATGATTTTTTAATAAAAATATTCAACATTTTCAGAGTTTTAAAAGGTTTCCTATTTTGGTACCTAACCAAGAAAATGGATTATTTGAAGGAAACGTATTTAAGATGTTGTAAAAACAGCCTGTGAAATCAAAACTATGTTTTAAGTTTAAACTAGACTTGTATAAAGCCTATGCGATAGAAAGCAAGCTGCAAAATGTAGCATCATATAATGTAGCTACCAATTTCCAACTTCCATGTAGTAATCACGACAGAAAGCTTCGGTCCTCCAATAACCTTCTTCTTCGTTGTCCGTCCCACACGTCTGAGTTTGTTGGCTCTTAATTTTTCCTTCAGTCCGTTCTTCTTTGGAATGCGTTTCCACTCGAAATCAGGATGGCTTCCAATACTTTTTCCTTTAAAGTAAAAGTAAAGCAGTATCTGGTCAAACAACTGGCAGAATCAACTTGCTCACGATTTCTTTTTATTTTAATACAAAATTGTTATCAGTATCTACTTGCGTGTGTATGTATGTATTTATATACTTTTATATAGTATTTATGTATTATAAGGTATATACTTAAATGTAATGTTAATATGTATAGGTGCAGTATATGACAGATTTGTATATGTGTATGTATTATATGATTTTGTACAAAGTATATTTACAATATTAAATGTCTAAATTAACTGTAACTAAAATGCACCTACTCTCTCTGCCATGCTCTCTAATGCCATGAGGCATTCTCTCCCAGTCAACCTCCAGGTGATGTAGAAATATGATGCGGTGGGTGCAAAACAAAATAAAAATTTAACATAATTGAAGTCCAAAGACATACACAATATACACACACACACATACATACATAAACCTTCATAAATTTAATAAAATATAATTGAAGTGGACGAAAAATTAAAATCCACATTTGCTTAAAAAGATCCCTCGGGCTTCGGGCATTCCATGCTCTTGTTTTGCGTTAAGTAAATAACCAATGTTTATATTTCACTGTTTTCTCATTAACGTGATGTGAAACTGTTAATAAAGGCAATTGTCACGAGTGACACAGTTTCTTGTCGCAATGACAGGGTTTCAATAACACAGTATTAGGTAACTCAGTCACTGTGGCAAGCGCATCTAACAAACTGACGTACTGCTTGCGTACGAATTACTTCACGACCCTTATGCTGTTGCAATAGAAGTCACATTTGATTGATGAGGATGCTAACAACATACTGTGATAGTAGCTTATAATTACGTGTCTTATCTCGAGGTGCAGGGGCGGTAACGCGTCGATAAGGCCGCGCTGCAATCGCAGTGTGCTAATCACAGGTACAATATGTACACATACCTACACCTATTATGTTTTCATATCTATCTGTTTCCAGTTTGATTGACATAAAATTAATATTTTGCTACCTGCCCTTTTTCAAATATTATTCTAAATAATAAGTATTGCAAATGTTGCTTCTTTAAAGCTAAAATTAGCCGGCTGCCGGGGCAAGGAAAACTGATAGTGTGAGGGAGCGAGGTTAGGAGAACACGGGACTGAAACTGATGTAGATCGAAGAGTGATAGGGTAACTAAGACAAGGGTATCGCCTGGCTTATAATTGCAAGAATACGCATCTAATAATTTCGTTTCACGGTAGGTGTCAGTATAAAAAAAAAGCCTTTCCCGAAGTAAGAAAAAAGTGCTTCTACGAGAGCGAAGTCGCTGGCAAAAGCTCATCTAATACATAAATAAGACTTACTCAATTACAACAGTATATTTTAACCTCAAATAAAATTCGAGTTTTGATCTTTGATCGCGATCCTGGCAGTTTAAGGTACAGTTAATGATTAAACCATAAAATTAAATTGTGGTAGGCTCGGTAGGTATCTATCAAACGAGGAACTGGTACATAACCCACAGGCTAGTCGCACAGTTAAGCTGGTACTTAGTTAGTTAATACAAACCACACGTTATCTGTTTACCTCCAGCTATTGTCACAACAAGTACAACAAATGCGTCAACAAGTGCCTTTGGACGTCGAAGACGTCATCTTCCTCCTTAATTAAGTGCAATTTACGATTTGTTTCGTGGTCACAAGATATTATTTTGTTATGAGTTTATATCAAAGTTATTGTTATTGGATTTACCTTATAACAATATTGTTAGTAAATAAGAACAGGATAACTTGTCCTATCGCACTATTTCCATTCGCCTCAACACAAAGTACCCGCAGGATTTAGAACTTATGTTTAAGAGTTCTCTGGACATTTGCCGACAGTAATCCTTGTTAACTTATGATCAATTAAAATAATTTTATCAGAAATTACACAACATAGCATAACATATGCTATGATCATATATGATCTACAGTTCTAAGATAATTATTGACATTAATTAAGGGTTTTGAGATCCTGATAAAAATTCTGATATCTAGCTTTATATCAACTTTTTATCATGTATAATAATTATATTTATAGAAGTATATTTCCACAAAACGGCACGGAAAAGGACCACATAGAAAACCGAGGCCGGTTACTCATCTTGAAGCACCTGAAATTCGGCTTGCCAGTCGAGCCCGCCGGCCAGAGCAATTTCTGATATTAGCAGATCTTGGTGCAACAGGTGTAGATGGTTATACAGGGGCAACAGCAGCCACCACAGCAACCTCCACAGCATCCACCGCAGCACATTTTTAATAGGGTCTAGAGTACTTAAAGTCAAAAATAAAGCTAGAAGAAAGTTGTGGAAAAATAGACTGATTAACTGTTTTCACTTTTTATACAAGTTTTTTTGAGCTTTTTACAATTGGTGTCTTTTACTCCGGCAATTTGTGTGTACTTTGTACTATTTGTACTTATATTATATACATATTATTTTATACATAATAATTTATTATTTATTATTGTATTATTATATTATTTTATATAATAATTTATTTATATTTATTTATTTCTTTTAATAATTTATTATAATAAAAATAAAAAATAAAATTGCCTCAAAAAACGTAATATATTTTCAACTACCGATATTTATACCGATGCCAATGTCCACTCGATGGCATCTCAATAGCGTGTCAGTGGTATGACAGTGGCTTGACGTGTACATAAAATAGCAGAATTGAGGCCCAGGTCAAGTGATTCTTCCTGGTGACTTGCCGCCCTACGGTTTCATGGCAAATTGTATTACTAATCAGCGCATGAACTTACATTGCACAACACAATATTAGTGGTTCCTACATATTTCAGCTACTCTTCATCAGAAAGCGATGTGAATGACGCCATAAGCCTTTACTGAAAGACCTGGATATCTTTAGCTAAAATATATCTTATCTTCAACAGGTAGTGCATGTGATGCGAGCTCGCTGACTGAACCTCTGAGATCGACAATGTTCGGTAGCGCCGGCGGTGTGGGTGGCGTGAGCGGCGGTGGGGGCGCGTACGCAGGCGGTGGCGGAGACTGCGCTGATGGCTACGGACTCGGCTACGTCGCTGGCGGACCGCGCCTGCAGCAATACGCTGCGCACTTCGCCCCTCACCAGAACGTCTGGCATCATCATCATCCTACGCACCACGATTCTTACAGTAAGTACATTCATATTCTTTAAAGACCACAAAACTTAACTAGAACTATTTTGTTGCTTAGAGTCTTGCTTGATCATCAGATTAAGTCCAAGATGTCTAATTATTCTATTAACATCGAAATTGCACAAACAGTAGGTACCCTAACATTTACTGTCAATATTTGCCTGCTTATTTATGTAATCACAAGTGAAACTAATAAATAAATAGAAAGAAAATAGAAGCAGTAACAAAACAGCCGTCTGGCAAGTACCTAAGTAGGAATTTGAAACAACTCGCGTTTGCACTTTTGTCGATTGTCACTTTTCCTGTACCAACTTCATGCTAAGATTTATTAGAATCAAAGTTCTGTTAGGTAAGTACTTGTACGAGTAATAAACAATACATTGATTGGTCTGGAAATATTAATATAGCAGTGCGGTTAGATTAGATCCAACGCGAGTCACGGGGAATTAGACGCGCAGGATTACTGGGAACTGATAACGGCAAGCAGGAAAACAATTAGAGCGACCATAGGACCGTGTGTGCGTGGTCATCCAGGACCGGTGGAACACAACAATAATTCCATAATAGATCTGTGGCAACTCCCACACCACGGAGTAACTCCTGAACGACAACTGCTAATTGTGTATCGCGATATGAAGAATTCTCTTACTGATGAGCATAAATACAACTTCCCAACATCAACCGTTGGGCTGCGGTCCGCCAGGCATGATCAGCTCGCCTAGCCAGAGGATCCTCCCTTTTTGTTGGAGGGACACGACATCCGTTTCCCCACAGATCGATAGGAAAAAACTATGCGTCTTGTTATTCCGTAATTAGCATGACGTGTCCATTAGGTAATTAGCCTATCTCGTAATTAGTCAATAGTTTATCTTCATCAATATCATCATCAAAATCATCCCTCTTTGGAAACGTAATCATTTTCAATAGCATGAAGGAAGAAGGTTTATTGGGGAAAGGAATACGAATGAGCCGATAGAGCTAGGGTACGGAATGTCGCAAGCTTCGGATGGGTACACGGGAGACCACAGAAGAGTCGCTTACACGAAAAACACTAATCTTCTGCTGCATTATCAATGGTTATTGTCCAAGAGTTTCGTTGGCACACTGTATAAGGGAATGCCGTACCGTTGAAGCGTTTAAACGCTGCCAATACCAGTGAAGTCGATTGTGGGTGAAAAATTATACCCCAGCTTCTCCCATCAGAGCTCTGGTGCCTCAATGTGAAGCGAAAGAATAACAGGAGCATTCTAATAGTTATTGTATTTAACCACGTTGTTCTACTTGTGCGGAGATTAGGTACTTCCCAGATGCAAATATAAGTTTGTTGGATAGCTAAACTTTTAAGCTTTAGCTGTTAAATTTAAACCATTTAATATGAAAGTTTGCACACGTATTGTCAGTGTTACATAAATGAATATAGCGTAACCATAAACAGTACTATTTCGAGGGAGAACATTTACGTTTGACGTGAAAAGGTTTGACACGAGCGGAACCACGAGCAAAAGTTAGTTTGTGCGTAAATCTGCTTCGCCTTACTTCTTAATTGCGCTAATTTATAGTTGGTTCTACTGTATTTTCGTTCAGTTTTATTAACCTATAAAATAAATTAAAAACCGCGGCTGTACTAATCGCAATGTTTGCTATAACAAAAGAAAACACTTAAGAAGTATTTTGTTAATACTCATAAAGTTGAATGTATTTTTTTATAGTTTTCTGCTTTGCTACCTTTATATTTCTGTTATTAATTGACTTACAGATAAAACGTAAATAGAAAATAGAGTATGTAAAATATTTCAATCATCCAAATCATAGTGATTAATTCTATGACGTACTCGTAGTGACACATGGATGACTCACGGTGGGTATAAGTGAGGCATTCGACCCAATCAAAGCATTTGTAGGCACTGATAGTCCTCGATATAACACAAAAATACATATAATATATTCACATGATGTAGGTATAATTTATAAATATGTCTGAGTATCTTTATAGTGAGACAAGTACACTACCATTTTATAACAAAATAATTCGTTTTTCCAAATTTTTTCTATGACGTTCGCAACCTGTATCCGAATAAAATAGTTTTTTTTTTTTATTATTATAATCACATAAAAAATACACAATATATGTGAAGTCCCTGACTGCTGAGCTAGGCTCTTGGCCTGTGTTACAGAAGTCAGTGTCTTCTCTCATTATGAGGAACACAGAAATCTTATGCAAAAATAAGTGCAGTGAGATGAGTAAATGTGATGAAAGTGCGTAGTGTGGAGTGTGCCGTGCGTTTGTGGTGTGTATGGTATTTAAGTGTATGGATGTATATGTAAGTATGTATATGGAGTGATATGAGAGGTGTATATGGTCAGTTTTTAGTCTTTATGATAATAATTTTTCAGTTTGGTCATAGTCTATACCAAGCAACCAATTCTTTAATTTAATTTTAGCTTCGCGATTAGATAAGGGATGAATGTTTGTTAATTGATTTATTCTATTATATAAGAAGATAGACATGTAGGCATGTTGCCGTCTGGCAGAGGCTGTACGACAGGAGACGGATAAGCAAACATTTGTCATTGTACGCTTTCTATTATACTCCTTAGTATGGTAAGGAGTTTTCTTGTGTTGCTTTGAAAGTAATTGCAGTATACACAGTTGTCTTACTGTTAGTACTTCACAAGTTGTAAACAGAGATTTTGTTGGAAATCTGAACGGACTGAAAGTCATGACTTTCAATATTGATGTTTGTGCTATTTCCAACCGCATCATAAATGTCTTACAAGCGCCACCCCAGACCACAATACAGTAAGAAAGAACTGACTGAACCAGAGCGTAGTAGACAGTGCGTAATAATAAAAATTCACATGCACGCCTCAATTGCTTGAATATCCATATAAGCTTTCTGGTACGAGCTGTTAACAGGTCTATATGGGGACGCCAACTTAATCTTTCATCCACCAAAACACCAAGATATTTCACATCCGTAGATTTAGCTATGGACGGACATGAGCAGCCTATATTCAATGTATTGTAACATATATGCGCCCTTATATCAACGTTCACAGGTTTAGTTTTAGAAATGGAAAATGGTAGGTATTTGGTTTTTGAAAGATTTAGAGTAAGTTTGTGGCAAGCCATCTCTTGATTCTGTGGAGACCCATTTCGGCGACACGCCCAACCTCATCCCAGGAGTCTCCATGGAAGACTAGGGCCGTGTCGTCAGCATAAGTAAAAATTTGACCTTTGTAAAGAGTTTGTTGATATAAGTCATTTACATATATCAAAAAAAGACTTGGTCCAAGTATTCTGCCCTTCAAAGACATTCAAAAATATTAGTAAACCTATTGGCGTTGGGTGTTGTCCCGTACAATAAAAAGGTCATCATCTCCTTACTGCTCTTAACCTAATTTTAGGCACAATTTACAAAGGGTTTTTGTTCTTAAATATGCGTAATTTATCGATGACCTGACGCCATCCCTCCTTGGTAATGTAAGCGTTTTCAGACGTGACTAAGGAAAAAGGTCAATTGTGATGGGACTAACAGATACTAACTAACTAGGCCAAGTCTCAGATGGGAGATAGGACTGAGACTACAGTAAGGACAACTTATTACTTAACAGTCGCCCCGTTGGTCATGAGGAATTCTTAAACAAACACAAAGTTCTTAAACAAAAACAAAATTTTAATACTTAGAAAATGCGGTTCTTGAAAACTTAGTTGGTAATTTGGATATCTTTATTAGCTATTGAAACGTCAAACATTGATAAAATGAGACTGGTTACTGACAACGCTTAATTAATGATAGAGAAGTAAGAATTGGACGTAAGCAAAAATAATTGAAAATGGAAATAATTGAGTCAATTCTTTTAGTACTAGCCAGCAAAAGAAAAGTTTTTTAAAGGAACGGCAAAAAAAACGTCAGGATGGTCCAAATGGAACTTCTGGTGACGGGCCTGTTGGTCTAGTGGTTAGTGACACTGACTGCTAAGGCGGAGGTCGTGGGTTCGATCGAGTGGGACTCAGGATAAATAATTGTGCATGAGCACGATGATTTATTCTGTGTCTGGTTGTAATTTATCTATGATATGTATGTATTTAGAAATATATAAGTATGTTTATCAGCAGTCTGGTTACCATAGTACAGGCTCTGCCAAGTTTAGGATCAGACGGCCGTGTGTGTGATGTGTAAAGGTATTATATTATTACTTCTCAACGTCACCCGTTGTGCTAATTTTAAGATTAATAAAACATTGATGTCGGTCTAGCGGTTTTAGAGTCCCGATTAAAATTTCAAGACTTCTTTTCAATTTTCCATTTTATTAAAAACTTTTTCCTCCCCTGCATACACAGTAAGTGAAGGCTCGCCTTATAACATCACTTATTCTGTCATTAGATCTAAACGATAATGTCAACTGATTGCGTATCTTACACGACAAACTAACAAATATGTTTACGTACTAAACATATATTATTTACCTACTAGTTCAACAATTAATTATAATGATTAGTTTGGTAATGATATTTATCAAAGATATGGCTGATTAGTTGCTATTATCGTTGGGTGAACCGACCCACCCGGCCGCGTTGGCATCTAATAGGGAATATGCACGTGACACCAAAATGGACAAAATATTTTTATTTGTAATGTTTATTGCTAAAAAAAGATACCCATACAATTATTTTTGAAATTTATTATGATTTAGTAGTGAAATTTAATCATCAAAAATTGGCTTTTTTAAGATTCCCTCGCAAATTTCTAAAACGCAACGCTATTGGTTGAATAAAACGTGACGTCAACCTACACTGTCAAGAGTGTCAACAAGTTGTGTGTATTTGTAATATTTGGTTTCTGGTGATTATTTGTTTCATTTTAAGTGAATAACTAATACGTTTTCATGTTAAATTATTAAATTCCCGTGTAGAAAGACTCAACACAATGACTGAATATACTTTGTCAGGTGCAGTTTTGATATTATTTGGGCACAAAGGAACGGCACAATATTTATAATAAGTTTTTATTGGCTTTCCATGGTAATAAGTTAATTTTTATCACTCACTTTTTGAACTTTGTGAACTTCACTCCGTTGTTGACATCGAATTCGCCTGAAAGTGTAATCTGACGTCACAAAAAAAGCGCGCTAAAATGGACGTGTTCAAATTGCCCCAAAATGATAGTGATTTCAATAAATTTTTTTTTGCTTAACGGTTTATATTTCGGATGTGTTATATTTATTTTTGGTAATGTAATAACTAGTAGAATCGTTAAAAAAAATAAAAAAAATACATGCATATTCCCTATTATAATACCTATAATGAATTATGCTGGTATAGTACAGATACTCCTTTTTTTAAATTTTTTTTTGAAGGTGTGGATAATCCCTTCGGATCTCCTGCTCCTCGGGGACTCAAGAGCCAGGAGTATGTAGTGATTCCACAAAAAAACACCCCGATGGCCGGCCTCAGGTGTCCTACTCTGGGAGGACCCGGACCATGTTATTTCAGGTCCTCCCCGATTTGGCACCATGCCTAATCAGGCCCTATTCCAGGGGAAAACCCTTCCCCCTTCAATCACGGCGTGGCGGCCCGATTGCGTCTTAATGCAATTAGGTTGCCATTCTATCCCGTACCGCAGTAATTAATCTGTCACCAGAGGTCCCCACTCTCTGGCGGTCCTCGGAGTACAGATACTCCGAATATAGTATTCTATATATGCAGCCATTAATATAATTACGCAGGCGGGTAAATCCCAAAGTTTTCCCTATATCCCACTGTTTGGTTTTCCTTATTAAAATATTTCAAATTTCATGTTATTATTAGGCACTATGTTTTCACCTACGAATGTTCAATACTTGAAATATTCATCCGTGTAACAGGTAATAATTAAATAAAATTATACTCGTACACAACCGCCTTCGACCTAAATTGATGAGCTCTGCACTTCAGACTGCAAGGATGGCGTAGTGGTTTAAGCGGTCGCCACGCCGCTTCCTACTACACCGAGTGTTGTGGGTTCAAACCCCCACATGGGACGACTCTTTGTGTGATCCACAATTTGTTGTTCTGAGTCTGGGTGTTCTTTGTGTCCGTTTCATGTATGTTTGTAAAGTCCCCCGCGACACAGGATATATTAATAATGCGGGAGTTATCTTTATATAACATTACAAAAAAATTACTTGACCTAAAACATTATTTGGCTAGTTTGGCACTTCAACGCACCATCTATTTAATATTACTTTACTTTTGTGCTATTACTTTACTTTATCAATTACTTTTAGGTAATCCTTTCTATCGAAGAGTTGTATTACAATAACGTTGTATTTTTAAGTTTGAGACGTCAAAACACCGTAATTTTTTTTATTTATTTTTTTCTCATCTCACACACAGCAGTCTGATCCCAAATTAGGCAGAGCCTGTACTATGGTAACCAGACTGCTGATAAACATACTTATATATTTCTAAATACATACATAATATAGATAAATTACACGCAGACACAGAACAAATGATCGTGCTCATCACACAATTATTTGTCCTGGGTGGGAATCGAACCCACGACCTCCGGCTTAGCAGTCAGGGTCACTAACCACTAGACCAACAGGCCCGTTTATAAATTGATTTTTATTTTATTTAGGAGGTATGGTCTTTTCGTTATTCCACTCTTCTTCGTCAAATTTCCATTCAAATTTAAAGAAAAATACAACCCCTAGGGGTGTGAATGAGGGAATCCATACGTATCGTATCGTATCCATAGTAAACGTCTCCATCCATAATATTATGAAGAGGTAAAGTTTTTAAGTTTGTATGTTCGGGGTAATCTCCGGTACAACTGATCCGATTTTGAAAATTCTTGAACTGTTTATAAGGTAGGTATATTACGCCTGAGTGCTATATAATAGATTATTTTTACTGCGATAACCGATATACTCGTGGGCGGAGCCGCGGAAAAAGCTAGTAAAGAATACAGGTCATGATGAAATAAGCGTATTGAAGTAGGTTATAACTACTTTAAAATGTATTATTGTAACAATTATCTGCAGATGATTGTAAGATAGGTATTACAGTCTAATTCAGAAAGAGCCACAGCGTACTGTTTTCGTGAAATATTAAAATGTCCGAGTTGAAAAGGGACTCCCCCTTTTCAGTTACAAACCGATGATATTATTATTAGTAGTGATGTGCCGGATATACGTATCCGTATCCGCGGATATCCAAGGGAGAAGAGAGATCCGTAACCGTATCCGTATCCGTGACTTTTTTGGCGGATCTTTCAATACATATTAAATAGATGAAATTCTATATAGGTGATTTTGTATTCACTGTAAAACTCTTAGGTATGTGTTTGTAACACTATAAACAGCAACTTTTTTTCTGGCCAACGTCAAAATGAAAAAAATTGGTTCTCCATTCAAATAACCAATCAAATGTTGTTAGTTTGTATGGAGAAACAATTTTTTTTCTTTCGTTTTCGGTGTTAGTCCAGAAGAAAAGTTGTTGTTTATAATTTTACTAATATGCACTTCAGAAATTTTCAATAAATTTAAAATAACCCTTAATAATGGTTATTAGGTACCTATGAAAAACTATTGAATTCTGTTCAGATTACTTTTTATTTCTTAAAACAAATATTTGGCACGTTTGTATTGCAATCATTTATCGTACTATACAAAATATAAAGAGCCATCTTTATAATGAGATCAATCAAACATCTTTGTATTAGCTTATTAAAATAATGAAATATTTAAATATCAACGGCAAAGCGTCAAGTGGCGACAACTATCAAGGTCACGGGCTCCGATTGAGTAAGAAATTTAAGATCCGTATCCGTATCCGTATCCGCGGATCTTGACACCAAATATCCGTATTCGGATCCGTATCCGCGGATATACTTTGTTAACGATCCGGCACATCACTAATTATTAGTTTGGGGAGGTCTTTAGTAATTTTTGCCGCATAAATATACACATTACATAGATATTCACATATAGATATATTCTATATGTTAATACATGTGCTATGTAATGTTTAAATACTTGCAAAAGTTATTTAATTCGAAGATATGTATACAGTATGACTGTTTCAACGACTAACTAAAGCAAATAGGAACAGAGATAATACCGTAGTTACAAAATAGGTATATTTGATAACAAACACATTGTCTGATAGTTTTATTATCGCTAATATATATAATATAATTGTAATGCGGCTATCTTATCGCGTTTCGAAGCGAGGTACTCTATATATATATTCGTACTAAATATTTCAATGAAACAATAATAAAATACAAATGATGGCCAACAATTTTATTGTCAATTAAACTTCAGTTTTGTAAAAAGCAACTATCAGTCTTCAGTGTGTAGGCGAATACCAGCAATCAAACCACAGAAGTGAATCATTATCGTTGACTAATTCTCAATACACAGATATCATTACCAACTCAGCAGGATAAATCGTGTTTTGTTTCATTATTTTCTATCTTATTATATTTAAAAATAAGTTAGAAGCGAGCGCGACTGTTACACACAGACCTACTGCCAGCAGGAGAATCTGTGCTCGAATCGATCCCGTTAAAGTATCGACTATAAAACCTTCACAATATAAATGTTTACCTCATCACGTCCGCACACAATTCAATGAAGTAGAATCGGGTGTCAAGTTCTTGAATTATGGCGGCGTGTTGTGAATCAGTGGCGATAACGGCGCGTGCCGCGACCGACCGCGCCGCGCCACCGCGCCTCAGTGCGCGCTCTGACCCCTGACCGCGCCGGTCGTGGTCTGTACACACATACACTACTCTCTGGTGATCAACCACACTTGTCTCTGTCCGATATCCTGCGGCAATGGAAGCGCTACCTTATAATCTCGATCTACCAGCTCACTGGTTGCAAAACATGGCGCTGTTCGCAGGTCCGTCAGTAGATAATACTTATTTTCGAGTATTTTTTTTAGCTTTATATAATATCGGTGTGTAATGTTACTGTGTGTGGTGCAGCTGGCGGTGGCGGTGTGAGCGGCGTGGGTTCCGTGGCCGGCGGATTGTATTCCCAGAACATGGTCATGGGCTCCTGGTGTCCGCCTTACGACGCGCTGCAAAGGCCTACTGCTTACGGTAAGAACTAAGATTAACATTTTATTTAGCTTCTTACGAGAAGTACTTATCTTTGTGTATCCTTTACATGTTCTGTTGTGATGAGTGTGTAACGAATATACATATATCGTGTCCATCGTGTGCTTGTACCGACAATAACACGATAACATTGTTATTTGTCGCGTTGATCTGTTTAATACAATAACAAAATATGTGTGTGCAGCTAATCTCTGTGTTATCTAGCTACTTATGGTGGTCGTCATCTGCTCACTGGCGATACAAGCCATCATATGACATATGTTCGTGCAAACTTTAATAACAACAGTAATCGCATTTTCTAGTTAGTCATCTAACGTTTTAACTACACATATATACCTACCTCGTTTTGCTTTTGTTTTTCGTATATAAGTATATTTAAACACTAATTAATTAAAGGCGTATTTATATACGTCACTATTCAATTGTATATCGGCATGGGAGTCCCCTTGGAGGTATGGCTATAGACACGTGGGCAGATAATATTGTAACCTTTTATTTCTCTCTTGATTTTTTAATGTTTTAACAACGATAACAACACTACTTTAAATACTTTTTAGTACTAAAATAATGAACAGTATAATAATTTATTTTTTCACAAGAATTGTGTAGTCCAAAGAAATCTAGAAATAAGCATAAATTTATTAGGTGTTACTTAGTGTGCAATTCTGCTAACGGTTTATAGAAATTTATGTATATATGCACTTTATATGCTCGAATAATATTCACACTATCATCACACAAAGAAACATTAAAAAATTAATTTAATAATTCGTATCTACACGAAAATTAGCTGCCCACACCTGGAACATAATTGTAAATTTATTTTAATACGTTTAGCACAAAAACTAAACAGCGATTAGAATCTAGACTTAGATAAAAAGATAACATAGTAGGTAATTTAATATCTAAAAATAACTTAACATATCTCACGCACGACAGCCTCAACCGTTATGGTTGAGGCCGTCGATAGCCCAAACATCTCCGAGCGGCGTTACGTAGAGATATGGCTTCACTCTGCATTCTCTATCGCATATATCATGGAGAGTGCTCCGAAGAATTGTTCGGACTAATACCTGCCGCAACTTTCCGCCATCGTTCCATCTTCATCCCCATCACCTGGATAGTTGGCGCTCTACTACTGTGCACTGTTTGAGACACTTTGCCTCGCACAACCAATCTGTGGAAGGGGTTATCGTCTGCGGTATTTCCGGACCAGAGTTGCAGACGGTCATGGGCGACGATGCTCACTTTCCATCAGGTAACCCGTCTGCTCGTCTGCCACCTCTATCATAAAAAAAATACTAGGCGGAACCTTTTTTTTTTTTTTTTTTTTTTTTTTTTCCGTGCGGAAATCCCCTCGGATACCACCTGTCGGTGGCATGTCGGACTCGAACCGACTAAAACCGCACGCCTTCGCCGGGTACTAATAGCCGGGGAACCAGGTATACCCTAGAAAGGAAGGCCCTGGTGCCCCGACATACCTCGGGTCATCTACAGACGAGTAGACGACCCCCGCCCCGTGTGGGAACCCCATGTTCCCTGTGCTCCCTGAAAGCGAGCGCGCTTCGCAACGCGCTCGCCGCCACCCCGGCCTGCTTCTGCTAGGGTGACAGATGGCCTCACCTGTCACCCCCAGGCCTGCGCTTATGGAGGACGGAGGTCGTTCTGCGACCTCCGGCGCCTGAGTCGCCTGCGCTGCCTGGCCCGTGCCCGGGCCTGGCGGGCCGGGAGAGTTCTAAACCTCTCCCGGTCCCGCTCCGCCGTCTCCTTCGCGAGCATAACTTGCTCGCAGAAGGAGACGGCAGAGTTCCACGCACTCTCGCTCCGCACGATAGCCGCAATCAGGCTATCGAGCGAGAGAACTCCCACTCCGATGGCCGCCACGAGGTCTCGCCTCTGCTCAACCCACGCCGGGCACTCTGCCAGCGTGTGGAGAGCCGTGTCCACGGTCTGGCCATCGCAGTGGTGGCACTCAGGCGTTGGCTCCTTGCGGATCAGACACAGGTGATCTCCGAAACATCCCTTCCCAGTGATCACCTGCGTCAATCGGTATGAGAGGGTCCCGTGACGCCTCTCGAGCCAATCCTCCATAACGGGTCTTACCGCCGCAATGACGGCGTGCCCGGCGCTCGGTTGCCCGAGTCGTTCCCTCCACTCCCCTATGATGACCTGGCGGAGTTGGGATTTCCGGTCATCGATTTCTCGAATCTCGGGGCATCGACCCAACTCCTGCGCCTCCTTGCGCCACTGATACAGTGCTGCAAGGGCTCTCGCCTCCAGGTCCCACGGTGGAGTTCCGGCCAGGAGACTCGCCGCCTCAAAGGAGATCGTGCGGTACCCCCTTATGATCCTGATGGCCAGCATTCGCTGCGGTCGCCGCAGTATCGCGACGTTGCTGGCCTTCAGGGCCCCCGCCCATACTGGGCACCCGTAAAGGGCCATGGACCGCACAACCCCCGAGTAGAGTCTCCGGCAGGAGTCATCGGGTCCCTTCATGTTGGGCAGCAGCCGCGCCAACGCACGCGCTGCCCCAACCAACTTGGGGACCAGACCTCGGAAATGATATCCGAAGTCCCATCGGCCATCGAGTACGAGCCCCAGATACTTGATCGAGGGCTCGATGCCGATGCGAGTGCCTCCTACCGTGAGGCTAGATCCCTCAGGCGGCTTCCTCCGAAGCCCGTGGAAGAACAGGGCCTCGGACTTGTGCAGAGCCACCTCGAGACCCAGCCGCCGGATACGCTCAACGACTTGGGCAACCCCGGCCGTGGCCCTCAGGGTTGCCTCGTGGTGCGTCTTGCCGCGCGCCGTCACGAGTGTGTCGTCCGCGTAGCACACGACGGCGACACCATCCAAGAAGGCACCACGAAGCACCCAGTCGTAGCCGATGTTCCACAAGAGTGGCCCTAACACCGACCCCTGCGGAACACCGCACGACATTTCACGCCTACCGAGACCGGTCCTACTGGGGTAGACGACGGCTCTCTCCGACAAATATGCCCCGACTATGCGGCGGAGGTAGAGAGGCACTTCGTGATACACGAGCGCCTCCCTGATGCAGCTCCAGGGCATAGTGTTGAACGCGTTGGCGATATCCAAGGACACCGCCAACACCACTTCACCCCGGGAGACTGCTTCCTCCGCCAGAGCCTTCACGCGCATGATCGCATCCACGGTGGAGCGCCCCTGGCGGAAACCGTACTGGTTGTCCGCCAGATCCGGCCCAACCATCACGAGATGCTTGACGAGGCGCCTTGCAATCACTCTTTCAAAGAGCTTGCACACCTCGTCAAGCAACACTATGGGCCGGTAGGCGGACGGTGAGTCCGCCGGGCGCCCCTCCTTTCGGATGAGGACCAGTTTCCCCGTCCTCCACAATTTCGGAAACTGGCCCCGCTCGAGGCATGCGCTGAAGAACCCTCGCAGTCGGGGCTCGAGAGCCTCGTCGACTAAGGCCAGGACCCACGCTCGGCCAGGAATGCCATCGGGTCCCGGGGCGGTGTTTTTGGCTTTAAGCCGTAACACCGCCACCCTTAGTTCCACCCCAGTGACCTCAGGCACGTCGTCGTCATCCACGTTAGGCGCCTCAAGCGCCGGAGGCGGAGCCATCTGTGGCGGAGTATGCTCCACCACTCGCGTTGGGAACAGGGAGCCAACGACCCTCTCAAGCAGCTCTGGCTGAAGACACCGTGTGAGCGGCGGGGCCCATGGGCGCATCTTGCCCCTAACCATACGGTAGGGGCGTCCCCACGGATCCCGCTCCAGTGTCTCCAGCATCTCGCGGCGGGCCTCGCTCTTGGCCCGCTTTATCGCTGCCTGAAGGGTCCTCTTGGCAACCCTGTAACCCGCTAACAGCTCCGCCTCTCTCGCTGCCGCATCTTCGGGGCGGCGACGCCTCCTGCGGAACCTGGACCACTGGCGGCGCGCGGTCACGCAGGCTTGACGCAGCCGTGCGATCTCCGGCGACCACCAGTAGACCCGGCGCCTCGCAGTATTGGGCTGAGCCCTAGGCATCGCCGCATCGCAGACGCGGGTCATGGCCTCCCGGAACCACTGTGCCTCATCATCGACGTCGACAGGCCTGTCCGGCGCAGGAGCCCAGGCCTGTACGATGGCGGCTTCCAGGAGGAGGTCGCGATCTAAGCGCTTGAGCGCCCAACGTGGTTCAGGTGGTGCCGGTCTGACCGGCGCGCCATCTGTAGGGGCGGAGACGTCAAACCGAATATATCGGTGATCCGAACCTGTCTCCTCCCCGACAACGACGCGCCAGCCTTGGACACGACGCGCTAGCGAGGGGCATGCGAACGAGATGTCCACAATCGAACTACCCCTCGCCGTCACGAACGTGGCCACGGCCCCCCGGTTTAGGAGAACTAGGCCGAATCTTTCAGCCCAGTTCTCCAATGCCCTGCCCCTCGGGTTCGTGCGCAGGGAACCCCAAGCCTGCGACCAGGCGTTGAAGTCCCCCAGCACAAGAACCGGGTGGGGGCGACAGGCATCGACGACGACGGCCAGCTGAGCGAGCCATTGCTCGAACTCAGTTATGTTTCGGTTCGGCGTGAAATAAGCGGCCACGACCGCTATATCTCCAACTATCGCCGCTACACAGCCCCGTCCCCTTGCAACTACTGCAAGAGGTGGAGTGCCGGCTGCGGTACCGTGCACCAGGGCCGCCGTGCCGTCCAAGTCGGTCTCCCAGGCAGGCCCGAGAAACCGATGGACATATGGCACTAGGCGGAACCTGTCCCTACTATTTTTATCGAACTGCTGATAGATAAACACACTTACTTAAATATTTCTAAATAGGTGCATACATGTTATAGATAAATTACACCCAGACACAGAACAACTAATCGTGCTCCAGCCCCGGATCTAGGGGGTGGAAAACCGGGGCACCCGCCACGGGCGGCAGTTTCAGGGGTCCCAAAATCGGAATATAGTATGATTAAAAATAAAAAAATTGCTCCACAGCGCCTAGCATACGAAAGCCTGGTTGGCTCACCGTCAACTTGTAAGAAAAAGGCGAAAAAAAAAAAAAAACATTATTATTAATTTGTGAGTTTTTTAAGTAATTTATCTCAAACGCTGGAGAGAAGGACGCTACTATCAAGTTTATGCCCCAGTTCGAAAAAATCGTAGATCCGGGGGCATAAATTATACAACATTAATTCATAAAAATAATTTAAAATTGTTCTCGTATAAAATTACGAAAAGTGCAACTATGCCTTTGACTTACTGAACTACCTACTAGATATATGTATACCTATCTGATGTATTGATGCCTGATTATTGCACCAGGACATATGCAAACTTTTTTATTGCAACACGTAGCCTGATATGTATTCTGGTAGTGTATCAAAAATTGGCTTTAGATTCCGTGGTATATTTGAGAGAGAAAAATATTTCGTTTCACAAACTTTGGTTTCGTTGTCATTTTTGGAAGGGATACATTAATACTTGTTATTTAAAAATATGTCTTATCAGCTATGTATATTGTATATACGTGGGAGAGCCATGCTTCGGCACGAATGGGCCGGCTCGATAGGAGTGATACCACGGAACTGACTCGAGCGGGAGGAACTCCAAGGGCGGCAACGCACTTGTGACTTTTGAGTTGCAGGTGTCCATGGGCAGCGGTAGTTGCTTACCATCAGGTGACCCGTCTGCTCGTTTGCCCCCTTATACCATAAAAAAATATAGGATGCATTAGTTGTATTATATATATATTTAGAAAAATGTATAATTATTTATGTATATTATCTATAAATATCTAATTATATATGTATGTAAATACTAATTTTTGTTGTTTCGGTAAATACCTAACGAAGGTGGACCCCTACCCGCACCACACGTAGTCTTTCACTGGAAATGAAAAAAAGCTGTAATTCAAAAGTTAAAAAGTTTTGATATCAACGTCTGTACTTTGAATACTATTAAAGCCTTAGCAAAACATCAGTGCTATTAAAAAGCAAACCGCATTTATGTGGATATCTGGGTTTTATTTAGTTATTTCACTTTACTGAAGTTAAAAAGAAAAAGTAATAATTAATTTATCTTACGATGTATATATGGTAAAGCATTAACAAAATAAAAACAGAATTTACTAAAAAAATATTTAAAAAGTGACAGGCGAACTTCCCTTTTAAGGTGACAGCCCTGATACAGATTTTCAATTTATCTTTTCTCAAATATACCCCGGAACTTAAAGCTAATTCTTTATACACTACTAGAATACGTATCAGGCTACGTGTGGCAATAAAAAAGTTTGTGTATGTATTGTAAAAAATAAAAACTGAAATAACAAAAATTAAACCTGATATACTACAGGCATTTACGAAACATATTAAACTCTTATTATGTAGTTCTAAGGGGTCTATGAAACAGTGTAGAGTTTTTGAGTTTAGTGCTATTCGTTATTCATCAACAGCCTTTAATAGTCCACTGCTGGTCATAGGCCTCTCCTTAGAAAGGAGGTTTTGGCCTTCTATACCACGCTAGCCAGACGGGTCGGCATAGGGTTTGTGTTAAGTTTTTTCTATTCGTTATTAAATAGGTTATTTTTTGCCCCTTTTGAAATGAGTAAAGTAATAAATTTCAAATTTAATTTTTAGTAAACTATGTTGAATTTTCAAACATGAGTTTTACTATAACATTTATAAAAATGAGCCCTAAACGTTTGTTAAAAAACCAACATGTCCGTTTTTAAGGTCTCTTGACATACCTACTGAGTCTCATTTACCTAGTGTACCTGAGTATGGTTTTTTCTACAAAGTGAAGCTATATGCTGGTAACGGTATTATTGTATCATCACACATCACATCAACAGCTATTAAAAGTCTACTGTTGGACATAAGCCTCTCCTTAAAAAGGAGGTTTGTGGCCTGCTCTACCACGTTGGCTAGACCGGTTGGTATAGGTTTTGGTTTATGTCAAGTTTACCTTCTCCTTGCAGTGCTGTTCTCCTGCATAGTTTGCTCCGTTGGTCGGCTCTTACGACACCCACTGGATAAATAGGGGTGGTGACACTGTATTCTTAATCCGCCACTACACGGATGTATTAATGTATAAAAATTAAAATCCATAAAATTTCACTGAACGGGGTCGAACCACTATAGTGGCACTGTGATTTTCCAGAGCACACAATTGTTTGTTGTTCACACAAAGCTCGAATCATTGCCATATCGAGGTACTAACTACTCAAATTATCCTTCACCAGTACCTACCTTTTGGATTTAATAAATCCGAGAGAACAAGACATTTTGTTAGAATGTTTCTTCAATGTCAGTGCTGTATAATGCTCACAAAACCTTACTTCCTATTTTTATTTTTTTTGTTTACAAGAAGACAACAGAAGTATCCAATAGATGGCTCGTGCTTAAATAATTTTGTCAATTGCAAACAATACTTGTACTGTTAATAAAATTAAAAACAACTAACGGGTATTTGCCCCAAAGAGGGTCTTAATGTTTATTTCACTGGCCTGTTGCCTTGGTGGTTAGTGATCCTGAGTGCTTCACTAAGGGTTTGATTCACATCTACGTAGGACAATAAATAATCGTGAGATAATCACGGTCATTTGTTTTGTGTCTG
The DNA here is from genome assembly GCA_902825455.1 of Arctia plantaginis. Lineage (NCBI taxonomy): Eukaryota > Metazoa > Arthropoda > Insecta > Lepidoptera > Erebidae > Arctia > Arctia plantaginis. The sequence goes on along the minus strand of CADEBD010000034.1, from coordinate 701,493 downwards.
GGTGTAATATATCTAAAATATGTATCTATTTCGAAATATGTAAGTATGTTTATCAGCAATATGATTACGAGTACCATAGCACAGATTCTGCCTTTTGGATCAGACGGCCGCTTGTGAGCTGAGCAATTGTGATAATCACAGGATAATATTGTCGAATGCACAATATTAAAATAAAATGATAGAGTTGATCTAAAAACGTTGGAGGTGGCGATCTGTGCAATGCAATGTTCAAAACACCGAGCTCATCATTATTCAGCGGAACAATTAAGTTAGCTCATATCTCAAAGTCACTAGTTTTTAGCTCAATTAGTCGAATACAATTAGCGTGAACTGCTCAATTAATGGATTTGGGTTAACAAAGCGATGCTAACCACTGTCGCTCCTTATCACCGGATAATGACACCGTGATAAGAGCTGTACCTACTGCAGTGTAACAGTGCGCAGAAGTAGGGACCGATACCTACGCGAGCGCTGCGCCCGCGCAGCCCCGAGCTTGTACAGGCATACGCTAATTGCGTGTTCTATTTATTCCTTATCCTCATGCGGTTGCTTATCTGCAGTGATAGCCAGTTATTTTATGTTAACTTCCTATCAATTAAAGACTAATAACATCTGTTATCGTTTCTAACATAATATCTTACTTTTTATTTTTATTAGGTACTATTTTTTATGAATTTTGTGCTTATAAATTATTATTATTTAAAAAAATTAGGTACTGTTATGTTGTTTAAAATTATGTATGCATACTAGCTGGGTCCGCGAAAATTAAATAAAAACAATCCTTGAAGCGGATATCGCGTATAAAAACTTTGCAAAACTTTTTGAGTTTTTGAAGCGTACACAAACCAACGTTACATTTTCATGTATTATTACATAGATTTATACGGACAGTAATTCTAAGTGCAAATGATTGTATAAAGAGCATGTTAATTTTTTTAAATCTGAATGTAATTAGTGTATTTTCTAAAATGTATTATAAATTTGGCTGCCTTATTTAATGTGTATGTGTTTAGAAGTATGTAAAGTAAACTGCAACATAAACATACGTTTAAATATACGTTGCAATAACACAGGCTCCACTCATTACGGGACCAGACGACCGGATTTGAGCATACCTATATCCAAACCTTTTCAACTTAAGACCGTGTCTTACAAGAACTCGAAAATGTTGAACTCCCAAGTTTGTGACCTTGTTGAACTGATAAATCTAGTGACTTGTATTCTATTCAACAAGATTGGTAAGATAGGAACTCGATCCACCTCTATCCGGTGTAATGGCCTAGGTCACTTAGGTACCCATACCCAGCGGGGATATGAAATACCACCTATACCTAGTTAGTAGGTAGTAGGTAGGTACCTAGGTAGTTCCTGCTGTGTAAAGAATTATTATAATCTTTTCTTTATTTATTTTAATTATATTAAAGACGTTGTTGTCTTTCAACAGACGATTTCACATAACTGTTAAATAATTTTATGAAAAAAAGTAATTAAATTTAAATTTCCAGGTGGTCCAATTGATTTCATGAATTTATTTATTTAGATTTTGTAATGGGTATATTTAAGTGACTGAAAACTGTAAAATTGGCACAATCGAACCATTAAGCTGACCTACATCGAGCCACTTACAGCAGCATATGTGTCGCTTGTCAGTTGTCACGTGTAGGAGCTGTTTGATGTTCTTCTCGGAAAGTTGCGATAAATCACCATTGTTTAATAATACTTTGTGTCGTCGTGGTGTGCTGGTACGCTATCACAAACTGATAAAGTGCCCATATAAAGTGACTATCTACACGTTGTAAACTTCCCGGTAGCTATAATTAATTAAGTACGCACAACACAACTGTGCTTTCTGCTATATATTGTGTTTATAACTGTGTATAATTGTTGTTCCTTGAATCATAATGTGAGTGGGGTTTGTAGTACATAGGTAGGTATGTATACCCATGTGTGGGTAGTTGTTATGTGCACAGTTGACACGTGTGTGCGAAACAGATGGCGTGCTGGAGATGTGCGAGGAGGGGCGCGAGTGCGTGAACTGCGGCGCGAACAACACGCCGCTGTGGCGGCGCGACGCCACGGGCCACTACCTGTGCAACGCGTGCGGCCTCTACCACAAGATCAACGGCGTCAACCGACCGCTCGTCAAGCCGAGCAAGCGGCTGGTGAGCACATTCCACACACTTGAGTAACGCTCTCTCTCTGAACAGGTGCCGACGCGGACCTCCTCACGCGCTTCTATAAGGAGGGCACCGTGCAGAGATGGATGAGTGTGGAGGGCATGGCCAGGGGCATGAAGAAGGTGAGTCGGTGGCGTGTAGACTAGTGCATGCATCCCCTCCCCGGCGCACGCACGCCCCCCTACTTAGACTATCCTTCCTTTTCGTAAGGGCTTTGGCGAGTGTTAGGAAACTACACGCTACCGCTCCCTCTTCGAGTGTCGCCTACGCTTTACAGCACTCCGCTAGCACCGTCACGTACCGCACCCACCCAGCCCCATTCCCCCCGCGGCGATCAGTGGACGGGCCATTACTGACGATGGAGTTAGATAGGCTTATCAGCACCAGATATAACTAATCGATCGGTAATTGCATGTTTGTGAGTTTGGAACCGGCGACCGGCGTTGCACAATGACGTCAGTACTCTACCTAGACTATCAGTGGGCGCATTCCCCGCGGAGCGAGATAAAGCGCTGCCGGTGGGTCGCAGGGAGCCGTCACTCGCGGTTAGCAGCACTAGCGTGTATAGCTTCATAGATCGTGAAGGCGCGTATCTGTGCCGGGCGGCAGACAGGACAGGTAGCGGCCAATGGGAGCGAGCGGCGGGCCCCACCTCGCTCCTCATTGGATCGCGCCGGTGCATGCCAATGGACATACTCTATCTGTCGATTACAAAATGGCGGTACCCACTAGATATATGTACACATAGCGGCGTGTACCTCAGCTACTCGATGGTGATGGTGGGTTACGAGGTGGCGGTGCAATGGTTTTTGTTTTGTTTTGGTGTTTGGTGCCCTCTACACTTTATTCCAAGCTTTCCTGTTAACGTTAACACTTTGATTTTGTAGTTTGTGGAATGATTGGCATGTTGATATTATCTTTTATTTGTAGCTTAAATATATCAAAACTCTGTGTTTCCCTCTAGCACTTGGTCGTCCTTCACGTAGAGAAATTGGTGAATATCTGAGCTGCTGTGTTAAAGATATTTAGATAGCTTACTAGCTTGGTACCTACTGCTCCCCGGGGACTAGGAGCCATCCATTAATTACCTCACACGAATTTCATGGTTTTCTGACCCCACCGTTGAGACTCCACACTCGTTAGTTTAACGTTACAAATTTTGCAATTATTCATCCACAAAACTATTATATTAAAACAGCAGTTCCGAAACTTCAGACTAGTTTTTAATAAAATAACATCACATCATCAATCAACATTTGAGAAAATTATTTAAACAAAATACGATAAATTATATTAATATTAATACAATTTCGTGTTTTAATACTTAGATATATTTGATTTTGAAATGACATTTTGAAGTGACAATGTCACACTCCACATGTCAACCCCTTCTCCTCCTCTTAAGGTGTGACGTGATTTGTGGACGCCCCTCCCCCCCCCCCCAATTTACCAGTCACTAAAAGATTTGTTAAATCCTTTCTACCTAATATGTCTTTCAATGCAAACAAGGAAATTAGAGCTAACGGTAGTCTTATCACTGAACCGATGTCTACTACAGTTCATACTTAATTAAAATATTATAATAGAATGCATTTTCCCTTTAAAATTACATTTGAATTTTGTATTGACGTTATGATAATTAATCATACTTGTAATGAACAAGCTTCTACAATAGGTACCTACGATAATTTTGCTTCGTTTACCAGGCACAGGCAGAATAATTTACTTTCAAATAAACAACTTCGTAGGATCCAATATCATTATTGTTTGTAATAATCTGTATTCGTAATTCCTTAATGTTTCACCATAAGTGGTTTTAGCCCTTTTTTCTTTAAATTTAAATGGGGCCAAACGAAAAGTAGGTATACCCTCTAAAATTAAAAACAAAGTATTTTGAATTTTCCAAGTTTGTTCATAAAGAGTTCTGAGGCAATAAACGTTAAGAATATACAACCACATTGAGCCCCCCCTTTTTTGTTGAAGTCGGTTCAGTATAAATGTCTACTGCTTACCCCTCTTAGGCCCTCAATTAAAAAGTGGTTCAATTTGTGTTAGTCATGTTGTGACCTCTGGTTTTTAACCAAACTGTCGTGTTCATCTCTCACCTCCAAGTTGTATCAGAATATAACTAGATGCCACTTGTGTGTGAGCTAACAACACGTGTCTGATCATATTGCAGTCAGCACAGCGACGGCACGGCCAGTGCTGCACCAACTGCGGGTCTCGGAACACCACACTGTGGCGTCGCAACAATGATGGGGAACCAGTTTGCAACGCGTGCGGACTTTACTACAAACTGCATGGAATCAATAGGTATGTTAAACCCGATGACTAGTTTCCTACCTTCCTACTTATCCAATACTGTAACTAAAGCCTACGCATATCTAGATGTCTATATCTTGCCAGATTTTTGGTTTCTATCTTACTTATTCAGTTGTTGTACTCAGATTCTACGTAGATTTTTTGGAGTTTTCCTTAAAAAAATAAAAAAAAATGATAATTGAGGTAAATTTTTGAACTTACAAGTTTTCGCGAAAATCTCAAACTCAAACTCTTTTTATTTTATAATTTTTTTTAAATTGTTTAAAATCGTCTTTTAATGTGACTAAAGTCATAGATCAACACACACAAAAGCCACAATCTCTGTTTTGTCAAATAGTAAGCAAATAAATTTAACAAAAACCAAACCCATTCAAAATCTATGATATGCCTGTGCCGATCTACAACCGCCCGTTACCAATGGGTTGAGTCTTATGAAAAGAAAGAGCAAACAAACTCATGACCACTCTTCTGCAATTCACAGGTAGATACAATGGCACTATTAACTATACCACAACATTGTTTTGATGTGTGCCAGTATGTCCGTTATTCAGTACTAAAAGGTTAAGAGACAATGAAGAGAAAACAAGATTAAGAAATCTAAATTTATATTTAATTTATTAAAAAAAAATTTTGCATGCTTTTTATCGTGTTGACTCAGGACCTTGATTTTTATTTACCTAATAGGGACTACAGACTTCAGTATCTGGTATAAATTTCAACTTGCTAGTACCACCCGTTCCTGACAAAATCGGCGGTGACACACGTACAGACAAACGTACAGACGGACAAGAGAGTGATCTTATAAGGGTTAATTTTTTACCTTTTGAGGTACGGAACCCTAAAAATCGAACGAAAATAGAGTAAAGATAATGTATTATTTAGACTAAACTTAATAAAATGGATGGTCATCGTAATAAAGTTGCTTATTAAAATTAGTATTCAATTTCTCTAGTTTATATTTATTCTTAAACTAAAAATTCCTTTTCTCTTCTCCGCAGGCCATTAGCGATGCGTAAAGATGGTATCCAGACCCGAAAACGCAAACCAAAGAAGTCTGGCAACGGAACGAAACCTCCCCAGGACAATAACAAAAAGGATGACCATAGTTCTCCTGGACTCGAAGGTTCGTTAACTTCAACATCAGCCCAAGTGTCTACCTACTTTGAAGAGGCTAATTTGCTTTATGTCTTTCTAATACGACTATTTTACAATCTTTAGTTTTCGCATTCCATAGTACCTATATAATTATTAATTATGTACACGAGAATCGATGCTATCGAGCAACAGGCATTAGATAAAACCTTCATATTGGCTGATTTTTTGACCAGCGTAACGTGGCTGAACTGTAACTACTGTAGGTAGGTACGACTGTACTGTAGGTACAAGAACGATTTAGAAACAAGAATGTAAATAAATCAAAACGGAGCCTGCCGTTAAAAATATATTTGTCAACAGCTACCTAAGCATTTCATAAACCGATTATTTTATTTAAATTACAGACAGCAAACAAAGTGTAGGAGAAATGCCTCTTCCTCTACCCTTGACGCAGTCGATGTCTAGTCACAGCCAGAGCACGAGCAAGCCGCAGTCGCCGCCGGCGCACATCCACGCGCACGCTCAGCACGCGCACGCACACGCGCACGCGCAGGGCGCCGGTGCGCATGCGCAGTACGCGCTCGGCCTGCCCGCCGCGCCCGCCTTCCTCTCCAACCCCTCGCTGTTCAACATCAAGAGCGAGCCCAGCACCGCCAACGGATATGAGTCTTATTCCGCTCACTCCGGCGGACACTACCACTCACAACAGCACTACCTACACGCCTTACAGGTGAGCGTTTATCCACCACGTAATGTAATCACCATGAAAATGGTACACAGTCGAGATTTATCAAATTTCCAATTGCGTTTATATAAAAATAAAAAGGTTCTACCCCAAAGATCTTCAATAAATCCAGAAATGGTCTCGTTAAAGTACAACTGTATCTACATCTAATTCTTCCTCTCTATAAGGAGTAACTTAGGCTATTTTTCCTCTCAGAATCCGGTCTCGGAATCAGGTCTGGGCATCGAACCCTCACAGACTGCAGTCGAGTAACGTACTACACCACTAAGGCAGGGCTTTACAAATTCGACGCTAACGAAGTCGCGGGTACCACCTAGTTAAAAATAAGAATAAACGCCTTGTGGTGTCGTGGTACACCCGATAGGAACGAAGATTGTTATACTATTTTACAAATATTTCATTAAAAAAAATTAAAAAAAGTGTCGGCCAAAAGTCTTGTTACACATTTGTCGATTTCCGGTTGCCGGTTCCCAGCCGCTCAGAGCGTTTAAGGCCCGGGGTTCTGTGAACGTCGGTCGCGTGCGACCGATGACCGACGCGTGTCCTCCGCCTGTGGCGTACGCCGTCGGCCGCGTGCGAGTGGATTCTTTGGACGCGGGCGCTAGCGTCATGTAGTCGTGATTGTGTGATGAAAAAAAACAAGTTACGATCGTCTTTCATTTGCTCTCAATGCTAATATCATTTGCTAATATTGCACTTGCAATATTAGCATTAGAAATTAGCATGCTAAGACACAAGAATTCGCAATTAATTAAATTAATCAAATTAGCATTAATGCCTATTACTACTGACAAGCCACGTAGTAAATACAAATACACGTAGGTATATATATGAAATGTGAAAAAGATGTGTGGCGACGCGCGGACTGCCACAGTCAGTGCAATGACGCGCGGTGCGGGGAGAGACTACCTAGTCAAGTCAAACTGTACATATATGTACTTGCAGCCGCGGCAGCCGCCGCTCTAAGTCCCGGGGTTCTCTAACACGCGACCGACGACCGACAAGGCCGGTACCGTACGAATGCCGTTTACGGAAATGATCTGCGCTGCGTTCTTGGAAACGTCGCCGGCAGCGTAAAGTGCGACGCAGCCGACGCCGTTTCTGAGAACCTGATGTACATATGTATGCGGCGATTTAGATACATAGTGTTTACTAGCGATCCGCCCCGGCTTTGCACGAGTGCAATGTAGACATTATTAATAGATACTACTCGAAGGTGGGGACGTCCTACATGAGTAGTTTTTAAAACTTGCATTTTAAACCTCTAATATCTTCTTAAATATTCATTTTAATGATACGCTGCAAAGAGCAATTTTAATCTACATTAAATGCCCAATGTGTTTAACGTATTTAATTGGATAAGGAATGATAAATGTATCATTTAAAATAGCCTCGTAACTAAGCCATTTTTTTTGTAATATTTAAAAGATAAAAATCGTTACTGTGGTTTATCCTTAGGAGATAGACATATACCATCGAAAACTTTTTTGTGGATCTTTTTAAGATATACAAATCCGTAGTACATTATTTTGGTCTATCTCGTAAGGTTTAGGCAGCGTTAGCAATGTAAGCGAACAAAAACATGTTTTTTACGACAAATCTTTGAAATTCTTGGTTTATCTCTACTATGATATGCATGAATTATATCTACATATAAACCTTCCTCTTGAATCCATTTCTCTATTGGGAAAAACGGCATTAAAATCAGTTCCTTAGTTTAAAAGATTTAGGCAAGTGCGTGCGTACTAAAGCAAAAAGTGTCGGAAAAAAATCTTGTTACACTATTTCGATCTAGCCCCCATCCGCCTAAAGCGCGATAAGGAACTTTGTTCCAAAAAAAAAACAGGCACTAAACATATCAAGGATAGCTTATTGTGTGCGAATCATTGGGTAATGATCAGCTATGGTCTACTTATCAGATTTGTATTGAGATAGGTACCAACTTAATTCCTTCTCCAGAAGTTGTATTCTCAGTTCTGAATACATAACTTTCCCATGTGTAATAAACGCGACCTAAATATACTTAGTTTAATTGATCTAACTAAAATGTTTACAATTCCAGTACGGCCTCGGTAATGGTGAGGAAGAAGAAGGCAGCGGGTTCCTGCACCAGCGCAATGTGACAGCTCACGCCAAGCTTATGGCCTCCACGTAGCAGCGCCAGCCGCTGCGCTAGCCTGCAACCCTCGACATATGTGACCACTCCGCTGCTGTGTAAACGGCCACTGTAAAAGGGCTATCAGTGCAGAGATCCAATTGTGAAAAGGTTTATTCGCAGTTTGATGTTCGACTGCAAAGGATCGCGTAGGAGTGAATAAAACTGCAATTACACAATTGGATTAATTTCACTTGGGAGTCTTCTTGTATTTATGGACACTTAAAACGATTTCAACTTCCATTAGAACTGTTAGTGAGCTTCGACGAACGAGTGTAAGGTTTAGTTCGTAGCGTCGATCGAACACGATGTAAATATAGTGTTAGTTATAATGACAATATCGTAGGACTGTATCATATTTGTTAATAGCGAGGCATTGCAAGTCGCCGCCCGCGAACACCTTGCCATACTGACTGAGGCGTCGGTGACGCAAATATTAAGTGTAATTTTAACGTTCCATGACAATTTTAATCTCGAATACTAGTCTAATGATTATGTATGAATGTAGACATTCGTTTATTCTACATAGTATTTATAAGATCATTGTTGGATTGACCAAGTTGGTGCAAGAGGGGATAGCTATAAAACGATCACGAAGACACTTGATGCAATAGGTACGAGTATATTCCTTACGACGGGGTCGTTTAATTTGGTAGTCTTTCGTCTGGGAAACAAACTTGTCACTTGGTATCTAATAGAGTTATATTTTTAGTTGATGACGTAGGTAACCTTTGTTGACTCCAATGTAGTTTAATTTTTATTAAAATCTATTGTATAAAAATCTAATATTTTCTGATTTCTTTACACTATTTCCATTACTTCGTAATAATTATTTAATAACGATTTTCCAAGTGCAAGTTCATGTACGGGAACCGACAAGACCGAAGAACAAAAAACAAAAGTGTAGCAACATGTTTCCCGAGAAAAAAAATAAAAAGCTATAACCCGGACAGTGTGTACTTTTAGGAAAGGGTCACTCACAAAAGCTTGGGAACTATTAGTACCTAGATGCATAGATAAGTATACTATATAATTTTAGAGGAGAATGTAGGTATCTGGCTCCTCGATCCGTTTTCCATTATCCAACAATGGTCGTCCATAACTTGTAAATAAATAAATATACCTAAGTAATTAGTTTAATTAAACAGTATTCACATTAGGTCAATTAGCCTATAACCATGTTTGATATAGAACATCACTTTGGTATAGGGCTTAATCCGTAGCCACTCTCGGCATGACCACCGTAATCTGTGTGTGTTTGACAAATGAGAATATCAAGTATTAATGACCGCACAATAATGTTTAAAAATTAATATTGTGAAGAATTACCTACAGGTGGCATAGCAGATGCCATTGAAAAAAAAATGTGTACCTATAAGTAAATAAGGTTAGTGTGTGCCGACCACTTGAATATGAAACACACATTTGCAAACAAACTACTTAAAAATGCAATTTAGGTAGTAACTCATATATGACGTGCAGTACGTTACACCATAGAGGTTTTGTAATTCATGTCAATAGTTATTACACAAAGACAAACTTCTTCCTGATAATTTTTTTCACCTTTGTGTACACCACTACTGTCGCCGTATCGCCGCAATCGTTACATTAGACGTGTAAATGAGATTATGAAACTGCCCCGCTCACAATGCACTTCTCACTTATTCACAATTCCACGTTTGTTTTCAATACCATAGTCTTTGGCGAACATGAAACCTAGTAAATACTGGGCTTGCCTGCCTACTTTTCTAAAATATTCTTATCATTTCCTTGCTAAATTACTTTTGCCACCTCTATCCTATACCAGTATTTGCAATAATTTTCTTTTTATTTCTATAGACATTAATTTTTTCTTTCTTTAGCTTTTTCGGCCTACTTAGTGTAGGGCTCCTTCACCATTTTCCATTGTTCTCGACTTTAACTCTCTGCGCGTCCAGTCCACCCTCATTTCGTAGACAAAATAAAATTACTTACCTGTTTTAAAAAATACTATTTTTTTTTTAACCTTATTATCTGTAATTCCTTACAAGTATTTTGAAGCAGTAGGTCCGATTATGTAGGTTATTTCGTAACAGAATTAAATGCTTAACTATAGTACACACATTGTATTCATCCTTCACTAAGAATCCACATAGTGACTTATCAGCCAGTATCACTTGCAATATTTAAGGTATGCACTATTGTGTAGTATGTGTAAAAGAAATTATAAGTCGAATTGAGATCTGATTGGTATTTTCCATCTACCTACATTCTGATGACATGTGAATACTGAAAAATGTTTTGCAAACTTGCAAAAATTGTGAGCCACCAGAACAAAATTATCTTAGTTTCATATTAAACAAATGGCATTTATTACAATGTACATATAATTAGGTGTATAGTTAGAATTAAAAAAAAAACAAAATTACTGTAAAATCTGTTTATATTGTACAACTCAGCACAGATTAACACAGAATACATTGGCATAATGTTTAACACTTGAGCTTTATTGGTATTTAAAAGCAGTTCATGTTACATTTTGTGACAATAAAGCCCAAGACAAGGTATAAATAAGTAAATCTATGTACAAGTTGACTTTTATTGTATATGATAATATGAAATATATAAGTGAGCACACAACAATGACTTTCTACCAATCCCTTAATCATCCACTGACATATACTTCTGCAGAGCATCTCCAGTCAGCCTGTAGTAGCACCACTGTTCTGATTTTGTCATGTTCACTGCACCCTCATTCTCATAGAACGACCGTGCTGGGTTCCATTCAAGCACATGGAAGTCTAAGCGGCTGCAACCAGTTTTTTTAGCTTCCTGAAAAGTTTGTATACATTTTTGTAAGATGATAGTCAATATATATTGTTCAATTATATTAGTCAATATATATTCTGGTTCTGATTCAAATAGGTAGGTATTTAATAGGTGGGTACCTTAGCCACAGATTTAAAAAGTTTCTTCCCGATGCCTTTACTTCTTTGGTTCGTACGGACATACAAATCTTCCAGCATCATAGAGCGTCCCTCCCAAGTGGAGTAAGTAGGGAAGTAAAGTGCATACCCCACCACAGGGTTTGTGCCCACAATAGAATCATCAACTGCTATCTTGCAGTGGAAGGCAGGCGGATCTCGAACGAACCCATCATGTTCCAGATCTAATAAAATGAATTGTTCATGTATTTTAAGAAGTTGTGATTCATTAAGTTCTTACTGTTACTCATGATGTAATAAAAATATATTTATACATTTTGCTAAGTTACCTTTAACAGACATTTTAGGGCCAGTCGGCATTTTTTCGAAGTCGGCCAATTCCTAAAAACCAAAAAGTATGATAAATAGTTAGTTTGCACTCGTAAACATTTCGTTATATTTTCGTTCGCTTACATCAATTTCAAATATTATTCAGCCTTCACCAGCTTACTGCCGTCTAAATAAATATTTAAAATCACCTGTATCATTTCTGCGACTGCCGACATATCTTCTTTCTTGGCCTGTCGAATTTGTATTTTGCTCTCTACTTTCTGATCCGACATTATAAATAGAATTGTATTAGTTCTATGGTATAATAAAAGTATCACTCTTCGCTGCCAATCCAAAGAAACAAATCAAGCAAAAAAAAGAAAAACCAACGAAACGTGATAACCAGATAGAGGGTACTGAATACTGTCAAACTGATTAGAAATGTCAGCCCCCTAATTTGAAGTTTTAAATGTAGCAGAATTCGCGCTCCGTCGTACGATTGGTTGCACAATGAAATTGACAGAGGATTCATTTTTTTTAATTATTTTTATTCATGACCATAGATACAAGTCTTTCAGTCGAAAACATAGATCGACAGAAGTATCAAGTTGAGTATATAGTTTGCCATACATAAAAAATTTAATTGAAAACGTTTGTAAAATTGTGTAATTAGAAATTGCTTTGCTTCGTGTACAGATGGCTAAATATTGTCTTTTCTTTAAAACACAATTCACAGTCGTACTTTTAACACAGTATTATATTGGACTTCCTAAGGTCACTTTTGAAGGTTATATGATATAATGAAAAATAATAATATTGTCGGACATTAACTAAACGCCATCTTGTTTCTATTTCTTAATGATGAATCCAATGCATAAAATCATAACCGCGATCACTTCGCATATATAGTTAAGAACTAGTAAATAAATATTAACTAGGTATCTACACCATTTGTTTAGTAAATTGTCAGACTTTTTCTTCATGATAGTTGTAAAAGTCTGAGAAATTATGATTTATTTTGAAAACGAAAGTTATCATGATTACATCACTATTTAAAATGTTTTATAACCATTGACCTCTAGAGGTCAGTATTTAGAAAAGAGAGAATTTTACAATTCTAGCTATTGATTGTAACAACTATGTATTTTATGGTTTAACAATATGTTAAACCATAAAATACATAGTTACCTACAACTCCATTACATTAAGCACCATTCTGATAAGACTATGTCAGTGAGATCATTACAGAATTCTTTTTTTTTTTAGTAGGCTCTCATAAGAATATACAATATAAAATTGTATTTTATCAGAAAAATAAATCTACAAAACTACCCGAGACGAAATCAAGAGAATATTTAGGAATTTATTTCTGTTTCAATACGTAATAGAAGTGTATACTTATATATAGAGGTGTAGGTAACGGTAACAGTATCGCGAGTTAAATTATTTTTTCCCCATCTCAAAAAATACATTCTTTTGTTCGTTGTTCAAAAATGCTAACTACTAACACCATCTAGTGTATCTATGATGAAATTTGATTTACTATAATTTTTTAATTAAATTTTCAAGTTTTATCTTCTGTCGGCACTCCCGGAGTACCACCGTTTTTTTGTTTACGTTGAAGATGCTCATGGATGTCCTTCGCCCAATGGGGGAGGACGAAGGGGATTGTCGGACTTTTACCGACCAAAAAGTACCCCGATGTTCCTCTCCTTGCAATTGCATTCTTCCGCCATCCCCGACTAGCATTAACCCGTCAAACCCAAGACGGGTCTCGTCACCCGTTGCGACCGTCATCAGAAGCGCACACGGAACACTGTGTTCTTCACTATCGACGAATGCTCTTCGGTGCTGAGTGCGCTTTTTGCGGGTAGAGAGAGCGGTGCTGCGTCCTTGCTCAAGTCCCGCCGCTTCTTTTGAGGAACTCACCTATTCGCAGAAGGAAGCGACGGTGCTCCATGCACTCTCGCTCCCGACCATGGACAAAATCAAGGTCGAAAGCGAGACGTTACCAGCAGAACTGACTGCCGCGATAAGATCACGACGCCGCGACGCTGGCTGCCCAAGCTGGGCATTCTGCCAGAGTGTGATACGCCGTATCGTCAGGGCAGTCATCATAATGATGGCACCGTGACGCTGGTTCCCGGCCGATCCGACACAGGTACTTAGCGAAGCATCCGAGTCCGGAAAGAACCAGCGTCATCCGGAAGGTGAAAACTCCGTGTTTCTTCTCCAGTCACTCTCGTAGGACGGGTCTTACCGCTGCTATAGTAGCGTGCCGGCGGAACTTAATGCGTTTTAATGATTTTGACACAATAGGTATAATTAATAAGTTTTTAGTTTCCTTATCCGTTGTTGTTGATAGTCTACTAGCGTTCTTCGTATACCACTAACCTATAATGGATTTTTCGAGACTGGCATATCCTAAAAGATTCATTTCTCGTAGAAGTTAAGTGTATTAAAGTGGACATTAAAGTACACAAAAATCCATCATGTAAACCATTCAATGGATTTTAGTGGACAGGGGTGTGATCCGTGTGGTGACGGATTAAGAATACAAATTGTCACCACCCCAATTCATCCCGTGGGTGTCATAAGAGCCGACTAAGGGAGCAAACTAAGCAGGACAACAGCACTGCAAAGAGAAGGAAAACTTGAAACAAGCCCTATACCAACCCGTCTGGCCAGCGTGGTATAGTAGGCCAAAACCTCCTTTCTAAGGAGAGGCCTATGTCCAGCAGTGGACTAGTATAGGCTGTTGATGATGTGTGATGAGGGGTGTAAAAAGTAGCCTCTGTACTTCCTCAAGAATCAAATTATCTCCATACCAAATTTCATTTAAATCGGTTCAGCGGTTGATTCCCCATATCAACTTCCTTCCCCTTGAAGGATGATTTCTGGGATAAAAACTACTCCATGTCCTTTCCCGGGACTCGGACTATCTATATACCAAATTTCATCTAAATCGGTTAAGCAGTTTAAGCGTGAAGAGGTAACAGACAGACACACTTTCGCATTTATAATATTAAGTACGTATACAAGGACCACCATATTCCTTCTTAAACATTTTAGATTAAGGAGCTTTTTCGTCGGTGAAGGAAAAAGACAACGCCATCTTTGGACAAAGTCTCGTTGGTAAGACCACAGAGTGCAGTGATATTACTAGAAAGGTAAGACTAACAAATTGTTTCTTAGATATAATTTATTTTATATCATACTAGCTGACCCGCGCAACTTCGTCTGCGTCTCTCAATAGTAATAAATTTTCTCCGTTTTTGAAACATTCTTCATTGGTGCTCCGCTCCTATTGGTCTTAGCGTGATGATATATAGCCTATAGCCTTCCTCGATAAATGGGCTATCTAACACTGAAAGAAATTTTCAAATCGGACCAGTAGTTCCTGAGATTAGCGCGTTCAAACAAACAAACAAACAAACTCTTCAGCTTTATAATATTAGTATAGATTAGAAGTTTACGTTTTGTTAAAGTTCCCGGGGTATTTAAGTATGTTTATCAGCAGTCTGGCTACACAGACTCCACCTAATATAGGATTCGGCAAGTAACCCGAGTGTAATTTATCAACCAGGGACTTCCTTTCTAGGGTATACCTGGTTCCCCGGCTGTTAGTACCCGAGACGGCGTGCGGTTTTAGTCGGTTCGAGTCCGACATGCCACCGACAGGTGGTATCCGAGGGGATTTCCGCACGATAAAAAAAAAAAAAAGGCTCTGCCTAGTTTGGGATCAGACGGCCGTGTGTGAGATGTGTGCGGTTATTATTAATGATAAGTCTATATGAAATAAACTTACACTAAAGCCTCAGTAAGGCTCGTTGCTTTATTAATAAAAAACGACTTATTTTTGTAATGAACTGTATTTCAATGTAATATATTACAGATTCCTAAGTTAAATAAAATAATGATATCAGGCGCCGCACAAGGCACGACGCAACTTATAACGACAAAATAAAAGTATATGTGATCTGAGTTTAGTATAAAAATATTTTAGCAATAACACTATAGTACACATTTAATTTATTATTATATTTATAATTTTTACAACATACGATATAATTATCATTATACCAATAGAATATTCGTGTATCTAATCTAGATATTACAACTTGCCTAGTATTTACACATGATATTTGTCTACACTCCATAACAGATACCGGAAATATCGTTGTTTGAAAATAATTTGGAATATAAAGTTTTATACAATGGAATACTGGCGCAGTTCAAAACCTAGTTTTTTTTTTTTGGTTTAAGAATCTTTATTTCTCAAAATAATTTACAAAATTCAAAACCTAGTAAGAAGTTTAATATGAACTTCAAACAGCACAGAGAATATTTAAGTAAAAAATGTGTTTTTGACTGTATTAAATATTTATTACAGGTACATAGACCAAGTGTTTTAACATATTATGTGTATACTCTGACTATGTAAATATGATAAAATGTATCCACTATATAGTGAGCTTTCAACATTAGTGTTTTTGTATTGAACAGAGACTGAGAACGCCCTCTGTGTTAGTTACCGCTTCCACCTACATCTTCCCATCACTGGGTGGAAATCAATGGCACTGACCTCAAGGATAAGAGAGGGAACGGAGGGGGCCGTCAGTAAGGGCCAACATGATAGCTCGCAGCTTTACACTTTTTAGGTCGTATTGTATTTCATTTTCCACGTGCAGCCTGCGGGCGGGCTGTACTCAAGCGTCGTACAATCCCCTTCAAGTACAATATAATAACGCCTTCAGGGTGCCGATGGGGCTGCAGCGTTCCTGTAGTGTACCGGGGATGTTTATTGAATATCGCGTAGATTGCTTTTATGCCAGCAGCGTCGACAGTATCCTGAACATGATCTCTAGTGGTCTGGACTGTGGATACATCAATCATTGCTGAGCTATTGCGTACGGAATGGCGCAGCAATTATTGTTGTGTGTGTGTGCTCATATGTGTATTTTATGTATGTCTTTTTTTTCGTTTTGTGGTTTGTTTTTTATTATTACTGTGCTAACACTAGTCTCCAAGAATATTGTTATTAACAAAATGGACACCATGGTGTGAAATAAAGAGTTATTATTATAATGAAAGAATTTCTTAACACCGAAGTTCTGTGAGGCCGTGATATCACCCCGGGCGAGCCGGCCTATAGCTCTCGGTCAGCTGATAGTCAAATGTCTCTTACTAGGTTTGAAATGAGGTCAGCAGAGTAGTCAAAGGCATTTTATCAACTGGAACAAGGTGGTCGTAAAACAAGAGAATCAAAAGCCTGCCACGTCATTAAAACATGACAAATTCAATAATGATCGAATGAATTTTTTGAAATCAATTACATCCTCATTTGCATCTACAGTGGTATTTAGTAAAAGCTAATAAACATTCTACATTGTATCACAACATCGACAAACAGTGAAGACGCGGTGAGTGCCGGTGAGTCTGTGAGAGATTCGCTAGAAAATCGCCATAATACAAATTAAAAATGACAATAATAATATTACACGAAATATACATTTAAATAATAGCTTTTACATTTAAAAAGGATAAATATTGTGATACTCAGTGTCACATTTGTGATAGGTTAACTTAATTCAACAGAGCGGTAGAACTCTCCGATAAAAATAATAACAATCGGGAAACATTTTAAGTTTTCTTGGAAGAAGCACAATTCATAGTCAACCAAATTTAACTCACAACATACCACACATGTTACGTAGACGTGTACACGTTCCAATTTAGGGCTCACAACACACAACTGTGTTGTATTGATGATGTTTTACCACGAGACACGTGTTATGTGGCCCCACTACGACACGTGTCTATCTAGGAAGTGCTGTATCACAATCTGTTGAAGATAGAACATGATCGTTCAGTTGGAGTATATTGAACGACGGTGATGTCTGCACGGTGAGGTGTGTATTAGTGGGTGAGTGACAGTCACGAGGGTGGGGAGGGTGGTGAGGGTGGGGAGGGTGGGGAGGGTTTGTCCGCGCAGGGTCAGTGCGGGAAGTCGTGTCGCAGCGCGGCCCCGAACTCCGCGTAGGAGCCGCTCCACGCTCCTTGCGCTATCACCGACGTCGACGAAGCTGTTCGAACAGAAGACAGTACTAATATTTTATATACGACAAATGAACACATTCCTATACTCGAGTAGAGTTGAGGGAAGTACTTTAGGTATATGAGTCGTGATAACTTCTGTACCATGTGACATACAAACATATTCCGGATTTCAAAGTTGAGTGGAAGCTTTATTAGAGTTTACTCCTTAAGAATCGATGATTATAGAAAGCGCCCGGTATGAAAAAATATGAAGAGTAAAATTTAATGATCGAATGACCTCGTTACGTTTTTTGTGCGTAATATATCGTGCGCACCTTTCACATGTGTGTGTGTGTGTAACTTGTATACTTGTGTGCAGCTGCATCGTTCTTTAGGAATAAACTCCAGACGTGCGTCGGAGTTGACACACATACTTTTTTATAAATAATTATTTAGTTTAAAGTACATATTGTTAAAAAAGCTTTCTGCGCTTTTTCTACATTGTAACATTTTAATATTTCGAATAAAAAATTGGTACAGGAATTTTCTGTTTTTCTTTAATTAACTTATAGGAAGTACGTGCTGAATTAGGAAATAAAATACATTTTAGTATAATATCAAAGAATTCAATGTAGGATGATATTTTTGTTTGGTTTTCATTTTGAACATGAACATAATCATTCATTAAACATATTCGAAAGTTGTGAACGCTAATGACTGATCAGTGACTTACCAAGTTGCGCGATGAGCTTCTGCGGTGTGATGGGAGTGGTGGGGGTGCGCGAGTCTGAGCTGAGGTCGTCCTTCGTGTCTACTTCTGCACCAAACAATAAATAGTGCGCTATTAGACAACTTATGTAGAAGTTATTTTTGTCACTAATAGAAGTGGAACAAAAGTAATAAAACTCATTGCTGCGCCTGCAGTAGTCTTTTCTCTTTCTGATCTTTTTCTCCACACACACTCGAGAATTGTTAATCATGCCGACATATTTTTATATATGCTAATGTATTTTTAGGTATACAGATGAATCTTTACGCATGCTAATGCATTCTTAAGCATGTTGGCATATTTTTATACCGGCTAATGTATTCATAGGTATGTAGATTAATCTTTGTGCATACTAATGTATTTTAGGCATGTTGATCACCTCATCACGGTTGATGTGATGAGGTGATCAACAGGCTGTTGAGTCTCAAATAGTCCACCGCTGGGCATAGCCAAAACCTCCTTGGTAAGGCCAAGGAGGTTTTGGCCTACTACACCACGTTGGTCAGACGGGTTGATATAGGGTTTGTGTCAAGTTTTCCTTCTCTTTGCAGTGCTGAAGTCCGCGTAGTTTGCTCCCTTAGTCGGCTCTTACGACACATCATCATCATCAACAGCCTTTACTAGTCCACTGCTGGACATAGGCCTCTCCTTAGGAAGGAGGTTTTGGCCTACTATACCACGCTGGCCAGACGGGTTGGTATAGGGTTTGTTTCAAGTTTTCCTTCTCTCTGCAGTGCTGTTTTCCTGCGTAGTTTGCTTCCTTAGTCGCCTCTTACGACACCCACGGGATGAATAGGGGCTAGATGCATTTGAGGTAGGGGGAAATGCGCAGTTGTAGACGTACCTGAGGATGGCGGCTGGTCCCTGCGCTGGGCCTGCGCCTTGAGCAGCTTGCTCATGGTGTTGCGCGGAGTGGGAGGGGGGCGCTCCAGCGTGCGGCCGTGCACCACCGACATGTGCCGCTCCAGCATGTAGCTGGGGGGGGGAGGGGATGTTTAGTTGTTGCGCTTTGATATTATTAAGAGTGTGATGTGAGATTTAAGTTGGCCATATGATGGAAAGTAAGATGTTATATCTTAAGTACCTCATTATGATTTTTTTTTATAGACAATTTTTATCAATATTAGGAATTAATCATATTTTTGGACGTCTAACACACAACGCCATCTGCTTTCAAACTAATCAGAGCTTGTACTATGAAAGCTAGATTGACTGATAGAATACTTAAATCTGTTTCTTTGTAATACACACATATTATACATAAAAAACACTCAAACTCCAAAACAAATATTTGCAGGTCACGAGATCACTGAGGCGGTCGAATTATATTTGTTTTCTGGTTTTGTTATCAAAAAGTTTATTTATTTCGTAATTACAGGCACGTCAGCAGTAATAAAATACATGAAAAAAAAGGATATAAAGGGCAATTAGACTCGTGATGACTATTATATTTAGTGTAGTTTAATGGCGGTGATTATTTTGTTGTGTTTTAATATATTTTTATTAAGTGTAAGAATTTTTATGATTATAAGACTAGTTTAGTTGATATTGTCGAAATACAATCATGTTTTTATTAATATTATAAAGTTAATTCGCGTTAAGAAAATAGTGACGCATCGACCGAGTTCCGCCTCTTGACCGATCAGATTCCAAGTTTGCGTACGGAACGGTGATCTTTTCGAACGCGATCGGTCAGGGGCGAGGTTCGGCTGCGAGGAGCGAATTGCCTTTCTTTGTACAAAAGTATATCGGATATTTTGAAACAAATGAAACATTTTTTCGTAAGATAATTTTTAGCAGTGGAAGAAGGGAAAAAGTATGCAGAAGGTCGGTGCTCGTACTCACCGACGCTCGAAGCGCTCGACGCAGAAGGTGCAGCGGAACAGCCGCCGCTGCACCAGCTCGCGCGGGGCGGGGGCCGCCACCCCCGCCGCCTCGCCCGGGCTCTCGTGGGACTTGCTGTGCGCCGCCAGGTTGTACCTGCCGGTAACGACACACTCATGATTACCATTTTGAAGAGATCAATCTCTCTTCAGAATCTCACCGTCGATTTCGACCCGACGAGTATATCTCATCGCGGTGAGAGGCTGTAAGGCTGTAAGGCCGTAAGGCAGGTACCTCTCGGAGAAGCGCTTCCCGCAGACGGGACACTCGTGTCGCTTCTCGCCGGAGTGCACGCGCTTGTGTCGCTTGAGGTGGGAGCGCGTCATGAGCGCGAGCCCGCACACGTCGCACGCGTGCGGCTTCACGCCCGAGTGCGACAGCTTGTGCATCTTGAACGACGACGTGTGGATGAACGACTTGCCGCACAGGTCGCACTGCAACACACCGCACGAGTCACGTCCACACTCACCTTCACCCGCATCTCTACTCATTGTTTCGTAAAAAGGGACGAAACCGTGTAAGAGGGAGCGGAAAACGTGTAATTTGAAACAAAATCGTTTGAAAATTGAACGTCAAATAAAAGGTGGAATGTCAGATATTCGATCTAACTTTACTTTCGATAATAACTATACGCATCTTAAACATGACCGTCTAATTCCAAACTGGGCAGAGTCTGTACTATGGTAACCAGACTGCTGATAAACATACTTATATATTTCTAAATACATACATACATATTATAGATAAATTACACTCAAACACAAATGATCGTGTTCATCACACAATTATTATGAATGTATTACAAAACGACAACAATTTTTGAACCATATTTACAAAAACATTTTAAACGATTCAAATTTAGCTTATAACTTTCACATGCAAAATACCTGAATTTAATATTGTACCTGATAATTTAATTTCCCAGTGTGTATATTGTTATGCCTTTGCAACGCATTTTTTGAGGGGAATAGTTTATTGCACTCTTCACATTTCCAATCACTTATACCTGAAATGAAACGAAATCAGAGAATATATAACAATAATATACGCAACGGTTTTTGCTTCAACATTTAATCAATTTCGAATATCAAATAGATGAAGGTATTTAAATTTTCGATCCCATCGCAACAGTTAAAAAGTTTTATGAGACATTTTTTTTCTTTTAAAATATATTTTTAACAATAAAAAAGTCAAAGGTAAATATCTAATGGAACGAGAACTCCTTTGGAAGAGTTTATCAGCAAAATCGAATCAAAAATTGGGAGATTAGTTAAAATATTGAAAGTATACAAAGAGCATAAATTACTTATTTAATTAAGTCTGTGGCATAAAAAAATACATAGCTTTTAACTGTGTCCATCACTCCATATTATTTAATAAGCTTAATGCAAATGGTGTTAAATGAAATGTCAATGGTGTAATAGAATCATATTTAAAAAATAAAGAAGACAAATGAAGCAAATCAATAGAATCGATAATAATGTCGATTGTCAACACCACAAACGTTGTGGAGTACCGCAAGGCAGCGTACTGGGTCCATTACTCCTTTTGATATACATATATGTAGAAATGACTTTGCGTAAAACCTACGGTTAATTATCTATCGTTCTTTTGCGGACCCTAAAAATACTGAAACTGAATTCAGAAATCTCATTTACAACAAGAAAAATATTATCAATTTTGTATATAATTTATGTATAACAACAGAAAGCAAATAGTCAAATATATTAAAAGATTCAAATTCAGTCAGAGACATACATAATGTATAGTGTTATGTGATTAAACACATAATATGTATTACCTTTATGTAAAGCGATGTGTATGTCGCAGGCGCGCTTGTGTTTGTAATGCGCGCCGCACACCTCGCAGATGTAGGGCGGCTTCGACCCGTCGTGCTTCATCTTGTGCTGCTCAAGGCGAGCTGGAATAACACCAGGTTCTCTGAATGAATAATCTAAGATTTCAGTTATTTCTTTTTTGGTCACGTTTGTCCGCATTCATCTAAATGTTATTTCTCTATTGTTTTCATATCCTTTTCTGTACCCCTGACAAGATATGATAAATTATATGTTGATCAGTTGAGTAGGTAAGGTTAATCGCATTTTAATTTTGTTAATTTTAATTCCAAAAGTGCTAGGTTAGCAATATACTTGCACTTAAAATGTGAGTGGAATCTAATTAGTGTGCAAAATGGATCTTTAATCACCTCTGCCCTTTCCCAACGACTCAAAAGAGTTAAAGATTCAGAGGGATTTATGTATAAATTAAACCAGCAATTAATTATACAAAACTGGTTACAGAAAAAATGTTGGTGTTCGGCAAAATGGGAGACAACAGCGTTGATTAAATAGGACAAACCTATTGAATTATTGTAGCATTATCGGTCATTGATAAGTGTGCAAAGTTTTACTTCAATCAGTTTTGGAGTAGATAGGTAAAAATCATGATCAAATATTCCGTCCTAAATAATAATCTTTGTAAAATCTATTTATTTCTTAATCTATTATTTATTTATATCTAATTAATTACCTTTAGAAGAGTATTGAGCATCACACTGGTCACACTGGTGCATAACTTTGACCTTTTTCTTGCGGACCTGTATAGTTTTCGTCTTACTTCTGTTTGCTAACATTTTATTTCTATTATTTTTGAGATCTAGGAAACCTGCAGTTTCCGGCAAGCTGTCATCATCATTAAGTTGCTCTTTCATTTCTATTTTCAGACCATTTTCAAATCCATTATTGAATAAAGGACTTTGTGAACTGAAAGCAGAATTTAAAAAATCAGACAATAAGGTTAAAAGACTTAGGATTGATAAATAATCTCCATGATTATATGATTTTTTGCTGTTTACACCTATTTAAAATTTTCAATTAAGGTAGTTGTTTTAGGAAGTAGGGATAGACAGTAAAGGAATTCATCTATCAATCAATCAAATAAACAATTTATCAATCAAGCAATGAATTTTTGATGACATTAATATCTGTGTCTATTGATAATGTGTATGACATAAATGGACCTAAAACAATTCCAAGCATAGGCCTACAATCTTCATGTGTCATAATATATGAATGACATACCCCTCTCCTGAATCCTCTGTTTTAACATCTTGTAGCAATGTGTTAGAATCGTCTAGGAGGTGTGAGCTAAGTTTGTGAGCTGCCAGAGCCACGGCACCACCTTCACTACCTGTTGTACCACATTCATCACATTTCCAGCTGCAATACATAGATATTTATTACACATATAAATTCTGCGAAGAAATTAGATGAAATAGAAAATAAAAGGTTGGCTAATTTGTAAGAACACAAAGCAAACTGGTTTGCCTTCACCTATTAATAAATTAGTCTGTGCACTTTTATTCAAAACTTAAGAACTTCTTTTTATGGTAGAAGGGGGCAAAGGAGCAGACGGGTCACCTGATGGTAAGCTACTACCGCCGCCCATAGACCCCTGCAACTCAAAAGTCACAAGTGCGTTGCTGCCCTTGGAGTCCCTCTTGCTTGAGCCAGCGGCAGGGGGATTTGGGCACCGGTAACCTCACTCACTCAGTGAAAGGCAACGAAAGAATTGCTTAACATAGGTTTTCTCTGAGGCCATCATATTTCAGAGCAGTATAAATAGAATTTTTGTTACTATGACTTAAAGTTAACTGCAGTTGTAGTTGTAGTTAACTGTCAGTCTGCAGTTAACTAACCAACCAGCTTACACATCTGTTACATTAAGAAAAAAATTGGGGATGTATTACTTAGTTTATTCATTCTTTAGTTTTAGGTTCTATTTATACTGTATACATAAAATAGCGGCAGTCACATAACAGCTAAGGCATTCATAATGTCGTGGGCCCTCAACAAGGGCACTTCTGACAAGAGGGTTCACAAGAGTATTAATATTGTGTGACTCAGAAAAAAAATACATTTCAACCAATATAAACAGTGTGCTATAACATAAACCACAGACTAGTTTTCATATAAATGATGTTATATGTATTATGTTATGAAAAATATACTAAAGAAACACAGAAAACATATTGGACACCTACCTGCCACTTATTTTAGTCCGTGTTCTACGTTTGTTTACAGTTGACAATCTCTTCTTTTTCTTTTCAACTTTCTGTCGTTTCCTTTTACTTTGACTAGCAAGTGGTTCATCATCGGAATCATCCTGGTTTATAGAATCGCAAACATAATCTTCATCATCATCATCATCGTCTGGTTCTACTTCTGCTTTCACTGCATTCAGTCTTATAGGCTGCGCTACGGGCAACGCGAAAATTGGATTCTTACTAAGAATAGCTTCAAAAGTTTCCTTCAACTTGATGTATTCTATTTCAGCCTGTTCCAGTACATTTATAAGCTCATAGCACGTTTTACAAATGAATTTGGTGCAGTTTTGGGCCGAAGTGAAGTTAAAGTGAGTAAACTTTGTGAGGAAATTGTGCAGCGTCGTGCCGGATGCGCTGGTGTGTGTCGCATATATGTCGAGGCACTCGAGGCTGCGGGACATGCATACCACGCACTCCAGCGGCTCGTGTTTCACCATCAGTTCCACCTCTGTCTTGATCTGTTGCATGTTCTTCTGCTTCTCGCTCTGCTCTACTTTGTTATCGGGGTTCATTGTACTCGTTTCGGCCATTTCTGTAGCCCTTTTCGCTTCCATTAGCGCCAATTGCTTCTTACGTCTATACTTATACTAATTCAGTAGCAACGATAAATTACAGTAAACAGCATCACTTGTAACTAACAAGCTAGTTACGTTTTTTTTAAATAAAACAAGAAAAACAAAATGCATAACAGGCGAATGACATTTCGTAGCAAAGCAGTGTTTATTTTCCCGTTGAATAGTGACATATTTGACAGCAGTGGCAACTGGCAATACTTCTTAATCTTTATCCTACCACAACGCCATTAACCAAAAGTTGAAGTTGAGTCTTTATCCATCCAGTTATTGTTTTTTAATCTTATGAAGTGATAAGGACATTGGATAAGGATGTTTCTAACCGCTTCAACATGGTTTACCATGAAAAAAATTACTAGGTGGTTTAACAAATTTTAATTTTGCGTTCCTGCAATAATTAAACGTGTGTTCAGCCTAACATTACATCATGGAGCTTTTGGTATATTATCTGATTATTAGGCGCGACTACGTGCTGGATGTCGGAATGCTAATAAAGATCAAGTATTATGAGGATACCTAATGTTAAAATGAAGTAGGTATGTGTCGTCGTGTTATATCAAATGGCGTAGTTAATTACATACGGTTGCATAGTTGTACGTTCAGAAATGATGTTAATCGTGTATATGAATAAATTAGTCTCTCAACTCCAAGTCTATTGGAATAATTATTCTATATTATTTGCATTAAGGCTAATATCGATTTCTTCTTTTATGTCCTATGTCCCTTTGGTGAAGATCTCGAATATTAATTTGATTAACAACGTATTTGTTAAATATATGTATGGAAGTTCAATAGCGTTAAATTTATAAAAAAAAAACAACTTGGGGCTATAAATACATTAAAAACTAAAACTATGGGTTATTAGGTTTTAAGCGTTTTTTCGTCTTGGCACAAAATTTTGAAAAAAATCAATTCCTAAACCAAAAACCAAATCCTGTTTTCAATTTCAAATTTCAAAATTTTGCTTTTCCCGACGATTGTGGATCAGGTGATAACAAAGATCATCGTGAAGTGGACACTATCTATCCAATTTATTCTCGTCACGATACAAATCATCATTTAGGTTAGGATCATGATTCTTATTCGATCATGATCCTAACCTGATAACAATTTTGCCAAGTAGACAACATCGTTTTAAACAAAATATATTAATTTAAACCAGGAAAGCTACTTTCGAGTAGCCCCTTAAAGTACTCAAAATATTTTATTTTATTAAAGAGGACTACTCCCGCACTAGGATTATATCCTGTGTCGCAAGGGACCTTATAAACATTCATGAAACGGACACAAAGATCACTCAGACTCATTTTTGTAGATCACACGAAATGTTGAACCTTGCGGGGATTGAAGCCTCAACACCCAGCGCAGCAGGAAACGGCGACAGCTTAAACCACTACGCTATCCATGCAGTCAACTAAGAGAAAGATGTAAAGCAAAATGAAGGATGTTTTTTCAACTTTATTTTGTCCCGTAGTCTGCTGTTAGCCTAGTGTAAAGAAAATTAGCAGTTCGTTACTCTAGTTTAACATTTTTTAAGCCTTTATCTAAAAGTGCCTTTATTCTGTTGTATAAACTTTTAGCTATTTGTAATGCGTATAGTTCAGCGCAGACTTTTTTTACGAGTATGTGTGTACTAGCTTTTGTCCGCAGCGTTTCCCGCGTGAAACTCGGCTATCGCGGTAAAAAGTCTCCTTCCTCAAGAATCAAACTATCTCCATACTAAATTTCATCTGAATCAGTTCAGCGGTTATTGATTCAACATACAAACTTCCACCCCCTTTCACCCTCTTAAAGGATGATTTCTGGGATAAAAACTACACTATGTCCTCTCCCGGGACTCGGACAATCTCTGTACCTAATTTCATATAAATAAGTTCAGTGGTTTAAGCTTGAATAGGTAACAGACAGACAGACACACTTTCGCATTTATAATATTATTATAGTCTGGATTATGTTTTACGTAGTGTTGCGCAGTTTTATAGAAATAGGGCAGCACATGAGAGGTCGTAGTCACATTGAATACTTGAATATTTACACCTAAATGAATAGGATTGCTTACAAATAATGCATAACATACTACTCTGTCAAGAAAGTACCGGGAAAAGATCAATAATACATAAAATGTTTGTTATTCATCCAAATTTATTTTATCACCTTCAAAGTATACTCCTTCAGAAACTATACACTTGCCAACGAATAATCCAATCATCAAAACATTTTTTAAACGCTGTTTCCGGAATTGAGTACAGTTCTCGCCGCGAATTCTCCTTTATGTCTTCTACCGATTGAAAACGGGTGCCACCAAGTGGTAATTCGAGTTTAGGAACAAGAAAGAAGTCGGCTGGAGCCATATCTGGTGAATATGGTGGTTGCTCGATGGTATTTGTTGTGTTTGGTAAAAAATTCGTTCTCAATGATGGCCTTGTGCGAAGGTGCATAATCGTGGTGCAAAATCCAAGAATTTTCTTTCCACAAATCTGGCCTTTTTCGTCGAATTTGCTATCTTAGATGCCGCATAACGCTCAAATAATATTCTTAATTTACCGTTTGACCTTCCGGCAAGAATTCCGAGTGCACAACACCGCGATAGTCAAAGAAAACAGTCAACATGACTTTGACTTTAATCGACTATAGCGTGTTTTTTTCGGTTTCGGTTCAGTTGGAAGGCGCCACTCCGAAGCTTATTGACTAGTTTGCATGTCAAACCCACGTCTCTTCACCAGTAATAATGCGTTTTATGAATGTTGGGTCGGAATTAACTCGTTCTAGCATGTCCTCAGCGACTCTCATGCGTTTGAGTTTTTGGAGAAAATTCAGGTCTTTTGGAACTAGCCGAGCGTTAACATGTTTCATACCCAAATGATTAGTTAAAATGATATGGATCGACTCGTGAGATACAGAAAGTTCTTCAGCTATTTCTCTCAAAGTTGAATGAGGAATTTCAGTCACTATTTCCTTCACTTTTGCTATGTTAACTTCAGTTGCAGACGTTGATGGCCTACCAGAGCGAGGCAAATCTTCCATCACATCTCGACCGCTTTGGAATGCTTTGTACCACTCATAAGCACGTGTTTTTGATAAAGTCGATTCACCGTAAGCCTTCTGTAACATTTTCAGTGACTCAGAACACGAAATTCCATTGGCGATGCAAAATTTAAGACAAACTCTTTGTTCGATGTTTTTGTGCATTATGAAATTCGCTATACACACTAGATATGATAGAACTAAAAAGAGCACTGTATTTAATATAAATAACAGATGCAACTCAAACTCCGCGCCAAAATGGAAAACAGTTGTGCCAATCTAACAAAAAAAACGATTTTTTTTAATTTGGGACCATAAACAAATCATCCATACCAGTCCATTCCCGATACTTTTTTGACTGAATGTATAGTAACAGATACTTTGAATTGACATAAAACCTTCATTCATGGTGTGCGATTTTCATGAGAAACTTTTTTCACATGACACCTTTGAGGTTCTCCTTTTAAAAAATGTGCACGAATGTGCAAATTTTTGACTTTCATTTGTTTTTTTTCTTCAGCTTAGACGTGAAAGATGGATAATCGAACTCGAGGCCTTGTGGGATGTACTAGCTACACCACTAAGGCAGAGCTTTTCAAATTCAAAGAAAGAAAGGTATGTTTTCCCTGAGTGCTATAGACTACTACTACTTTTTACCGCGATAACTGACATATACGCGGGTGGAGTCGCGGGCAAAAGCTAGTTAATTCGTAAGTCACCTGAAATATGATTTGAAATATAAATGCCATGCATGTGTCATAAAAATATAATACGTTTGAAATTCATAGATCAGCCTTTCACCAATAACAAATTAAAGAAACGAATAATATGTACCTAGACATACATACTACGCAAGACACGACAAGGGCAACGAGCCATGGCGGAACCCCACCCCCACGAGCTCGCGCTCTGCGCTGCCCCTCGGAACATAGAGCCACAGTCCACTGACTTACCTTATTAAGCGCGGGTGCCCCGTGCGCCTCTACAGCAAACGATTCGCTAAAAACTCACGCGTAACGCAAGCTTTTGCTCTCTCGATGTGTACATTCGTTTGAAAAAATAAACGAACACTGCGTGTACTTAACTGTGCATTTAGTGATATAACCTTATTTGTGCAATTAAGAAAATAAAACCATAGTGAATATATTCTATTTTTGAAAAGTTTTAGTGAAAAATCGTGCATTGGCTAATTTTTATTGGTTTGGAAGAAGCGGGTAATCTTTTTTTTTAAATTATAAGTTTTATTTTTATTATTGATGATATGCATTTATTTTTATTTTTTAATATCTCTAGCGCTATAATAGAACAGGATAATGGCAGAACAGCTTATTGCAAACAAAAGGTTCCATTGTGTTTACGATATGCAACTTTTTGCCGCGTTATTACAAACCAAAGAAGGTTCTGTGGTTTATATGCTAAGTATAACTGACGTTACGGATCTTGAACACAAACATTACTTTATTCAAGTTTATTTTTTTTGTGAAGATATAGTAACCAAAAAGGCTTAATATTTTAACGAGTTCTATTTAGCTGTTTTATGTATATGTTAAACAGCAGTGGAAATAATAATAATATATTTGTGAATTGTGCCCTAAGTTTCCGTTACTGAACTATCACGCTTGAACGGGTGACAATGGACGCGAGCGAGGAGCTTCCGCACTGCACCGCTGATATGCACCTGCTTGCATACGTTTAACTATACCTTCGCACACACAATTAGTTATAAGTATTTAATGGAAATTAGATTGTATAAGTGTGTTGGTATAAGTTTAATACAATAATTTTTGATTAATTCTTCATAATGTTGCGATTTTGAACCTCGAAGTGAACGAATGACTTGAATCTTAACAATACAGATGAAGAGTTTGTTTTGTTAAAATCACTAATCTAATTGGAACTTTCTGTCATATTTTTCTGCAGTTTAATATCACACTCAGCAGAAAAGTTTCCACAAATGCTAGTGAATACTCAAGAATCGACTAGTTTTATTAAATTAACAAAAATAATACAGAGAAATATAGTTAAATGAAGTGTCAGTTTGTTGTGATCAAAATCCGTGACGGCAGAATACCAGGTACGTTCTAAAGATTCAATTTGAAAATGAAAGCAAACCTTGATTCCACCATTTTGATTCACGCATGTTTCGACTGATTTCGTAACTATTTGTTCATTGTAACTCATTTGCATCTTTTACGATAACGATACACACCTCTCTATAACTAAATTCCCTCCTGAAACTTACGATAGAAGAATTATCTTCATGCACACAAATGTTTGACTGGAGCGAGAATCGAACATGCGACCTTTGAAATAGCAGTCCGTTACACAAACCACTACGCCATTCGGTCGTCAATTTTACTCATTATGAAATTTAAATAATTTATTACGTACACATACGCGACTCCGGACTATTAGAAACTAAAGTTTAAACTAGGTTTTTATGTTTCGAACTTAACCAGTGTAGAAGCACCTGCAAGTATACTATAGTGCAGTAGTAAAATGCACGGCACCGTGACCGGCAGGCGGCCGTGCAACGGGCAGACCCAGTTAGCACGGGCCAATACATGCACAACGCTGAACAGAGTTTAGTTAGATCTCAATACACACATGGGCCATTCCTTCACTAATATATATTTGACCTAGAGAACGAAGTTTCAAAGTATTTTATCTTGTGGACCCGAAAGTCGAACTCTAAGGAAGGCAATAGCAATCCTATCGTAATAAAATGATTTCGTAAAAAACCAAATTGAAAGATTGCTTACTGAAACATCAGAAGGAATTCGAAGACGTCAGAGTCTCTTCACATCATCACATTAACAGCCTTTAATAGTCCACTGCTGGACTTAAGCCTCTCATCAGAAAGGAGGTTTTGGCCTTATTTTACCACGCTGGCGAGACAGGTTGGCTTAGGGTTTGTGTCAAGTTTTCCTTTTCTGTGCAGTGCTGTTGTTCTGCGTGATTTTTCCTTAGTCGGCGCATAAGACACCCACGGGATGAATAGGGTGGTGACACTCTGTATTCTTAATCCGTCACCACACGGACCGGAGTAACTCTTAGCGCGATATAAAATGTGCCATGACCATAGATACTGTGTTGTGCCATCTCACCTTATTTTATTATTTACTACAAATTATTATATTTTCACTAAAATATTCATAATGTTTTTTAATTCAATCAAAATTACTCTCCAATTACTGTTATATTCATAATGTTTTCCTATCAATCAAATTATTATGCAATTATTATTGTTTTCAGAATATTCTAAAACCAATATTTCTTTCTGATCTATCCTACTAAACTGTCATAATGATTGTATGTTAAACAATCGAACAGACAGGTGACAGCGCTAGGTGCTTGCGCCTGGCATTATACCGAGCTGTGGTCCATATTGGTACAGATGTAATTTATACATGTTCTGTTGTAAATATGTAACAGTCATCAAAAATGTGCAAAATAAAGTATTTTTCTTTCTTTGATGAATTCACACAGTATCTTAAACTGTTTTCGAATATTTCTTTTCACAGACCTACTATTTAAGAGAGAGCTAGGCTCGGAAAAATGTTTACTCAACTCTAATTATTGTAGTGTATTAGGTTAACAAAATTATGTTTCATGATATTATGTATGATATGATGATATTTAAAATGAGTCTGAGATATACGCATTAACTGCAGTTACGGATGTTACGTTATATCAAGACTCATTTATTTAGTTTAAATATTGTTAAGCAGAGTTAAGTAAATATAAAAAGTGAAAGAAACCAGGCGTCGCGTCGTTGGCTCATAAGACATATCCTTCGGCCACTTATAAAAAATACTATTTAACTTTTATGTTTATGATAGCTTCCGAAGTCTTTACTGGTTTTGCAAAGACGTATTTCGTACCTAATAGGGTACCGATATAAACATAATAAATATTGTTATGTCACGTATGTTTTGTAATGTATTTGGCATTTAAAAAAAAAAATCTAAAAAAATTATTGTACTATTTTTGTCACAAACACTGAAAAAACATTTTTCATGAACATCTAACCGAGATACAGCGAACTACGACATAACTAGTAATGCTGCATCACGCAATGAAAGTCCGCGCTCGGATTACCTAGTGCAAATATATAGATATCACAAAGTCAACCGATGGGCCTCGGCCAGGCTTGCATGATCATCTCTCTTGGTCGGAGGACGTCGGACGACGGTCGTCCTCACTTTGTGTTGGAGGAACATGACACCCGCTTCCCCACAATGCAGAAATGGTATTTGCATTGCAAAGAGATAAAAAGTTATGATTTATTAACAAACAAACCTAATTAACAAATTGTAAAGAACACAAAACTTAAAAGTTTACAATAGTATTAAACACTGCCTCTTCTTGTAGGAAAGTACTAGAAAAGCACACACATGTATGTAAAATTATCCTTAATTGTACACTTATAGATACAGCTAGAAAGCTTTTGGCCGTCACCGGTTCGAGTGTGCTTTATTATATTTGATTTGGCAGTGACCCTTATTACACTGTCTTTACATATTAACATGTGTCGTATCAGTTTATATTCGGCTTTTCACTGTAATTTGATGTTCACAGCAGTTAGTTTAATAGCTGGCATTACGCAGAGTGTCGCGACCGCGTTGCGCGTTCGCGTCGAGCCTAGTCGCTCACGTGGAAACACTGTTACATGCCTCTAATTGCTACGCTATCATCAAGTGTCCGGACAACTTTGTGACTCATAAAGTGCATCTTTACACATTTGCTACTGCTTCCGATTATGTCCAGTGGTAAATAATTATAGAGGCATAGGCTCCAATATGGTAAACACTGGCCAATAAAGATCTGCAGATCCATTAGGTTCTAAAAATTAAAACTTTTAAACAGCGATTGTACGTAGGTCACTATTTAAATTTTGAGACACTCAAAAATTAAACAATATACACTTAAAATTATATTATATGTGTTCATAATACTCTCCATCACTCTCTATACAAATTGCCACCCGCCTCAACCAGTCATGGAAACACTCATTCCAGTCTTCCTCCGATAGGCCAAAAATGGCTGATTCGTAGGCACCGACCGCTTTTTCGGCACTTGAAAAAAACTTGCCTTTTATCTTATCTTTTATGGTGGGAATAAAAAGAAGTCACAAGGAGCTAAGCTCGGGCTGTAAGGTGGGTGAGGTACGGTTTCTCGTATGAAAGCCTTTGTTCTGAAGGAAGAGTGTCGTATCTCCTAAACAGCTTCGAAAACAATATAACTGTAGTGTATCATTCTAAGTTAATAGACTTACAATGCCTCAGGTGACGATGAAAAAGTACTTGCTGACACCGAGTGCCAGGTGTTGGATCAAGACTTTAATAAAGTGGTGGCAAAGGTTTCCAACAAGACCCCTGGCAGACCACTAGATAGTTTAAAGACGTAGATTGGGACCAGACACTTGACACCAATAAAATTAAAGACTACATTGTTAAATAGGATTCTCATCGACCCGACAAAAGCCACTAGTAACGCCTTTACACCTGAACCAAGTCCATCTGCTGGTAGTATGTGAACTATCTCGTTACAAATCTTTTCTATAAAAAATGTATGCTCGCAAAATGATATAAAGCTTTGATACTTGATCCATCAGCTATAAAATATAAGGGATGCATGCAACCGTGAAGACCACCTTAAGTTCGCTTGCTAAAGTTGTAGGTCCGTGACACCCCTTCGGCGTGTTTGTTGGACTGCGACGACCGCCGGTCACCTGCGTACTGCTCACTCATGTGTGCCAAGTGTGGGGACAGGTTTGTTGTCCTTGTTTCACTTTACTGATTTGTAACTTAATCCCGTCACCCTTTCGAAATATCACAAACGAACTGAATGTATAATCCATTGAAAAAACTCTATAATTTCATCAACGGATATAAGTTAACATGATAAATACGTAAATGTGTGCTTTTGTGATGTGTTTGGCCTATTGACACGGTTATAGTCACGGTGACCCGACTAGGCTTTTGTTTACATACGTCCCTTGTCATCGCGCCGTTTTATCCTCGGGTCACATGGACAAATAGATACCGATACATATCATATTCGAGAACTATTTATCATGGTCAGTATTTCCTTTAACACTTACCGCACATTTTGCATCATGCGTAATCAACAGAAAACATATAATACGCCATCTCAAATTGTTAATCAAAGATTTCTGAATAATATAGCTACTTGGGATGAATCGAATTCGGCTCTAATCGATCATCTATGACTAAATAAGAATTTATTTAACAGGCTTTCTCTACTTTTTTGACAGATTTGCTTTTGCAATTATAGTGTAGCTGTCCATCGTTTATAAACCAGTGGGTTTTTCTAATAATAACAGAGATATGTCTGGGAGTTTCAGTCAGTAATACGTAACGTAATAAGAGATGTATAGGTAGGCAACTATGCACACATTTTTAATGTCTCGGTTGAAGAAAGCGAAATGAGCTAGCGATCGCAACGTTTTTTTCCGCTTTCTAAATACAGCCCCGAGAGGCTTGCGGGTATACATATAGATAATTATTTAAATTATAAACTAGAACTTACTGTAAAGGGTAAGACCAATACTAGTAGGTTATAGTTAGCATCAAAACACGAAGTCCCGAGGATTTTGGATACGCAAAACAAGGCTTGGCTTAAATGTATTGCAAGACATTATTTTATTAAGTATTACTGCATCTTGTGCCATTTTTTATTTTACATTTTTAACAGAATTTACTTGTTGCAGACATATCATTTGCTTTAATGATAATAGTTGTTTAAACATCAGCTGTTAAAATGGAATAGCTAGTACACAATTGTAGTAGTTTTACAAATAATCAAGACAGAATTTTAATGCATTTGTTTGTTTGGTTCTGTGACATTTGCCACATATTCATCATCATGAACCGCCTCTAATAGTCCACTGCAGGACATAGGTTTCTCCTGGGAAAGGAGGTTTTGGCCTACTATACCACGCTGGCCAGACGGGTTGGGTTTGTTTCAAGTTATCCTTCCTTTGCAGTGCTGTTGTCTTGCGTAGTTTGTTCCCTTAGTCGGTCGGTTTTCTATTACACATTTCCGTCCCTTTTCATTAAATCACTCCCACAGATTACATAAATGCGAGAGGAATGTCGTTACACATCAAAAACATCTAAAACCTAGGTATTTCAAGATACATTAATGTGTAGGAAGCTAAATTCTGAAAATAATAAATGTGGAACATCAACCAACCTGAGTCATGATTTACTACATAACGGAGCTACAGAAAATGCTCGAATTTTCCTTTCTATCCATGGTGATGGTGATGGTGATGGTGTGTACAAATGTGAAAGTAAATGTAGTAATTATTAGCACGAATTAAAAAGATCTGGTTAGATAACGCAATATATTAAGATTCAAATCAAGGAATGTTTTTATAGAGATATATATATATATATATATCTAATTCTATTTTTTTAATTGTAATAAAAGTGAAGAATTTTTAGGCAATTTTAGCTGTAAAGCTACCGTTACATAAATAAGACTGTTGTACTTGGTTCCGGATGCTGATGATATCGTCATTATAAGCTAGAAGTGACGAATATTTTGATATTGAAATATTTGACATACCGAACAATAAATCTTTGTTGGATCAAAAGCCTCCTTTATGGAATACGGGGTAAACGGGTCACGTAACGGTTAATGTCTACCACCGCCCACGGAAATTACAAATTTGTGCGTGGCAACCCTTTCAGTGCTAGAATCAGGTACCTTTAATTTATTGGTAGGACCTTCGGTAACTTCACTCACTTGAAAAGGAACGAAAAGTTTTGTGCTGGTTTTCTGTGAAGCTGGCCATGGTAACACTTCGTTGGAGCCGGCCCGTGTAGTCCAAGTATGACTCAAGTACTTCATCATCAGCCTCTCCCATTGCACACCACTTAGAGCGGCTTTGGGCTTTTTATTATTTTAATTTTTTGTAAAAAAAGTTTTTTTTCAGTGTTTAAATAGGAGCATTAAGTAGGTAAGTAATTAATTTAAGTAGGTAAGGTCATTAATTTAAGTAGGAGTAAATTGATTAGAAAATAAGAAAAATATTTTAAAATGAAATCACTATTGATAACTAAGGAGTAACTTAAATCTATTCCTGTAGGGTGCAAGTGCATACCTAGTTTTCTTTTCAAAGATATCAATATATTTTGTGAACCCTGCAAGACCATGCAAAATTATTGCTGTTTAAATCGAGGTATCACGGAAAGTCGGAAATATTATAATAGTAAATACTAGATGACCTTGTGTGTTTAAACATGTTATAGTAACTATTTCGTTTCCTTTTTGATTAAAATCTTTTGTGAGTCGTATTCATGTAAATTAAAATTAAAATTATTTCGGAAATTTAACACACCACGCCATCTAGTTTCAAACTATGCAGAGCTTGTACTGTGAAAGCTAGATTGACTGACAAAATACCTATAAAGTTTTTTTTTGTAAATACATAATAATAATAATAAATAGATTAATAATACTTAATTAATTACACCTAAACTTGGAAACAAATATTTTCAGATCATGCAAACATTTGGTCCGACCCGGTAACCGAACCCGAGACCTCAGTACAGCAGTCGCATACGCTATCAAAAATTTTAAAAAATGATTAATTGTTATATTTACTAACGTGTGGACTGCTATGATGATAATACGTGATGTTATTAGGAGAAACATTAAGATCACAAAATCTCGACTATGGCTACCCGTTTATTTTAATGAGCATTGTTTAAATAAGATAATAAATTATAGTTTGAAAAACTAAAAAAAGAATGCGTTTGTCACTAGCTGAGCTAAAAGTAGAAAATATTTTTCTCTAAGATTTCATCGTAGAAATGCGTGGATCTCAATTCTTGTAAAAATGGCAAATTTTATTGGCAGATATTGATGAAAGTAAAGTTATTAAATTATAAAATATCTTGAAAAACACCCCACGCTTTTTTACGATAAAATGAAAACCTTTGTCCAACAATGGACTGTCAAGGTTTGAGACCCTGACCCGACCACTGATGGACATAGGCTTATCCTTAGAAAGGAGGTTTTGTCCTACTATATCACGCTGCCCAGACGGGTGACCATAGAGTTTGTTTCAAGTTTTCCTTCTCTTTGAAGTGCTGTTGTCCTGCAGTGATTACTCCCTTAGTAATACATTCCAATATTATTACATAGGTATACTTAGTATACACATCACGAAACTGACACCTTTTTGTTTCAAAACTGAAAATTACCTTTATTATATGGACGTTATAGCGTACCTACCTAACAAAAAAAAACAACCATCTCACCACTAGTAGTAACTAATTAATCACAATGTATATTGAAAGCAGTACAGCTAAGGAAATAGGGCACTTTATATAAGAAAAACAAGTACTATTATCTAAGGATATAATTTAATTAACTATTACGCAAGCAGAGACTCCGGCAAAAGTTATTGGATAACCACATCCAAATTGCAGGAACTCTAACCCAGTTGCAAATGTAACTTGGTTATTTTGTAATTGTAGATTTGTTTAAACATGTTTCTATTAACTGCACTTGTAACTATGTAAACGAACTTTGGAAATAAATTTTATCCTATCTAATCATTGCATCGAAATGAAACTTTGTATGTTCCTTTAGTTTGGATGACAATCTTCGATTGCACTGTTGTTCTAAGATGACAATATTAAAAATTGTTTCCTTTTGCTGGTCTAATGAGAGAGCCAGGAGCTGCTGGATAGAAAAACTACTACTACTACTAGTATTGGGCTTGTGTGGTTCTTTATGGCGACTCCGAAAGATTGCGGTTACTAATAATGATTTGACAACGAAGTCAGGATGTGGATATTGTCTCTCTATTTCAATAAGGTTCATTCATTCACTAAACAATAATATTCATGTTACATTTACTCAATAGATTATTTATTTTCCAGTTGGTGTGACCGGTGTGCAGGCAGCTCGGTATGCGTGCGCGTCCCAAGCGCTAACGGCAGCATGCGCGCCGTCGTGTGCCTTACGCTCCTCTGCCTGGTGGAGCACTCCCGCGCACAAGGTACTGTCTCCTTATTCTTCTTTTTTACACTTGGTAACAATGCCACCCTGTGCTTCGTCCTATGTTTTATGTACTGCTCTCTTCTTCAAGCTACTACGTCGTTCTTTATAAGCTGATATATCATATTTAGATGATGTTCGGGTATCAATAATCAGATTTTGTCATAATTGTTTGTTTTTTATTTAAACCAAGCAGAGAGAAGAAAAACAAGAGAACTTTACAGTAGTCACATATATCTTAATAATATTTTCGGACATCTGACACACAATGCCATCTAGTTTCAAACTAAGCAGTGCTTGTACTATGAAAACTAGATTGACTGATAGAATTCTTATATACTTTTTCTTGTAAATTCATACATATTATACATAGAAAACACCCAAATTCTGAAACAAATATTTGCAGGTCATACAAACGTTTGATCCGATTCGGGAATCGAACCCAAGACGTTAGCATAGCTGTTACGCACGACCGAGGCAGTCAATAATGTGTAGGATCTGACATTACACCTACCATCTGATGCTTAAATTGAATGGCGCGCTTTTCCGACTACTTGAAACACATTTCTGTCCCTTTTCACGTAATCACTACCACAGAATTAAACAAAAAGTATGTATGTATAGCACCCAGTAGGATTCAGTCCAGCAGGGTAGAATGATTATCAATAACACTTTTTTAAACTTATTAGTCTAGGTAAAATTATGTAACACATGTGATCTATAAAAAATACGAAAGAAAAAATAGATGATTTGATACAAAATGAACGCGATACGGTGGAGTTTTTTTTAATTTTGCGATAAAAAAGGCGCAGTGAAATATCGCTGTGGGTCGGGGCCTTAGGAGCCGAGTGACCATAATAGCAGTTTAACAAATAGTATGGTATGGAATTAATATTTTACCTCAACACACAGTACGCTCTTCGTAGAATACTTTCCACGAATGGAAAGAATATTTAGATACCTATCTACTACATTCTAGTTCTTGCCATAAAGTGTGTTACCGACCTCGAAAAAAACTCGAACCAAACACTTATTTATGTGTAGATTATGCAAATGCATAAAGCATTAATAGAAATAATTATAGTGATTTGTAAACTAAGTGTAATGATCACTTTTATACGAGTAACGAGAACGTGTCTATGACGTCTGTGTTCAGCCGCCCATTTTATGTCATTTATGGATAGATGGTTATTTTTGTGCGAGTGTGACTAACATAAGGACGGTTGTGACTGTCTGCCGTGCCAATCCAAAAGACTGTAACTCCACTTACAGTGTTTTGCCTTAACAACGCTCAATAAGTTTCTTTACGTCGGCTTAGTACCCCTGATCAACACTTTTGTTATTCTAAAGTATATTTTAGAAGAGACAATAATCTAAAAAATACTGTATTGTATTTAAATTAGGGTTTTAACATGGTAAAAAACTGTAACAAAGCTTTCAAAGTCAAAAGTCGTTTTCAAAAGTTAATTGTAATTCCACAGTCACAAGGTTATACTTAAGAGCATGTTGCTGATGGACTATCCTGGCCACTTGGTTATGTCTATGCAAGTACTTGCCGTTGGCAAGACGAGAACACCTGGCAATTGCCTGTATGGCCTATTCGTAGTCTATTCGTATTATGGTCGTTTGCCCCCTCTTCTATAAAAATGTCTGGGTTTTCTCCGGGACGATGACATGCCTTCAGAATATAACTCCGCTAATTATTCGTCATAACAACTTCTTCAGTAGTTGCAAAGACAAAACCTTCAGTTTATCCGAAGAGGTCATCGAATAGTAGCCAGAATAAAGACGCCAGTTGGTCTACTTCAGACGTGTTCTTATTATATTTAGTATTATATAATGGTGTTCTCGCAACTAATGCAGTTTTGACGCAAACTACACTAACATCGACACGGGGCGCAGTCCTCGCCTCGCGTCCGTCTAGTTTCACAATACTGCACGCTACGTTCAGTTGGCCATTCTTCGACGTTCGCCAAATTATCCTTAGGAAATACGAGCCATTTGATACTTCGCTGAATACGATGTTTCGCAATCTCATACAAACACTAAACTAAGTAACAATTGTTCTTTCCCTGTTCGTGTTGTATTTGTACACTTAATTATACTGTTTACTCTAAGCGAGTAAAGTTATTATCAGGCATGTTATTACTTACATTATTTCTTTTTTAAATTATAATCAGGCATATCAAGGAAAATATTAAATGATTTCAACGAAAATTATAAATATTAGCCTTTGCTCGCAGTTTCGCTCGCATCGCTTAATGTAAAGTTTGTTATTTATCTGAGTATGCTGCATTTCATGATGATTGGTTGAGAATTAGTAAGAGCGAGGCCTAACAAAAAAACAAACTTAGATTTGTATACATGTATCTATATTTTAACCATGGGAGAGCCATATTTCTGCACATATACCTACATCGGCTCTAACGGAGTGCAAAGCTCAGTAGGAGGGCACCAACGACCAAACTCTGGCGGAGACATTCAAAGGTCGGCAAGTAACGCATTTGTGCCTTTTGCGTTGTAGGATTCCTAACAGTCGCTTACCATACCCGTGTGCCTATTTGCCCCCTATATGAGAAAGGAATCAGTTAAAGTATATACCACTAGTGAATAAAGTAGTTCACCATTAAACATAGTTGGACAATTTGCAAATACGTGGAACCGTTTTAATGTGTGTTGAACAAACAGTGTGCTTCGCCTGACAAAGAAAATCGCAGCGTATCAAACCCTGCTAGATCAAATAAATGAAGGCTTGTTTTATTGTACATGGGGGTGTTGGGGTGGATCGCGTTCACTGACCCTCCCCCTCTCGAACTGCCCACTTGTTTAGTTGGCAAGGCCTCTGACACATTTTCAGGTATAAATTGCTGTTGTTCTTTACATAGCCGTTTTTCATGTCAGTACTTAAATCATCGTTACTCTTCATAGCTTGCATTACATTTTTTTAAATAATATGTTCACCAAAATTTGTCTATGTTTAATTTGTTACATTCATAACGAGCCCGCCATTGTTTATTCATTTTTATGGCCTCTTATTTGTACAGACTCAGAGTACTGTGACAATGACCCACAAAGGTTCCGTATTTAGCAAACTGGAAAAGCTAACTGAATGAATCTATTTAACAAATCGCTGTTTATTTGTTTGTATCCTTTACAAGATTGTAGACTGCACGGTTGGCGTAGTGGTTTAAGCGGTCACCATGCTGTTTACTACTACGCTGAATGTTGTGGGTTCGATCCCCACACGAGACGACACTTTGTGTGATCCACCAATTGTTGTTCTGAGTCTAGGCTTTCTTGGGGCCCCGCGACACAGGATATATTCCTAATGCGGGAGTTGTCTTTTAAAAAAAGCGAAAGCGATTATCGAGAAAATTTGTATACATCTCGCCAAGGATAAACCCATGAAAATAGTATCGTTTCCGAGAAATGAAAAAGTTAGTAGGCAAACCCTACAGCCTATTGTCTATGTCCAGCAGTGGACTAGCAAAGGCTGGTGATGGTTGATGATTACGTTATGTTATTATGCATAACGCCCGGACGTCACGGAATTTTGCCCTAGTCTCTTTATGGTGACATGTTTCAAAATCCTGTCGGATCCTCTGTCGGCTCCCGAGGGACACCATTGCAGTGATGCAGAACTTAAGAGTATGTGGTGTTTCTAATAAAATCCATCCCGTCGGCCGGCCTCAGAGGAGGTTAGTACCTACCCTGGGAGAATCCGTACCATGTGAATTTAAGGTTTAGACGCCACGTTTAGCTGGTCCCTATACCGGGGGATGCTGCAAATTCATCTCTGCTAATCATCCATTTCAATCAGTCTTTATGTAATCAGGCCTACACCCTATCCCCTGCCGTAATCCCTACTCTGCCACTAAAGGTCCTCATTCTCTCGGCTCTCTTCCGATCCCGTTCAACGGCCTCTTAGAAGGTAGGCCTCAAGAAAGTAACCACAGCGCCCAAATATCCGTTTTTATTAAACTGCTAATGTTACCTGTAAACTATTCAGTGTAGTATAATCTTTAGGAGTATTCCTGTTTTGTCCTTCGACGATGCAGTCGAATGCACCGCGGTAACCTTCGGCAGAGCTGATCAACATATTCCACGTTATTTTGTATGTTATATTGACTTGTGCATTAATTACGCAGGTTACTCCATTCATGCCTTTAATACGGCGTCTGGCCAACTCAACCGTATCATCGCGTGCGGTAGACCAGTCTCGTCTCGCAGTAGCGGGTGGTCGACCGAGGGTCGCTGACCTCGCCTACAGTATTCTGTCATTGTGGAGTAATTAATGTAACACTGCACTTCCCGCTGACAGCAGCTGAAGCTATGACACCTCTACTAAAATCCCATACAAATATTCATACACATCAAGACCACAACTTCTGTCTTTCTGTCTTTCTTTCAATTAGTTCTGAACTAACCACAATCTTAAGTATAAAGACTGATGGTGTGGAACGGTTCTGTGAACCTCGGTGATAAGATGACTCAGATACAAAGATAAGTAAACATGAATTACATAAGTGTAAAGAAATTGTTAAACTCCATAACGGGACTTGAACGCATAGATATGCTTAGTGCAGGTAGCGATGTGTAACGTTCCAGAATTGTATTATCATTATTTTACTAGTGGTCATCGAAATGTCCGCCAAAACATCGAAAAGAATTACATTCAAACCCAAAACTTCAAACGGTATCAATCTTAAGCATAAATCGACTGCACGGATTGCGTAGTTTTTAAGGATTGCTTTAAGCGGTGACCTCGCCGCTTCCTACTGCGCTGAGTGTTGTGGGTTCGATTCCCACATGGGACAACACTTTGTGTAATTCATAAATTGCTGTTCTGAGTCTGGGTGTTCTTTATGTCCGCTGTATGTATGTATGAAAAGTTCCTAACCGTACATGATATATTCCTGTATTAAAAAGTTTGAAGTTGTTTAAAAAATCATGAAAGAACACGAAGCTTCACAGATAGAGTCTATGCGTACAGACATAGGGACATTATAAGTAGGTAAGTTCCAAAAAAAATGTAGCCATTATAATTTTCCATCATCGTAAGATTAGAAAACTTCATGTGTAGGTAAGTTTTTATAACGTGTTTCGTTCCCAATGTATAGTTTTTATCTGAAAGTCGCATGGCAAGAGAATATTTTAGTAAATAAATGGTCGTACGTGACAAGACGCTGTGATAATAACTAATTTTTAACGCTGTTTATAGTTTATTGTGACGGCGAGCGAGAAAAGCGCACGTATTACACAACTTAACACAAGAGCACGATATCAGTTATCTCAATTGTTACAATCGAAATCGAAGGGATCTGCGGAGCTACTATTGTAAATGTTGTCCTAACCTACAATGTAATTTAAATGGTTACAATGTGTATGTATTTAGAATAGCTTCGTCTTAAAATCTAAACAACATTTTAGAACAATAATAAACAGTTAACAGATCAAAATAAACCTATGAACGTAGGTAGATAAACACTTTTCATTCCATTGTTTCCCAACCAAAACATGAAGAAAAGAACGAAGTACATAAGTCTAGCTTTGTATAAAAAGAGGAAGTGTTAAACTTTACATCTTAATATATATAAATCTCCTGTCACGATGTTTGTCCGCGATGGACTTCTAAACTACTTAACCGATTTTAAATTAAATTGGCACACCGTGAGCAGTCTGGTCCAACTTAAGAGATAGGATAGCTTAGATCTTTAATTATAGTCGCAATTTTATTTTATAGCAAATAATTGGTCTGTAATTAATTGACAGTCACAATTATCTGTTAATTCCAAAAGATTCTAACAGATGTCGATACTTTTTGATTGGATTGAGTAAGTAATAAATAGATGGCACTGCTATGGTAAACTGACAAACGTGTCATATAAGCTACAATTCAATATCAAACGCGGGTAACACCGCGGGTCTCAGCTAGTAGTATATAT
Organism: Arctia plantaginis; assembly: GCA_902825455.1. Taxonomy (NCBI): domain Eukaryota; kingdom Metazoa; phylum Arthropoda; class Insecta; order Lepidoptera; family Erebidae; genus Arctia; species Arctia plantaginis. The sequence goes on along the minus strand of CADEBD010000034.1, from coordinate 657,384 downwards.
AAAATGAAGTCGCTTTTTGTTCTTGTACGCTTAGATCTTTCAAACTACGCAACGGATTTTAATGCGGTTTTTTCCCAATAGAGAGAGTAATTCAAGAGGAGGGTTTATATACTTAATACACGCGTCTTAAAGTAGTTGAAATCTTGAATTTCAAAGCTTTATAATGTGATGGGGTAAAAAACATGTTTGTTTTGCGATTACATTGCAATCGTTGGCTAAACCTTACGAGATAGATCAAGATAGTGTACTAATTATAATAATAATATAATCAATTACTCATTAGTATCAACATTGCACACGCGCGAAGCCGGGGTGGGTCGGTAGTAATGAATAAGTATAAAATAAGGTAGTGTCTTCAATTAATAACCCTATTGGTCTTCTAATGTGAGCCATATCCGCCCGCCCTCCGCCTTCCGGGTCCAATCACCACCAGGTATGTAGCTTACTTAGATATTCGTTCATCAGGCTTGATCCTAGCCCTACCTTTTCTCGGTTTGCCGATAATGCGATCATGCTACGAGTATTAGAACTTCTGCGTGTTTATTCTGCGAGCTATGTTACTTTATTCTTTTGTTCTTTGTCAAAGCTAATGACTTGTTTATTAATACTCAGTCATTTTAGAACAAGAAAATATTGAACACAAAAGTTTATTAATACAAAAAAAGTACAATAAAAATTATTGTTCAATTAGGTAGGTACAATAGTTACTGAGCCCGCACTGGGATTCCCCGGCGTCGTGAGGTGCTTACTTAATTCCTTTAGGAGCCATTATGTTTAAAATATCAAAAGAACTAAACATACTCCATAAAATTTGTACTTAGATGCTAAAATTCTGCTGCCATATCTCTTAACAACGTCCGCGGAAAGACGTAACAAGCACAGCCCTAGTTTACAAATCGAACGGAGTAGGATTGCTTAATCTGTGGCTACAGTGCGATCGCCCGATCTGTTGCGGTGTCCATTGTGACGAGGCCGCGACTTCCCCTGTTCCACTATTTCAATACTCTCAATAGGGTAACGGGTAACTACTACACATAGCGGGAAGTAGTGCAACTCATTTTATGGTTCAATTTTAGTAAAATGGCTGCAATGAGTCGCTTATAATACGGTCATTTACGGTCTAATAGGAGACTTAATTCCGTGTTAGTTGAATATACACATATATATATATATATATATATATATATATATAGACTGCACGATGACGTAGTGGTTTAAACGGTCGCCACGCCGCTTCCTACTACGCCGAGTGTTGTGGGTTCAAACCCCACATGGGACTACACATTATTGTTCTGAGTCTGGGTGTTCTTTGTGTCCGTTTCATGTATGTTTGTAAAGTCTCCCGCGACACAGGATTTATTCCTAATGCGGGAGTTGTCTTTTTACAACTAACTAACAACTATATATATATTTATAACGACAAATGAGGTTGCCTAAGTAATTTTTGACGTACCATATCAAATGCATCAAGGGGTATGCAGAAACAACCACATTTCGCCTATTAAACTATTTAGGGGCTATTTTACTCTGTGTATGTATGATGTGATCGAAATACAATATTAAAATAATTGTAGTTCATAAATATAATGCATTTTAAAAGTTTTCAAGCTTTTTCTAATCATTATCGAAACTCAGGAATTACGTCATCACGTTAATAAACCAAACCAAGTAAATTGTAAATTTTGTTGATAATTATCTATTTTTTATTTAAATCCTATTTAAACACGAGGGTTGGTTCGAAAATAAACCCCCCTTCTAGAGTTAAAGGGTTATTGACAGAATTGTGGTGTTAGGAAAGCTCTAACCCGTTGACAGAGTTGAGTAATATTAAATTGGTCTTACCATTTTATTACAGATTCGTGACTATCATAATATCATAATAATAAGTTAATTAATTGTTGTGTTGTTCATAATGAATTAATTGTTATAATCAAGACAAACAATTAATTAATTATTAATCGTCATTTTACCTTACACCACCACCACCACCACAACCTTCATCACAATTAAAAATTAATGGTGATACACTTGCAAATAGAAATGGAAATAAAAAATAAAACTTCAATTGCGTTAAACATAAAGATATATGCGAGTATCAATATGTGTACAATAAACACAGGACTGACTAATTGTTAGTTTTAATTGTTTTATGTAAACAGTTAAAATGTTACTTGTGATGTAATTACTTTCAGTCTGCAATTAATAAAGTTTAATTATAACTAAATTATCTAACTAAATTAATTGTAAAGTGCAATTAATTTAGTTGTGTTAAATAAATCGCAACTAAATTAATTGCAATTAATGGTCTAACCTAATGACGTTTTCATTGAATTTTAAATTGATTAATGCCCGATAATTGCACGATGGTTGGCTAAATTTTTAACCGACTTCAAAATAGAAGGTGCTTTTAAATTTAGTTGTATTTATTTTGTTTTTTACCTCAGAAGTCCGTTATTAACGATTCGATTTGAAAAAAACTTTTTCATTTCGGACGGTATGTTTACCGATTGATTTAATTGAACCTTAAAGAACAAAATACCACTTATATGCAAAAATTAAAGAATGAAAAATAAAGTTTATTAAAGTTTAAAATGGTGTAGGCGCATAGAAGCGAGTGATACCTTTTTATAGTTAATTATGTGGCCCAGCTGACAACTACACTCGGTGAATAATTTTATAACTTCACACTGGTCACACAGCCGTCTGATCACAAACTAGGCAGAGCCATTGCTATAATGAAATATTTCTGAACAGATACATACATACATAAAGGCAGAAACTGACAGACTAATGGATCAACTCACAAATGGATCAATTTCCGCTGGGTCTGGAAGCATGAAATTTTGCACAAATGTTCCTTAGGTGTGAGTCACCTAAGGAACATGCTGACATAAGGAACAAGGAGATGTGCACTAAGAAAGGATTTTTAAAAATTCAATCCCCAATAAAAAATTATATGAAACTTAGTTTTTCTTGGTAGTAGCGTTTTCAAACTTACAGTAAATACTCTTTATTAAAAGTAATAAAACGTTGTTACTAATTTTCTAAACTACCTTTAAAACAATTATATGGGGAACTATCTTTTTTTTACTTATCGATTCGAAACTCTCAGTATAATTGCTACGATGTCTAATGTCCACCACCATGCGGACGAAGTCGCGGGTAAAATCTAGTTATAAATAAATTACACACAGACATAGGACAAATGATCACGATCATCACATAATTATTCATCCTCGGTAGGTATCGAACCCACGACAGCCGGCTTAGCAGTCGCTAACACTAACCATTAAACCAACAGGCCCGTTTTACAGAAATAAACATCTCAAAGCGTGAAAATATCTGATAGTTTAAGTAATAATAGGTACCTACAGCGTTTATTACCACATTAACAGGACGTTAAACCTAAATACGTGTTGAATAAATAACATAACTACGAGTACAGTATTGTTAATGTTTCACAAATTACGAAATTACCATTTCGGTTTAGGACCTTTTTACTGATATAATTTAATAGCATTTCTTTTCAATTTTCAAGGATTTTAGGGTTCCTAGCTTGATGTTAAAATCCTTTAAAAAATTGACTTTCAAATGCAAAAAGATTATTACATAAATCCATATGATAGCTTTAGCGATAATTAACTTTTTAAATAGTGTCGTCGACCTCGAAACACTTACGTCATTATGAGTTGTAATAAATTGAATTCTTCGTTGTTTATTTTCCACCCTTAGAGTTGATTTTGTTCCTTTCACTGTACAAATTAATACCCTTCTAACTAACGAAAAAAATCTAATAGTTTTAGGGTACCGAATAAAAAAACAGCAGTAACAGGTTCATACGGGTTCTTCCGTCTTATCCTACTGAACCTCACCCAATTCTTATATCATACCAAATGCTTGTTCCGTACTTATCCCACCTTTAAAATTAAATTGTTATTCTTAACTCAGTCGTAGTTATAATAATAATAATATAAGAATATTGTACCACATTCACACAACGCTATCTAGTCCCAAAGTAAGCAAAGCTTGTACTTTGGCCACTAGACAGCTGATATAAAGGCATATATACTATTTTTGTAAATACATATTTATTATACATAGTTCTATTATATAGTCTATATACATAGTTCTATTCTTAAGTCATTCCACCGCAACAACTACTGAAAAGGTATGGACACATGGAGCACAGTCATGCATTCAACCAATTCAATTATTTAATAAAGTTTACAAACATACATAAAACGGACACAAAGAACACCCAGACTCAGAACGACAATTTGTGGATCACACAAAGTGTCTTCCCATGTGAGGATCGAACCCGCAACACTCAGCGTACCAGGAAGCGGCGTGGCGACCACTTAAACCACTACGCCATCCGTGCAGTCAAGTCAAGTTTACCAATGCGTATTTTGGTATGTGATTTACTTTAAAACATAAATAATTTCTGTAAAGGACACACGTTCAAGTGTTCACGAATACTGATTAAGTGGAAGAAACAAACCCTATACCAACCCGTTTGGCCAGCGTTGTATAGTAGGCCAAAACCTCCTTTCTAAAGAGACGCCTATGTCCAGCAGTGGACTGTTATAGGCTGTTGGTGGTGGTGGTGGTGCAAGAAACAAAATAATCACAGAGCCCTTTCATTAGAATAAGTTCTTAAGATAGTTTAAATAATAGGTAACTTCTACCTGCACACCTATAGGTATAAATATAAGTACTTTGGTAAATGAAATCACATTGTCCGGGACCTCCCAGAGTTGCCTTAATTGGCTTAAATTTCTAGTTTGTAGTAAGCGTGGTAGTAAGTAATCAGATAAAAGGCCTTCTTTTTTTTTTTTTTTTTCGGACTCGAACCGACTAAAACCGCACGCCTTCGCCGGGTACTAATAGCCGGGGAACCAGGTATACCCTAGAAAGGAAGGCCCTGGTGCCCCGACATACCTCGGGTCATCTACAGACGAGTAGACGACCCCCGCCCCGTGTGGGAACCCCATGTTCCCTGTGCTCCCTGGAAGCGAGCGCGCTTCGCAACGCGCTCGCCGCCACCCCGGCCTGCTTCTGCTAGGGTGACAGATGGCCTCACCTGTCACCCCCAGGCCTGCGCTTATGGAGGACGGAGGTCGTTCTGCGACCTCCGGCGCCTGAGTCGCCTGCGCTGCCTGGGCCGTGCCCGGGCCTGGCGGGCCGGGAGAGTTCTAAACCTCTCCCGGTCCCGCTCCGCCGTCTCCTTCGCGAGCATAACTTGCTCGCAGAAGGAGACGGCAGAGTTCCACGCACTCTCGCTCCGCACGATAGCCGCAATCAGGCTATCGAGCGAGAGAACTCCCACTCCGATGGCCGCCACGAGGTCTCGCCTCTGCTCAACCCACGCCGGGCACTCTGCCAGCGTGTGGAGAGCCGTGTCCACGGTCTGGCCATCGCAGTGGTGGCACTCAGGCGTTGGCTCCTTGCGGATCAGACACAGGTGATCTCCGAAACATCCCTTCCCAGTGATCACCTGCGTCAATCGGTATGAGAGGGTCCCGTGACGCCTCTCGAGCCAATCCTCCATAACGGGTCTTACCGCCGCAATGACGGCGTGCCCAAATCACAGTGCTCCTGGATTACAAGTACATTTTAATATATTTTTTCAATCTGGTTCATAAGAAAGATATGTGCTTTTTTTGAAAATTCTGGTATGGGAAATATTAAGTTTATTTTATTTTTGTTGCAAAATGTCCTCACAAAACGTGTTTTTATAAGAAAATTCTGGTATGAGAAATATTAAGAAAAAATATTTAGGGGTTGGTCACTCTTATCATTTAGGGGTATGAAAAATAGAAATTAGCCGATTCTCAGACCTACGCGATATGCACACAAAATTTCATAAAAATCGGTCCAGCCGTTTTGGATGACCTTGGTAACAAACACCGCGACACCAGAATTTTTTATATTAGATTTACATGATATTTGGTTATTTTGTTTATATTTTTATTTCTGTATTTATTAAGTTGTATATTTCGACGACTCTCTCTTGTTGTGTTATCATCTCTTCACTCATTGGTTTACTGGAATAGAACTCAATTACGGGTTAAGCTTTCCTTTGGACACAACTCTATTATGGATTATTTTTTGTAAATGTTTATATTGTGTACATATTAATAAATAATAATTAAAAACTTGATACAACTAAGTTAAAAAATCATTAATTTTTTGAAGTATTAAAAACACTTTTTTCAGCCTTATTTTATTACTAGCTGACCTGCGCAACTTCGTCTGCGTCTCTCAATAGTAATAAATTTTCTCCGTTTTTGAAACATTCTTCATTGGTGCTCCGCTCCTATTGGTCTTAGCGTGATGAGCCTATAGCCTTCCTCGATAAATGGACTATCTAACACTGAAAGAATTTTTTAAATCGGACCAGTAGTTCCTGAGATTAGCGCGTTCAAACAAACAAACAAACTCTTCAGCTGTATAATATTAGTATAGATGTCTACATACAACATGATTTCACATTAACACTTCAAAATAAGTAGAAACTTAAAAGGAAGTGCTTTCATAATAAAAATCCGCACGCGAGCAATAAATAAATTTTGAAATTATACAAAATAACTGGAACAATATGTCGTGTTCTACATAGTCGTAGTGTTACCTCGGCACGTTATATTTGAATCGTGATTGAGATACGTGGCCGCCATTAGCCCTGCCTTTATTGTATTATCCATTAATTTCATTCACTTGGTAGGTACCTACTTGGCCTCGTGTTAACTGGCAGTCAGCATGTCACGACTGTCTTAAATACCACCATTGACAGTACTTGCTCGTTAAATTTAGATATATACTTAATTTATTTTAAATGAAATAAATGGAATTCTATCACTATTACTGCATCATTCTCACGTAGTGGTAAATATGCCAGGTTCTATACTCTCCATCTGTCACCCTAGCAGAAGCATGCCGGGGTGGCGGGTACACCTGCAGTCCTATTTTCTAAGGTACAGCGCTGCCTCAGCGTCGAACTTCAAACTAACTTAGTTGAAGTTCGACGCTGTGACAGCGCTATACGCAAGGCTGTTTCCTTAGAGAATAGCACTGCTGGTTCCCCGGCTACCGGTACTAGTAGGTTCGAGTCCGACGTAACCACACAGATTTCCGCACAGACAAAAAAGAAAAGATTCTATACCTACTCTGGATTTGGAGCCATATCGCTGATTTAAATAAGTTAAATGAAACGGCAGTCTAACAATTTTATTTGATTAAAATATATTGGAAACATTACTGTGCCGCTGTCTGTTTAGTTTAGTAATGATTGCCTACTTTCTAAATTTTTATCCTATAGAAATATACTTTACTTTACGGATTTAAAGGTAGTCATACAAACATAGATAACATGCCAACACTACCACACACAAGGTGAATACTCGTATTAGGTACATCAAAACTAAATACTAGATATTACTCGCACATAAAATCGGCACCTTAGCTGTCAGGAAACACATTGTTCTCCAAATCGTTGTTATTAATCTGCAGCTACATGTTAAACCGACTCTTCCTTTTGTTTCTGAACTTTAAATGGCCGTAAATTATACCACCGAAGGTTGTAGAAACAGAGCATTTATTCATTGATTCCTCGCGCGAAGGAAATCCGGAGTATAACGAGCAAAATTGAGAAGTTAACATTTTTTCATTTTCTGTATGTAATAAAAAATGAATTTACGAGATCCTCTCGAATCTAGGATGCGTGAACAATTTAGGAAACTGTTAATGCAACGTTTAAAACTTACGTAGCCATTTGCAAATACTTGCCCTCACTAAACTCGATTGAAATCAATTTCGAGTCACGACTTAATAGAAATCGTAATTTATTAATTGATTTAGCTCAGCCAACGAGCAATTGATGGGAAGTTGGATTTGCTGCCGATTGCAGTTACGTAAAACATACTGTGGTTTGTCAGATGATCAATTTTTTAACAATATCGACTGGACAGAACATTTGTTTTTGTCTTTAGTCTACCTCTCTCTACCTTTGGTAAAAGAAGAATTGTTCCCAGACTCAATTGCCCAGAACCAGACCACATAAATCCCCTAGGTTAACAATATTACGATTTAATCACAATATAGTAAATGCAATATTACGTAGGCGTTTAAGTCTAATTGTCCTGATAATAACCAAGTAAGTATATAATCACGACTAAACATCCTGTAAGTTCCTATTAAACAGTTTTCTTACGGAACCATAAAAAATGAGGTATTTTTTACAAGTCATGGCCAGGCACCAATTCAGATTTATTAATCAAATCTAGAGCATAAAATTGTTTGCACCAGATTGACAGGATTTTGTTATAAATGCGGTGTAATAAAAAGTGATAGTAATTTAAAAGATTAATTTTATTGCTAATGCGTTTAAATTTGGATATTGTAAAAATATTTTGTTATTTATTAAGATGTGAAATAAAATGTTTATAAACGGTAACGACCAGTGAGGGGATTAATGTTACGTAAAGAGTACGTAAAGAGGTTTATACAGATGCTTGACTCATGTCAAGTTAGAATGACACTTAGTTAACATTTTCATTAATCATCTTATTTATGGATATAAATTTTATTACAAATACTAGCTAGGACTGCGGTGTTATCCGCGTTTGTTGTTATAACTGCTGGCAACGCCGCGGGGCGAAGCTAGTCTAAAAAAAGTAGCCTAAGTTACTCCTTATGTCATCAGCTATCTGCCAGTGAAAGTCCCGTCGAAATCGGTCCAGCCGTTCCAGAGATTACCCGGAAGAGACAGACAGACAGACAAAATTTGTAAAAAATGTTATTTTGGCATATGTACCGTGTAAACATACATATGCATTTACAGGCACTCCAATTTTATTTATTTGTATAGATATATAGATAATATTATGTAATACTCATTTTTATGCAGTCGGGTTATTTTTTTCAATAATTAGCTAGTGTCAATGATTGTATGGTAAACAAAGGGTGATGTACAGAAAAGAAAACATAAATACATAATCATTAAAGAAATAAAAGCTATCTACTCGTATAAAGAACTTAAAAACAAACATCGCCTAAATAACAAATTACTTTACTCAAAATATTTTTATTTTCACTCCTTTTTTTCCGTGCGGTAATCCCCTCGGATACCATCATAGAAATCGTAATAATAGTATCTTAATATTAAGATTTCTGTGGATACCACCCACCAGTGGGGTGGCTATGCCCTAATATAACTCGATATATGAAAGCGAAAGGGTACTTACCCATTATGTTACTTTCTTCTAACTTATCTCGATATCTCGGCTTAATATAGATAAAAGATACGACCTTCAAACTTCAAGAAAAGAGCGTACTTCTTTTTCAAAGGCTGGCAACGCGCTTGTGAGTCATGAGTTGCAGGCGTTCATGAGCGGCGGCAGTCGCTTTCCATCAGGTGACCCGTCTGCTCGTTTGTCCCCTATTTTATAAAAAAAAAGAAGTTGTTTGTTTTCATCATGTATTAAAATCAAAGGAAAGTATCTAAAAACAGACACGTTTCTTTGGACTTGGACCGAAGAATCTTTTTTTGTTCTGTTTTTTTTTTATTTAGGCAATAGGGCCACTAATGGTTCACATTAGCTGTACTGTTGTTAAACATATTAAGTAAAGAAATATTGGTGCTAATTCTGCTGTTCAAAAACTCTCTAAACTAAACTAAAAATCACTAAAAAGTCCTGTCAAGTACTACGTAGTGTTCAACTCAAACCAAAATCATATTAATTATTCAGGGATTAAGTGTAATATAACCAAAATAGCAAACTCGATACAATATATTGGTCCTGTTGGTCTAGTGGTTAGTGACCCTGACTGCTAAACCGGAGGTCGTGGGTTCGATTCCCACCCAGGACAAATATTGTGTGATGAGCACGGTCATTTGTTCTGTGTCTGGGTGTAATTTATCTATAATATGTATGTATTTAAAAATATATAAGTATGTTTATCAGCAGTCTGGTTGCCATAGTACAGGCTCTGCCTAGTTTGGGATCAGACGGCCGTGTGTGTGTGTGTGAGATATATTAGTATATTATATTATTATATTGGTTGTTTAATAGAGACCAACAACAGTAGTGAAGGTGTGTGTGTGGTATGTCACAAGTGTCACAAGTAGGGGCAGAAGGCGATCGTGTCCGAGAGGGGTCGCGCTCCTCCAAGCGCACTTCCGCTTCGACCACACTTGGACACGCACACACGTTCACAACACTGCGATGTTCACCACAACCGCACAAGTGCCTTTCTCATAACTTCCTCAACAGTTACGTCACTCGGGTATTACTTGTCGAAAAGTTATTTGATTATAATTTTATAAAACAATTTGCTATAGTGCGTAGCGGAGAGCATTTTGTCTGTCTTGTTGCAGTTTTTATGTCCAATCAGAACTAATATTTGTATCTCTAAATATATTCACATAAGTCTTCATAACGTATTCGGTTCTATTTCATCATCATCATCAACAGCTTTTAATAGTCCACAGCTGGACCTACGCTTCTTCCTAGAAAGGAGGTTTTGGCTTACTATGCCACACTGGCCAGGCGGGTGGTTATAGGGTTTGTTTCAAGTTTACCTTCCTTTACAGTGCTGTTTTCCTGCGTAGTTTGCTCCCTTAGTCGGCGCTTAGGACACGCACAGGATGAATAGGGGTGGTGACAGAAGTGTCACCACCCCTATTCATCCTGTTAAAAGCTATTTGGTGACGGATCAAGAATACGGAGGTATTCTTAATCCGTCACCACACGGAGGTTCTATGTATGTATGTATGTTTGGGTCTACGTCACATCACACATCACATCAACAGCCTTTAATAGTCCACTGCTGGACATAGGCCTCTCCTTAGAAAGAAGGTTTACTAAGGTTTTAAGGTTTGTTTGGGTCTACGTAGCACATGTAAAAGAACAACATGACTTAAGCACATTACACTGCAAACTAATTAAGTAGGATTGGTTGATGATTGATACGGGTCGACTTAGCAGAATACACGGCTCAAATCGGTGATGTTCTAGCAAATATGTAGGCTTAAATTTCTCAAAACCGTCAGGCCTTTTTGAAAGCTTTAATGATAAGAGCGAAATGCGTGAGTAAATGTTATGTAAAATCTTCGTTAATCGATGTAAGACCGATTTCTTCAAACGGGATATAATCAAGGTATACATTAAAGCATCCATTATCTGGTAATAAGGCGCGTAATGTTGTAATGGTCGTTAAGCGGTGACGAATCAGATCGGAAACTGTCGTCTGTAATTCGACAGATAGCGTCTGTTCCGACAGAGATCGCGTCCGCCTTTCCCCGCCGGCACGTAATGCTTGTTTATGGAATAAATTGTCCTTGAAATTATTGGAAACTGACTTATCTTTAGTGGACGAGCTTTCGCTGTTCCGCTTCAGTGCAGATGAAATTTAACTGGGATACAATTTAACAAACTAACATTATATTGCATATTAAACAGCTTTTATTGCAAATATTAATGTTTCTTAATAACTTTTCAACTAGAGAGGGTGAAAGAGTACTCCCTTATATGGCGGTCAAACCGAAAAAGAGTCAAGCCCGAAACGATATAATTAAGTAATGGTTCAAGAACCAAAATAGCGTACAAGTGTGACGTCACAAGAATAAATACGCGAAGTTAATTTTATTACGGCTTGTAGAGTAGCAAAAAAATAACTCAGTATATTAAATTTACAGAAATAATACCTTTTACCTTTAAACTTCATTCAATCTACTTCATTGAAGTCTCAGTGTAGTAGAGGTACCGCCGTCGAGCATTTACACATCTAATACGCATTAGGCCCGGTATCCACCAACGCAGAGAGAAGAGGAGACGAGAGGAGATGTGTTTTGAAAAACTAATCAGATTTCGTTATTTTCACATCTCCTCTCCGCTTAGCTTCGTTGGAAATGGATCGAGCGGAGAGGAGAGGAGATGTTTAATTTTTCAGAGCAGAGCGGAGATGTGTGTACATACAAATATAGTTGGTGGTCGCGCGGGCGCACGCGCTCTCGCGCCCCGTTCCCCGCTGCCTTCTCCCAGCAAATTCTTGAAAAAGTGTGGCATATTCGCTATGACTGTGACATTTTATATGGTTTCTTATACAGAATCTATGTTGTTGCTATGTTAATATTTTAAATATCGAAGAATTAATCGTATTCCTTCAACCTCTAATTAATCTTCCTCGAGCAAATTAAGATATAACTATCGTAACGACATGACGTTGTTCTTTCGTAGCTATAGTGACTTGACTGACTGGACTTGACAGTACAGTACAGTACTTGACTAGTTTCGAGCTCTCACAGCTTACATCTCTGCTACACACAGCTCACTTCTCCTCTCCGCTACGCATCTATTACTACTTTGGTGAAAATAACCTGCCAGCTTCGCAGCCCATCTCCTCTCGTCTCGTCTTGGATACCGGGTCTTAAGTCTTGAAAACTTTATAGAAAATTGAACTAAGGCGTGTTACAAACTCCGTGTGTTTATTTTACATCAACATATAAATTGCACGCGTGTAAAAAACGATTCTTTGAATGGTACCATCAGGTGTAATTATGGTGAGTGCAACATTCATATTTAAAACCCTTCATTATTTTCCTGCTCTATTCCCAAAGTTAATTGAGGTGTGTAACGTGTAACACTACAAAACGGTTTCAACTGATTTCATTTACGGCGGGCCAATGCCGAACCTCCTTAGGAATGTAAGCGTTTTGAGACAGATAAAAGAGGTAAGAGTTAGGGGAATGGGTAGAGTGAGGAAGGTAGGACAAGTTTCGGATGGGGAAACGGGACTAAAAGTACAGTAGGTTGAATAGACCGGGCTCGTGTATCTGTGTGGGCTCCTGTGATTGGAGACGCTACTAGGACAGGGTCATCATATAGCCGTAACCCTTTAGCCCTCATAGTCTGTTAGGCTGTTTCGAAACTGAACCTAATTAACGTCTATCAAAATTGCTGCCTTATTTGTATCTGCTTGAATAAATTACCCGACTGCGCCAGAAGGGTTATGTAAAGCAGTAACTTATATATTTTGTAACTTTTTACAAAAAAGAAGAAAGTCATAAGACACCATTACGCTTTACATGACATTTCTTTACACAAGGTTGACTACATTCGTGACTTGGGCGTCTCCAATGACTCGAAAGTAAATCTACTACATTATTAACCCCAGTTTTACCCCTTTAGCAATCCTGTACCCTGTAAAATATCGAAAGAGATGGCATTTAAGTTCAAGAAATTGGTTAACAAAAAGGTCCTATTACTGTTCTGCTAAAGGTCTGTCAGTCTTGAAACGCGTTTATCAGATAATAAATTCTACTGTATCTCATGGATACAGTAAGGTAAAGTTCATCATCCTTCTTCTATATAATTATTCTTAATTGATTTATCTCAACAAACAGATCTTAGAATGTGCGATTACTTTAATAGGATTCAAGGCAGTGGTTTCATTGCTAATATGTTTAGTTTATCACATAATTAAACTTATTATGGATCTGGGGAGATCCCCTCGTCTATTAAAACTAAATTGAAAGTGTAGTATGAGGCACAGGGCGCTTGGTCAGTCGGCACCCCACATCGGTGACTATGAACCCGCGCCATTTTGTTTCCAACGACGCCGGAAGTGGCCCGGCGCGGGGATTTATTGCGAGACCGCCTTCCGGTGGCCCACTTGTCTCTGCGCACATGCCATGAAAACGTTTCATTAACGTTACTATGCATTACTATTTTTGTTTAACTATTTATTTTCCCAACGTGGGAACGTCTACAAACCATTAAAGACTTCCCCTTTTTTATACTAGAGAAGACCAACTATTGGTCCATGTTGTTCAACTAGTTGTATATCTGTATTAAACAAGGCTTTAATTTGTTGTTCAACCGATTGCCTTGCTTTTCTTGTGAACTGTTATTTGATTTTTATCTTTACATTTCAGATGAGTTTTATTGAATCATTTAAATACTTTTAGCAAGTCTATTATGATTTCGATGAGGAGGATATGAGTATGGTGAATACCGTAGGCACCGTGGACGTGAAATGTAACATTAGGAGAATTAAAACTCAGAAAACAACGTCTTTAGTTAGCGCAGTGAGTGGATTATTGAAGGTAGCAGCTGTATCTGGTGGGGTTTCTTGTCTTTAACACACGGGAGAAACTGATGACGAAAGAAAAGGAGATGACTCTTACTCCTTCTTTCACTTAATCATGTCGTATCATTTTTAACACACTGAGCTGTCCAATAGATTAAGGGTGGTAGGTAACGATGATCTGATGATGAAGCCAGGATAGTAAAACTTTACATTATTTTACTTTTAAATTCGATTACCCGTTAAGAATGGTTTTTAGTTTTACTAAGCTATAAATTATAATATTATTTACTCTGACGCTGTCACGCGTCACACTCAATACGGCTAACACCATCGTCGTGGCAGGGACACTTAACTCTTTAGAAAACGGTCCCCGCCGGGTCTGAAACTATACGAAGTCTTCAAGTGAGTCAAACCCATCTTGAAAAGTTCCATATGATTTCAACTCACAAAAGCTATTAATTATGTAATTATTATTAATATACTTAGAAGTTTAAACACTGTATAGGACGCAAATCAAAGCGTTTATATGATACGAGTATATCAAGCCATAGAGGCTTACGTAATATCATAGATAATGACTTATATGTATTTAATTTGATTTGTTTTTTTTTTACCTAATTGTATTTTATATAATTAAGAATTGCTTAACTTATTTTTAAATTTCGTTTTTGTTTATTTTAATTTAAATTGCGATATATAAAATTTAATTTAATGATTGTTACGTTATTTTTTATAATTGTCGTTAAAATTTATGTTAAATAAGATCCTAAACAGAGACGTACTTGCTTTTGCCTGCGGTTTCACTTACTCTTAAGCCCTTATTTTTATTTGGGGGACATCTTTGATTTTATATACCTTCCTAACTGCCTGCTTTTTTTAATTACTAGCTAGGTTACCTTTAGGATGTATATCCCCATTAAGTCCCATTGAAATTGCTATCATACATGTTCAAAATTTCTGTGTTCGCGGCAAATTCGCCAAGCTTACAACGCTACGAATAAGGCACTATGAGTGTATACCAATAGGATACTATTAACTGCTGAAGGCGTTGTGAATTTTCAGCGATGATTGTGTTGATATTGATAATGAAAAATGAAACATTCAGGGCAGTTGTCGTGGCGCGTGGGCGAGGGCGAGGTGACCGATGCGCCCGCGCCGCCCACCGTCGCCGCCATAGCGCTCTCAATCAAATCCCGCGGTGAGTCAGCACCACCACTGAAGCACTTCACCACCAAGTAGTAGTAGATCACGTGCACGTGTGTTCGTAGTGTTGATACATTTAAAGTAGGGAATGACGTCACAACTTCCTGTAAACAGAACTAAGGCTGTTTTGTTCACTGTTGGTTACTAAATAGTGACACAATGATTGGTTCTGTTCATTGGTCAACTTCCAGGAAGAAGTTGAACAAGTAACATTATTTTGTCGCACTAGAGTTTTGTCACCTCATTTCATTTTATTTGCAATCGATTTCTTTTATATACCAATACGTGTCAGTTAAATAAGTTTCCTGTTGATGTTCCAAATGTCGTAAACAATAACGCTTTTACAAATGATGTATTGCTTTTAAATCGCGCGGCAGGTCCAAGGTCAAGGTCAAGGTCCATGTTCGTATCTCGTCCAATACAGTACCGGCATATACAACAATTTAGTTTAGCTGAAGATGTAAAATAAACAAGAATATCAGTAATGTAATAATTCTTGTGACGGTGACGGATTAAGAATACAGAGTGTTCCTATTCATCCCGTGGGTGTCGTAAGAGGTGACTAAAGACGCAAACGATGCAGGACAACAGCACTGCAGAGAGAAGGAAAACTAGACACAAACCCTATTCCAACCCGTCTGGCCAGCGTGGTATAGTAGGCCAAAACATCCTTTCTAAGGAGAGGCCTATATCCAGCAGTGGACTAGTAAAGGCTGTTGATGTGATGTGAATAATTCTTGTATAAAATAAGCCTTCTGGAGCAGTCGGTCAAGAAGTACGTACCTATGCATGCTTTGATAACGATAGACAGGTCTAGTTCTTGTAGTTGCCACAGTTGATTCACCCTTCACAGTACTGCATTGCGTGACCAAGCAAATATAAAAGGAAGAAAATATGTCATCCTGTGACCTGTTTTCAACTCGTTATTTCAAGCCGTTCCAAAGAAGTTTCACATATTAAAACTTGATTTAAATTTTAAATTTAATTACTGCTATTCATACACAGTTACGCAATGCTATACGTAGGTACAGTAAGGATTAAGATTGTAATGTCTAACTTTGAAAAACAAAAACACCCACATCAATAAGCCTAAGTCATTGTAAATTTAAAAAAAGCCGTATTCTTCGTTCTTTTATTTTTGGCTGATAACTGTGGAATAATTTCATCAAATTTAAATAAAATCAACCTTGAATAGAATTAGTTCAATTAAAATAATTTGAAGCGATTCACAAATGGTGAAAAGATGGCGTAACACAGACAAAAAATTCGATCTAATTGGAAACCTCTTCTTTTTTTAAATATGTTAAAACAACATTAAATCAATAACGAAAAAGTTTCACACGGAACTTATTACGCAACCACACACTTGTGCTAAATATCATTTTACCCTTATGTTATTTGGAAACGAAATATAATATTTAATTAACAAATTAAAATGTTCTCGTATTCGCTCGGCTCACTTTCGACTTACTTTCACTGGATGGTCATTATTTGTGATGAAACGAACGCCTCTGTCGGATCCATAAGTATCATATTGTTACAAATTACAATAAGTATAGTTCGAGGTGCGCAGGCGCAAAGTGGCTTGCGGTTTATGGTAATGTCAGTGTTTGTGGTCGCACTCGCGATAAGTTAAAGCAATCTACTGGAGATTATGATTTAGGGAAAGTAAAGACGAACAATTTGTGGCTATGATTTCTAGAAGTTTCTACTAATTTTATTTTGAAGGTTAAACAGTCTTGACCTCTGTAATTCTAACTTTCTATACAGCTAAACACTATCAAAACGATATGTGTTCTTTTGAATTATATTAAATTAGACTGAGGTGAGGATCTCCATTGTTGAAAATGGTATGAGGTCACGGTTCGGTGTGTAATGTGACGTAAGCAAGCAAGCAAAGTCAGTGTTTCAAAATGTTATGACGAAGCGTCACTATGGTTAGCTGCTTGGAATGGGCGAGTACAATATACGCGCCGATGTTACTTCAGAGGAAGGTTACGTCTAATTTTACAATACATAGTCATTAAACTCAGGGGGAGTTTAATGACTATGTATTGTAAAATTATTCCTTGTACAAATATGAATATAGCTGGCAATGTATAACATTGAAAAGGGCAGCTATCGTTCGGAGCAAGAGTGCGTGGAACTCTGCCGTCTCCTTCTGCGAGCAAGTTATCCTTGCGAATCAGATGGCGGAGCGGGACCGGGAGAGGTTTAGAACTCTCCCGGCCCGTAAGGCTCCGGAACTTTTTCTCTTTCGGGAGCACAGAGGGAACATGGGGGTTCCCACACAAGGGGGGTCGTCTACCCGCCGTAGATGGCCCGAGGTACGTCGGGGTTGGTTCCCCGACGTACCTCTGGTACTACTGAATACTGGT
The DNA here is from genome assembly GCA_902825455.1 of Arctia plantaginis. Classification (NCBI taxonomy): domain Eukaryota; kingdom Metazoa; phylum Arthropoda; class Insecta; order Lepidoptera; family Erebidae; genus Arctia; species Arctia plantaginis. The sequence goes on along the minus strand of CADEBD010000034.1, from coordinate 639,715 downwards.
ACCTGAGACGGCGTGTGGTTTTAGTCGGTTCGAGTCCGACATTGCCACCGGTAAGTGGTATCCGAGGGGATTTCCCCACAGAAAAAAAAGAACAAAAAAAAAAGAAAAAGGGGAGTCACCCAAAACCTCAACTCTAGGACAAGAAGCTCTTAGAGGGGGTAATGCACTTGTGTATCTTGAGCTGCAGATATCCATGTTCGGTGGTAGTCACTTTCCATCAGATGAACTGTCAATAGACAGTACTAAAACTAAAAAGTTAGTAATGGAAAACGTGACCGAGACAGCAGTAGCTCGAAGAGGCTCAAACCATGTAAATAAAGCTGTGACTTTAAAAGCGGCTAGGATAAGGCGAACATCGACTGGTCCTTTTATCTCCTTCCTCCTCTTATACATCTTGAAGGAGTTATTTCGAATAAACTCACAACTCTTTGTTTGATACCTACAAATATCTAATAGGGATTGAATTAAATCGCAATCACATGTGATAAATCATATGATTTACAAATCAGTCTAAATCAAAAAAGAGGTCGTAATCTCTAACACATTTTTATTGATTTTATTGGCATTTATCTTTGTCTATGACGAAATCACCATCACCTATGAAATCAATTTGTCTAAAACCAATCATTTCATCAAATGAATATGATTCTCAAAGTAGCAATAATTTCCAAGTCTAATATCTACTGTTGAATATATTGTTGAGCCGTCATATAATGGGAATGGCTACCATACCATCTGGCTTACAAAACGTGTCCTAGAACAGATTCGAATTGATTTTAAAATGAAATTGTACAATATTTAGAACATCAAAATCAACTTCCCCTTAGAAATAAAACTTAAAGTTGTATTCTAGGAAATAAATATAAATGTATAAATGAAAATTATAAATAATAGTTTCAGGAAATAAACAGAAATTTTACACACATTTTAAATATTACGAAGTATTTAAATTTAATATAACTATGTAACGTTGATTATAATATTTTCAATAACTAAGTAACTAACAATCAAATAACTTTGCCACATTCTTGATTTTTATTGGTCTTCGATTCCAGAATGTTATTGAGTTGTCGTTATCTGTTTTTTTGCTTTCCTAATAAGGAGGAGGAGGAGTTGGGGCTTGTGCTTACCTACTCTAGACAAACAAGTGATCAAAAGTAGAATAGCACTTCTCGCAAAAAGAGAAAAACAGAATCGCTGAAGCACCTGTGTTTGAGATTCCACGGACTGTTAATAAACGAAACTTGCTACATTGGAGTGTAGGTACTAAACGGACAGCTGGAGGAGCACTAACTGTCACTTAACGAGTTGTTCAAATTATATTCGAGTCTTTAGGTACTTTCGACTAGAAATTAGAACGCTGACAAATATTGCCCACTGACTCCCATTATCTTTTTTTCCCCTACTCCACTCAGATTTAGACAGTAAAGTTTCTGAACTTTCCTTCGTAAAGCGATCAGTCATTAAGGCATCTATAGTTTTATCTGAGTACCATATGCCCTAAACGAGTTTGTGTATAATAATCAGAAAGATAAAATTGCTCTAATGCCAAAATTATATTTTATAGCTTTTTATTATATATTAGTTCACGGGATATTACAACAAAACATGATAGAAAACTTTAGTGTGGTACCTAACTATGATTGCTCGTAGTTCCTTGCCGTAACCACAGGCTGTTCGAGGATTTTTAGTATTCAGGCGTTCGATGATTCAGAGATTTATATATATTTATTTATATTTTACTACATTCACACAACGCCATCAAGTCCCAAACTAAGCAGAGCTTGTACTATGGCCACTAGACAACTGATATAAATACATATATACTTTTTTTTTTGTAAATACATACATATTACACATAGAAACAACCAGACCAATTCAAACATTAAATTTTAATGCACACAAATGTTTGAGTTGAGCGGGAATGGAACCCGCGACCTTTGGAATAGCGGTCCGTTACACCAACCACTATGGCATCCGGTCGTCAAAAATAATGTCAAAAATGAGTTTGTTGTCTATTATCACCTTTTCATATTTACGAAAATACCGGCGAATTGAATTCAGGTTATTATTTCCTGATTCTAACTTTTATAACCGTGTCCAAACGTTTACCTTCTTTTGTTATTTTTTTCCTCAAGGATAAAACAGTTTTTGCGAAACATTTTGAATTTGTGAATGTTTTTTATTTGTCATCATCTGTGATAACATCCATATTTATATTATAAAGTAAACTTGTTTGTTTGTTACGCTTTCATGCCTAAACCGATTTTAAAAATACTTTCACCAATAGATAGCTCCATTATCAGCGAGTAACATGGGCTACTTTTTACCGTGATAACCGACATACAAAGCTAGTAAAGTTTTTTTTGGTATAAGGGGGCAAACGAGCAGACGGGTCACCTGATGGTAAGCAACTACCGCCGCCCATGGACACCTGCAACTCAAAAGTCACAAGTGCGTTGCTGCCTTTAGAGTACCTCCCGCTCGAGTCAGCGGGAGGGTGGATTTGGGCTCCGGTAACCTCACTCACTCAGTGAAAGGCAACAAAAGAATTGCTTAACACCGGTTTTCTGTGAGGCCGTGGTATCACTCCGGTCGAGCCGGCCCATTCGTGCCGAAGCTTCGCTATCCCACGGTATAGTAAGAAACTTCAGAAAGGGCACCTCAAATCAGTGACAATATAGACATTTGGGCAGAGACCTAAATCCAAATATAATACAATTTTTTCAGGCTCTTCTGTACTTTTACTATCATCCTCTGTACTTACAAATATCCGTTAGATACTTATAGCTCATAAATTATATTTATTTAACACTTGGTACGTTTGTTAGAACATGTCTTGTAACACCTATGTCAGTTGATTGCAATAATTGCGTTAATTTCCGTGGCTAATTAATTGGTTCAAAAGGTATTTCTAAATAAATTTGTAATCAATTCGTCATAAGGCCTAGTAGTATACTTATGACGATTAGTGCTAACTTTTAGCACTAATCGTCGTATCGACTGTATCGTAGGCAGCTGATAGGTCCACGAATACAGCACCAGTGACCATTCCTCTCCCGAAGCCATCTTCAATGTGTTTACCACTTTAAGAGTCTGGTTACTGCAAGACTTCACGGGTCTGAAACCAGCTTGCTCGGGAATCAGTTTTGGATCAATGACGCCCATAAGACGGCTCAGCAGCAGTCTCTCGAATAGTTTATATGTGTGACATAGTAGCGTATTGTCCGTGTAGTGACGGATTAAGAATACGTAATGTCACTACCCCAATTCATACCGTGGGTGTCGTAAGAGCCGACTAAGGGAGCCAAACAACGCAGGACACCAGCGTTGCAAAAAGAAGGAAAACTTGACACAAACCCTATTCCAACCCGTCAGGCCAGCGTGGTATAGTAGGCCAAAACTTCCTTTCTAATGAGAGGCATATATCCAGCAGTGGACTATTAAAGGCTGTTGATGAGGTTTGCGTATTAAGTGAACATATGTTCGTTCAAATTTTGCAAGATAAAAATAAGGATGTGTTTCTTTTGTGTTTTCGTTTTGTTCCGTTAATTTTGATTGCATTCTGATTATGCATAAAGTTAACGCACATATTACCACCTGAAACGTATAGGTACGCGAAACCAACAATGATTTTTTATACTCATTCAACCATTTTTAATGACCGATCCTAGTGTTAACGGCAATTTTTGTGCATTACATCATCCAAAGCCTTTAATTCTATTCTCTATCTATATATATATAGATTCTAAAATTAATAGTTCACTGCTGGACTCTCCTTAAAAAGGAGGTTTTGGCCTACTATATGCATTGCATTACACAACAGTCATTGAAATACTTGAAATGTAGATAATTTAATGTTATATAGATATTATATATCATTGTGTAAGTGGCTGCAATACGAGTATTTATTGATATTTAAAAAAAAAACATTAGGTAATTGTCGTCGAACCTCAATCGCTTAAGACGAAGTGATAATATAAAGTTTTTTACTAGTACAAGATTTGACAAATACTAAGATTATAAATTCAGATATAAGAACTTAAATAAAAGTCATACTAATTAACCAAATAAATTTAATTAAGAAGAAATTAAGATATTCGTAGAACACCTAACAACAGTCAAGAACTGTTAAAAAGCTTTTTTAAGAAAAGAAGAAAGAGCAGATTAGGATGTTATAAAAAAAACTAATCGCTTTTATGTAAATATTCTTTTAAGATTTTTTAAACAAAGATGTCCTTTTTGAGTCATGTTCCAAGACTAATAATCTCAGCGGACTCCAGTGCGGTAAATAATGAGTCACACCTATCTACATAGCATAGGTAGCGGCGCATAGACTTGGCATGTGATACGGTCCGCCGCGCGGCTCCTCTACGAAAACTACTTTTTATTCTGTAGGTTTTTTTTTCTACTTAATGAACTCGTGCGCTATGACACGCAAGTCAAAGGGAACAACGCAGTGGACAACAGGTGATTTTCAGGTTTAACCTGTGCTAATTGGCGTAATTATTGCCCTTTTGTCCATTTTTACTGGGGTCGGTATAATGTGTAATGCTACAAGAAGTTTTGGCTGGTTTCTTTTACGGCAGCTTGATAACAATCCTTTTTATGCATATTATTTTATTCAAACGGGATAATAGAAGATGGGATGAATGGCTTCGAATAGAATGCTGATTGTGGTTTGTCAAAGAGTACTGTGGTAATCTACCCGTAGCATTCGTCCGTCCTGTTGCTGGACAGGCTACGAGGACAGGAACATCTACTGGCTGTCAAAATGATGGTAACAACAATATCACTTTTAAAACCTTCTTGCATATTCATATAGATAATTTACACGAACACGTTCTTCATTTGAATAACTACATATTCATTTTTAATCGCATAAAATAGGGTAAACGTCTCATTACATGAAGGAAATGACCTGCCTCCTTCCACCCCAACCCCCCTTGTCCTAGATAGATAAGTGGACTAATGGCGCGACCTGATTAAACGCATTAGACTTATTGATGTACCCTCAATGACTGTTGATACACCGAACTTAAAACGAGAACGATACTTTATCAAACTACATTGTAACAATGAAATAATACATATTTTTGGTGGTGTAAGTATTGGTTTTTGGCAAATGAGAAGACGTGACACCTTTTTTTCTCGTGCGGAACTCGGACGGATACCACCCATCAGTGGGGTGATTAGGTCGGACTCGAACTGACCTACTGATTCCGTCACATGTGAGTTTATTGCAAGGGACTCGGTTGTGCGGCACGCGGGAAGTCCCCGAGAATATTGTTGTAAGATATGCGCTGTATTAAAAATGAAGTGTTTGATTATAGGTGATTATTTTTCTCCAATTATGGTATTTGTTAAAACAAAAAAAAATATATTGTTTGGATGTGCTCAGTGTGTTTTTTGTTTGTGCAGCACACTTTGACGGTGACGAACGTAGGCTTGGAGGTAAAACGCTAATCCTAAATTAATCGTAATATTATAAATAATTCTGAGTTTGTTTGTTTGAGACATTTGCACACATTTCGTTAGAATACAGAGAAAAGAACGTATCATCCAGAAAAAAGTACTGTTCTCCAAGTATGGAAATATACCTTTTAACGCAAAAATTTACTTGTATATGTAAACTAGTTTTTCAATGTATTGTTTGTGTTACAGCGATCCAGGACAGTCGATGTTATTTGATGAATGGCGGCGCGGTCGAGAGCTTCTTCATCAGCGAGGATACTCCTGTCGGAAGTGTAATCGGTGAGTGTCTGATTAGCCTGATATTTTATCATAACTTTTATTCAAAGACGGGCCTGTGGGTCTAGTGGTTTAGTGACCCTGACGGGTAAGTCGGAGGTCATGGGTTCGATTCCCACCCAGGACAAATATTGTGTGATGAGCACGGTTATTTGTTCTATGTCTGGGTGTAATTTATCTATAATATGTATGTATTTAAAATATGTTTAAGCATGTTTAACAGCAGTATGGTTACCGTAGCACAGACTCTGTCTAGTTTGGGATCAGACGGCCGTGTGTGAGATGTGTAAGGTATATTATTATTTCCATTGTCTTCTATTCATGGTTGACAATGAGTAAAACAGTTACGCAATGGCTGAAATAACTTCCGACCTCCCCCAGCATTCTATCGCAGTGATACCTGAAGTAGGTACTGTGTTACCCAATGGTTACCTAGAAAAGTCCTGTGACTGTGAAATGATATTTGTGAAACCCCTGTGGGTTTCACAAATATCATTTTGAAAAAGTAATAAACTACTTTTTGAGATAAACCATTACATTTATGCAGTTAGCAAGAATTATACGGCTCCCAGACACGATCATGCAAATGTCGTCTAGATATGCTTGCGCTTGCATTTTGTATTTTATTAAAGTAACATTTAATTTAACTTTCGTTTACAAAAATAATTTTGTAAATCGGTACACAATAGACGGAGATGTCGCGTAACAAACATACAAAAAAATACAGTCGAATTGAGAACATCGTCTTTTGCTTTTTTGAAGTCGATTAAAAACTGTATGAGATTCCATTGAATCACAGGGATATGAGGACTGTTCAGTTAACCTAAAGCTTAGGGTACCCTGCTCTACTGACTTCAACCCACACCTAATTTGAGCATTGAGGTTAGCTATTTTCAAAACATGCCACTTCCGTATACGAGGGTTTTATCATACACAAAACCATTATTATACATTGCAGGTACACTAAGCGTCAATGGTGATCCGAGCGAAGAGCAGGGTGACATCACCCTGCGCCTGCAGGAAAAGGGTGCTGCGATAGGCATATCGCCCGGCACCAAGAACCTGACGCTGCTGCGAGCTCTCGACCGCGAGGAGAAGAAGGGACCTTCCAATGTGTATGTGAACGTAAGATGTGATAGAAGACGGACTACCGATCCGGTGAGTACTGCTGCTAATTATTAGACTTGCAACGAGTATTCGGTTACTATTCGGTATTCGGCCTATTCGGCCGCTTTTATTATATTCGGCCGAATACCGAATATCTACATATTATTCGGCCGAATACCGAATACTTAAATAATATATTTTGTCATTGAGAAATAATTGGTAAAATGAAAAATTAAAATCGATTGATTACGTATATATTCATATTTTCATTTCTGTTATAATCACTTAAGTAGTCATTGGTGCATAACACAGGTACATAATCATTTTCTGAATAGGAAAAATGGAGGATTCTATGTATTTGAATTATTGTGGTAATCAAAATTTAGAAGGGTAAGGTTCTCATTTCTTTTATAATCATTTATTAAGTAGTCATTGGTACATAAAACAGGTACATAATTTAATTCACGTCTGTACAAGTTTTTGGCGCTAAAATCCAGCCGAATACTTTTGCCTAATATTCGGCTATTCGGTCAGGGGCCAAAAGGGTTTAAAATTAAAACATTTATTTGACATGCTAGCATAGCATGCTCAGGAAAATAATAACTTGATCTTGACTCGATTGCTATTTTATTGCAACACCAAATTGTGATGTGAAATACCATGTGAATTAAGAAACATTAAATTAGCTATGAGACCCATAGACACGTAGTTTAAACTGATAACCCCAAAGGCAAAGGAAGAGTTCTTTTAGGGGATTTAAAAATTAGCACGGATGGTCAGATATAACCTTATGAATTAATACAATGTTGAATTAATGTTAATTCAAACAAGAACTTTTTTAAACTTTAAGTTTGGAAACTGTTACCTTTAATTATATTTTGAGGTATACGTGTGATGTGTCAGACTAATAAAATTAAATATAATATATATAAATAAATAATAACTAGCCTAGTGTGTAGTGGCGTAGTGGTTTAAGCGGTTACCTCGCTGCTTCCTACTGCGCTGAGTGTTGTGGGTTCGATCTGAGTCTGAGGTGTGTGATCCACAAATTGTTTTTCTAAGTCTGAGTGTTCTTTGTGTCCGTTTCATCGATATTTGTAAAGTCCCCTGCATCACAGAACATAATCCTAATGCGGGAGTTGTCTTTTTTTAAATAAAGAGTAAAAAAAAGCCTTTTATATGGGTTAAAACATGTAATGGAAGCAATGAAATAGCACTATATGTTTCATCTGTTTTACAAAACATGACAATATTTCTTTCCTGGTCAGCCTATACATATAATGATTTATTGACAAAGCGAGAAAAGTGCTTTGGCATATCTGTTTATTGTAACTGTATCTTTATGAGTAATTACTCGTATGTTTATATTCTTGCACAGGACGTAATTTCTTGTTATTCTAATTCGTAATTTCTTGTTAGTTCTTTCTTCTTTTGAAAATTTAAAAGTTATTTGTTTTTTCATGCATAGCATGCGCACCTTTTTTTTTTTCCCGTGCGGAAATCCCCTCGGATACCACCTGTCGGTGGCATGTCGGACTCGAACCGACTAAAACCGCACGCCGTCGCCGGGTACTAATAGCCGGGGAACCAGGTATACCCTAGAAAGGAAGTCCCTGGTGCCCCGACATACCTCGGGTCATCTACAGACGAGTAGACGACCCCCCCCGTGTGGGAACCCCATGTTCCCTGTGCTCCCTGGAAGCGAGCGCGCTTCGCAACGCGCTCGCCGCCACCCCGGCCTGCTTCTGCTAGGGTGACAGATGGCCTCACCTGTCACCCCCAGGCCTGCGCTTATGGAGGACGGAGGTCGTTCTGCGACCTCCGGCGCCTGAGTCGCCTGCGGTGCCTGGCCCGTTCCCGGGCCTGGCGGGCCGGGAGAGTCCTAAACCTCTCCCGGTCCCGCTCCGCCGTCTCCTTCGCGAGCATTACTTGCTCGCAGAAGGAGACGGCAGAGTTCCACGCACTCTCGCTCCGCACGATAGCCGCAATCAGGCTATCGAGCGAGAGAACTCCCACTCCGATGGCCGCCACGAGGTTTGTAAAGTCCCCTGCAACACAGAACATAATCCTAATGCGGGAGTTGTCTTTTTTAAATAAAGAGTAAAAAAAGGCCTTTTCTATGGGTTAAAACATGTAATGAAATCACTGAAATAGCACTATATGTTTCATCTGTTTTACAAAACATGACAACTTTCCTGGTCAGCCTAAACATATAATGATTTATTGACAAAGCGAGAAAAGTGCTTTGGCATATCTGTTTATTGTAACTGTATCTTTATGAGTAATTACTCGTATGTTTATATTCTTGCACAGGACGTAATTTCTTGTTATTCTAATTCGTAATTTCTTGTTAGTTCTTTCTTCTTTTGAAAATTTAAAAGTTATTTGTTTTTTCATGCATAGCATGCGCACCTGTCTTTTTCATTCTCGGAAGCGTGCATGAGAAATACATACGACGATAACCAACATACGATATACATTGTAGTTTTTGTAAAACTAATACAACATAGATATATTTACAGAGACATCACTTGTATTGTCTTATTTATTATTCATCTTTATCATCGTCATCAATAGCCTTTAATAGTCCACTGCTGAACACAGGCCTTTCCTAAGAAAGGTGGTTTTGGCCTACTATTATTTATTTATTTATTTGTGTCACATAACTCATAGTGTTAGTAACAATTTGATTTATATCTATCTATACCACGCTGGCCAGACGGGTTGGTTTAGGGTTTGTTCCAAGTTCTCCTTCTCTTTGCATTTTTTGTTATACTGCAGAGTTTGTTCCCTTAAGAGCCCACGCTCTTACGATACCCACGGGATGAATAGGGGTGGTACTGGTGGCACTACGTATTCTTAATCCGTCACAACACGGACAGATTTATAATTAAGTTGGCTAATTAAATGTTGTAGCAATATGACAATTTTCGTCAAGGCTAGCGTATCCATTGCATTTTTCGTTAAAGTACAAAATGTTTATTTCCAGAGTTTTATAATACCAGTTTCCATACGTGTGTGGGATGTGAACGACAACGCCCCAGTCTGGCAGGGGGCTCCGTACAAGGTGCGACTGTCAGAGTTGACGGCAGTGGGTACCCGAGTGGCGGTAGGCGCCAGGGCTACTGACGCAGACCAGGCGGGACCACATGCTACCATACATTATTCGATATTACCAGGACCACATAGCGTGAGTACTGGTCTTTATGAATATTTTTACTTGTGACTGATTTGGGCATTCTTCAAATTTTTTTGAAGTATTAATTACCAGAATTATATTATATTTTAGTTTGCTACATCTCTCGCAGTTTAGTACATGATGTCAATCAGTTTTCTCTGCCATGGAAACACTAAATTTTTGTTTTGCTAACCAGTATATTTATTTCACTAAATATTTGATAAAACAGAGATTGTTGCTATTGTGATATTTCAAAACGTTACGTGAACGTTACGAATGTTAATATGAAACTAAATAAAAACCGATGTCTAAGTATGTAGCATTCAATTTGGCAGGATTACCTGGGTTTCCCGAATGAACTGGACAGCGTATTGACTGTAAAGAAGCCTCTCGATTACGAGACCCTTAAGAATTTCACCATCACTCTACGTGCTCAGGACGCAGGGACGCCTCCTTTGCACAACGATACTGAACTGCGTGTCCAGGTGCTGGATGCGGATGATCAGAACCCTAAATTTAGTCATGAGCATTATACCGCGGTGTTACCCGAAGATGTTAAAGAGGTATGGATAAAAAGAAGATTATAACTAATTATATCAAGCAATCTGCGCTAACTGTGGGTAGACCCCCGGGCTTCATTAGTGAACTAAAAGGGGGGTTGTCCGTATGTAAAAAATACCTTAAAGAAAATATTCAAGTGAAGGAAAGGTTTAGCGAAGTTTGTTGTCAACTATTTCCATTTTCCAGGGTGCAGTATTATCAACGTCTCCTGGACCAATTTCGGCTGTGGACCAGGACGTGGGTATTAATGCTCCACTGCAGTACTCGGCAACAGGAGACAATGGGCGTCTGATCACCGTGGACAAGGACACGGGACAAGTAGGTGCTACGAAACAACTTATAGAGGAACTGAACCAGCCTGTCACTGTAGTTATAAAGGTGAGTTAAAGCCGTCATTCTACAGGTTTATGGAAATGTTCCATACTAGCATAACTCAGATTTTACATGTGACAAGAAGTTGTTGAGATATAGACACCGCAGGAACCCAATGATTAATAATAATAAAATTTGTTATATACTTTCAGACAGAACAGTAATACTCGATATGAGTTGACACATTGTTGAATGATAATTTTAAGCTTCGTAAATTGTGATCATTATGTTTTTTAATGTTTTGTTTTTAGGCCACACAAGTAGACAATTCAGACCGCTATGCTCTTGCAACCCTGTCTATACGACGCGCGGGTCCCATCGGGAGGTTTATTTCATCAACACCAACACCAGCAGCGGGAGGCCCGGTGCGCTTCCGACGCAAGCAGTTCAGTGCCAGCGTCAGCGAGGCGGCCGCGCCGGGACACGTGGTGCTCACCTTGAATACTGTTCCGCCTGCGAATTCTTTGCAGGTTAGTGTTGGCTTCATCTTAATAAGCGATCTTCACTCTGTATATTTTCTTGTTTCGTACCATTTTGACAGAACTTAAATCAGTCTAGTAATAATTTCATCTTATGTGTTTCAGAACAATCTCCAGTTCTACGTGTCAGATCGTTCGTTCCTGGAAAAATTCGCCATCAACAGCGCTGGTGAAGTGGTTTTGAGGCGTGCGCTCGACTACGAGGATAAGGATGGATACTACTATCAAGTTATGTTAACCGATGGAATATCGGTGAGCTTAGATTTAACTATCTGTTGTATCGTGGCCGATGTGCATTTTAAATAAGAGCATTCACTATGTTCTTATTTCAGAACGACACAGCGTCAATTAACATCTCAGTGATAAACGTCAACGAGTGGGAACCGCGCTTCAAATACCCGCAGTATGAGTTCAGGGTGGAGGATGACACGAGTGACGATACCGAGATGTTACCGGTCGGCAAACTGGACGTGTTCGATGGAGATAAATTGGACAGTGTCACTCTTACTCTGAGAGGGTCCGGTTCTGAGTGAGTACTTACAATTTATACGAGTAATTTTTAAAGATTATAAATACATGTATGACATTTTTTAGATCTAAGAAATTAAATTATTTAGTCCGTGTTAGTCCGTACCTCTATTCATCCCGTGGGTGTCGTAAGAGGCGACTAAGGGAGCAAAACTACCCAGGACAACAGCACTGCATAGAGAAGGAAAACTTAACACAAACCCTATATCAACTCGTCTGGCCAGCGTGGTATAGTAGGCCAAAACCTCCTTTCTAAGGAGAGGCCTATGTCCAGCAGTGGACTATTGAAGGCTGTCGATGATGATGATGAAATGAGTTAATCTAAAGACAATACGTCACGAACATTGCATTAAATATGTGAACGATCTGCCGTCCAGGATGCTGTACGTGAACTCTTCGGGCGACATGTTCCTGCGCTCGGGCGCGCTGCGCTCGCTGAACTCGTCCGTGCTCCACGTCGTGGCCACCGCCGTGGACTCCGGCGCGCCGCCGCGACAGGTACCACAGGATCACCTACTTCGGTCGATATGTTCTTGCGTCTCGTCTTAGACAGTGAAATGAAATGATACTTTAATTGCAGAAATATGGTACATGGGCTGTTTATAGTTATTAGAAGATAATCACATATTTCGTCAGTCTGTTCTGACATGCAAAATTTAAAACGTACGTGCATATTATAACAACAGATTGATTTAATAACAAACTACTAAGCTCATGTCAATAAACAATTTACATAATGTCAAATATATAATTGCGATGTCAACTTTTTCAATCCGATAATTTATTTCTAATATAGAACACAACATACAATAAAATATTATCAGACGTTTTTGTAATTATCGCTCGTTTAGGTATTCGGTTACTGAGTATATCATTTTTTCCAAAAGCCATATTTTCAATTCCCTTTTAAATTTCAGTAGGGGCAACGTCTTTATAGTTGGTGGCAAGCTATTAAACATTGATACACATATTATAACATATTTTTTTGGAATAGTGTAGTTCTGGGAACAAAATCCAGGACTAGTCTTTCACTGCCCCGAGTGTTGCGTGGGAATATATCTTTTGCTTTTTAAATAAACTAGGATTACTTTTAACAAATACACTTACTTCAAAGATGTACAAACAGGGCAACGATTATATTTCATATTTTCTAAAATAAAGTTTGCAAGATTCATAAGGAGGAATTCCCACCATAGCCCGAACACATCTCTTCTGGGATGAAAACGCCCGGGTAGCATCTACTGAGTTTCCCCACAACAATAGACCGTATCTCAATACAGAACCTACGTGACCATGTTAGGCGAGAAGTACTGTCTGCTGAGTAGCGGTTCTTCTTAGTCGGTTAAGCAGACTGAATCGACGTCTGTCTTCCAGTTGCAATATTTATAACAGTATCGCCATATCTTATATCTCTAAGATTTAGTTTTGAGCTTTGAGTTTGGAGTTGTATGAAATTGGTTTTGGAAAGATTAGCATTTAAGTTATTATTATTTAGCCATTCTATTACGAATTTTATTGTATTATTAATATCAAAGTCATAATTTGTACCAATTTTGGATGTCAATATAATTGAAATGTCGTCAGCAAATAATATACATTTATGAGTAGTAATGTCTGGTAAGTCATTAATATAGACTAAGAATAGTAATGGACCCAATATACTTCCTTGAGGAACCCCATATTAGTTAGTTAAAAGTGTGGACCTCTCCCTAGTGATCACTGAATTATCATTTTTAATTTTATCCACACATTGTTCGCGATTCTTCAGGTAGCATTTAATCCATTCATGTGCTGGGCACATTAAATGTTGCTTGCTGATTAAATGCTGAATTCCGTAATTCTCAAGTTTTTCAAGTAGCAGCTGATGCGAAACATGGTCAAAGGCTTTTGTCATGTCAAAGAATATTACTATTGTAGGTTTTTTATTGTGTGTGTTTTTTAGTGTGACAGTGACATAAACTGGCTCTAGTGTTAGGGCAAATCGTGATTCGTATAATTAGTACCGATTTTAAGTAAGATGTAACATTTATTTTGAATTTGCTGTTTTAGTTTTTAGGCTACATTAACAAAAATGAGCATTTTTATTGCATCGTTGACTAAATTTATTAATTGACCGACTATTCTATTGGTGCTTATTATTTTTCTTAATCAGGTAGGATAATAAAGAAAAATAAAAAGCACCACGTATAAATCTTTAATACAGAAAGCACTCAGGATGTGTCGGACCGTTTCAGACGTCCGTCCCGGTGACGGTGCACGTGAACGAGCGTCTGCTGCAGCCGGGCGTGGGCGTGGGCGGGGGCGGGGGCCGGGTGGAGGGGAGCGCGGGGGTGGTGGCGCTGTTCGCGGCGGCGCTGGCGGCGCTCGCCGTGCTGGTGTGCGCGCTGCTGCTCTACATCTATAGAGTGTGAGTACGTCCACCATACTTATTTTTATATCAACTTTAGTCATTTAAAGCCTTATAAGAATTGACTGCGCATAGTGTTTACTCATCCTAGGATTAGTTAGCTGTGGTGCGAAGTAATAGGGGTTAAAGTATGAAATTGCCGTTGTATAGTAATTAGATACTTTGAATTGACATAAAACCTTCATGGAGTGAGATTTTCGTGTGAAACTTTTTTCACTTGATACCTTTAGGTTCGTTGTTTAAAAATGTGCAACATTCGATTTTCGACTTTTTTTTTATTCAGCTTAGACGTGAAAGATGAATACTTCGAAAATCCTTGACACTTTTGTATACGAGTTCCGACGCGGTTATTGTTGGTTTTTGACCCATTTGCATCAAATCAATAAGATAATAAAATATAAAAAAATTGGTCCCCTAATGATTTGACTGATCTGCAGAAAGAAATGCGTGTTGAAACTTTTGTTGCGCTATTGAATCGGTACAGAAATGAAGGAATATTGGATCGAATTGTGACATGTGACGAAAAGTGGATTGTTTACGATAATCGTAAGCAAAAAATGCAATAGCTGACCCCAGGTCAAACGCCGCAACAGTGGACAATGTGTGGGTAGTGGCAACTTAACCGACTGGGCCGAAGTAGACGGTTAATAATAGCAAAAGGAAAAAACCTTCTTGTTAGATAACTGACAATACGTACATGTTTTTTAACATATCTGCAGTGTAAGTTTAGTTCTGTTATAGCTTTTTTTTAAATATTTGTTAAAGGAAAAAGAAATTATAACCTTTTTTCTTTTTGCTGTTATTAACCATCTACTTCGGTCCAGTCGGTAAGTTAACAATAATCAATTACACATAAATAGTAAAAAAACATAAAATAAAGAATATAAGTTATAAAAAAAAAGAAAAATTACGGCAAATAAAAAAAGTCCAATATCTTTAAAATGGTTAGGTTTGGAATATGGTATTTCATAGTGAAATCTATCAGAAATAATGGCAGCTACAACCCCTTATAGTATTTAGGTCTTCTCACCCAGTAACCCCGTATAACAGAACGTTAACGATAGGTGTTGTATGTTTCATAGCCGTCGTAGATCTAAGCAAACCTCCGGGTACGTTGCACACGAGAAACCAGCGCAGGCGTCCGCTACCAACTCCGCCGCGCCCCCCTCCGCCCCGTCACCCATCGCGCCCTCCGCGGGGGAGCCCTCAGGGGGCGCGGGGGCGCTGGGCGGAGGGGCGGGGGGGGCCGGGGGGGCGCCCGCCCTGCGCGCCTCGGGCAGCGCGGGGTCGCTGCTGAGCGTGAGCGCGGGCGCCAGCACCATCCTCGCCAACTCCACGTCCAGCCTCGACCTGCACCAGGACACGCAGAACCACGGTACGCGCTCGCACCTACTTCTCGTCCATAACCCTACGCTTTCACTTATCGCTTAATAATAAAAATATAAATGTCTTCATAAAGTCTTTCACATCATCACATCAACAGCAGGCCAGGCCTCTCCTTAGAAAGGAGGTTTTGGCCTTACTATACCACGCTGGCCAGACGGGTTGGTATAGGGTTTGTGTCAAGTTTTCCTTCTCTCTGCAGTGCTGGTGTACTGCGTATTTCGCTCCCTTAGTCGGCTTTTACGACACCCACGGGATGAATAGGGGTGGTGACACTCTGTATTCTTAATCCGTCACCACCGTCACTAAAGTATTTCGAAAGAATATAATTATTTCCTTGTTTTCCATCAGCGGCAGCTTCCGGTCGGCAGTCACAACGCTTTCCCCGAAGTAAAGTAGCTCCCCTTGCCCCCTCCCTCGCCTCCAACAGTACCGCTCTCCCCCCAGCGGGAGGAGTATCGCTGATGTCGGATCATCTGTGCGGGAGAGAGGCGGGCAGGTCCGGGGTGGCTTGGCCCAGTGCCACGATTCCCGCCAGAGTGAAAAAGCTCAGCTGGGACGATGCAGCCCCTGATGGACAAAACAAGGTACATGGAATTATAACTTTTGAGTGATTAATTACTACAAGTGTTACTACCAGCTAGACTTCAACGTCTGGACTTTTAATAATATGTTGGTCTTAATAACATGTTTATTCCTGTTCAAGAGCCAATACAAGCTATACTTATTCTGGTTCTGGCAAACGTTTAAGAATGTTATGATTATAATAACATTATCAATTTATAAATCATAGTTTATTCACTTATTACTATTATTACCACTAAGTTTTGTTGTGTCTTGTAGCTAACAAGAATTAAAATACCTAGTATAAACAGTAAAAATGATTTCAAACGTAGCTTCCAACCTATTAACCCCTCTAAATACATGTACACAAGGTTTAATTTTCTCTTCTGCGTACTAACTCTTCACCTAGGATTCTTAGCGACCAAATATTCCGTTAAAGCTATAACAGAAGTACCGTTGCAGGGCAGTGGGGGGGAGGTGACCGACGCGACCAATCCCTCAGTCGCGGACCACATGAATCTCACCGTCTACTTCTGACCGACCGCGACAACGAATGTGCTGCACTACAACATGCACAGGAACAGACGTATAGAAAAGTATCGCAAGTAGACCGCAAAGAAAAGTTTCAAGAAGGGGCCGCAGGAATAGAACGATCTCCAGAAGATTGCAAGTCAAAAATTTCAGGTCAAAGCAAGCAAGATTTTGCAAGACCTATAAATTGTGATGAACAGAATTATATTAATATTTCAGGACATTTGAACTCACCTGAAGGTTTCCCCAAAACTGTTGCATTAGCTCAAAATACTGAGAAGTTCAGAAGGGCTCTTAATATTCCAAATACTTATTCGATAAGGTCTTCAGGACAGAGAAAAAGAGCTTCATTTAAATCGGTATCACCAGTAAACACTCATGAGTCAAACGCCTTACCAGCCTCGACCTCAGATTCTGCACTAAACACTGTTGGCATTCCCGCCTACAACAACCATTTATTATTTGATGGAAACATGTCTGCAAGTTCAACTTCGCCTTCCAATTGTCCTACCATGGTCGTAGACCATCATCAGGATCATCCGAAGTTTAAAGACGTCGCTCAATACATACATAGCACTATACCATCTTCTAAACCCAACAAATCATCAACCAAGCATTTAAAACCTCCTAAAAATAAACTCAAAAACATTCTGACCACACCCACGAACCATTCCATCAGGATCAATCGAGCTTCTTCGAACTACGCAATACCAATTCCAAACCAAAATGCTCTAGGGACGAGTCCAACTATCGCAGTTGCCTCTTCAGCCCCCATAATGTACGAAAGCCCGGATTTCTCTGACTCCTTGCCGGGGTCTCCCCTCTCGTACGCTACGGTTGATCCCCGGAAATTGCGCACAAAGCACATCAAACCTTTAACCTTCGGGTTGGCTAGTCCCCGATATCAACCACTATAAGTATGTTCAATAAAGTTAATCATTTTTTATTCCGTTTTATTCGTCATCTTTGAAATTTTATTTTTTTTCAATTTAATAAAAATAGAGAATAGTTTAGAATTAAGGGGTTGGGGTTAATGGATGGTTTTTTATGCTAATTATTTTGTGTAAATATGGCAACACCGTAAGTTGATTACATAACTCCTCAAAGTAGTGAGGTAATCAAACACGGATTTTAAATAATTTGGTTTGGGTTTTGATTAATTTTGTATGCTTTTCATAACGTAACGATTTTATGCAATAGTTATTTAATGGTTTTATGCAACGAATCTCGTCTTCCCTTTTTATAAGCTTTTTATAATAATTTAGCACATGCCGTGAGTAATAAGTCAGGTTGTTGAAAGAATGCGTTTAATCAAAATCTGAGAGGCTGCGGTAAGGCTTTTGCAATTCACCAAAAAGTATATGTAGCATATATT
This sequence comes from Arctia plantaginis, assembly GCA_902825455.1. Taxonomy (NCBI): domain Eukaryota; kingdom Metazoa; phylum Arthropoda; class Insecta; order Lepidoptera; family Erebidae; genus Arctia; species Arctia plantaginis. The sequence goes on along the minus strand of CADEBD010000034.1, from coordinate 621,479 downwards.
ATGTAGTTTAATTATCTTGTACAGCTTACATATAGTTAATGTATAATTGTAAACTATGTAAATTGTAGGTGTTGAAACTATATCGATAGATTTTATCTTAATTAAGTATAAATCTATGAAAGTGACACGATTTAGTGATTAATGTCAATAGTACCCACAGAAAGACTAATTAAATTTGAAAGTTAACCTAAAAACTAACCTAAAAAGATTCTTTAAAATAATACATAATTGTAAATAAATAAAGAAATAGTTGACAGAAACAAAAAATAAAAATTATGAAATTAAATGATCTTATTGGCAACACTGGTGTCGATGTGTGGTGTCACACACAATTATACATTTTTATATAAATATTTATTAGGCATATATTTGTACGAACTGTTAATATAATGTTTTGTTTAATTCGTTGTTTTAATTTCCCCGAACAATTTAAGATAATGTGAAGATTTATGTAAAGTTACTTACGTAACTTTCTCATAACATAGGTTGCAAAAGAGGTCAAGGTCCGCCCCATCAACAGCCTTTAATAGTCCACTGCTGGACATGGGCCTCTCCTTAGAAAGGAGGTAATGGCCTACTACTCGTATACCACGCTGGCCAGATGGATTGATATAGGGTTTGTGTCAAGTTTCCTTCTCGTTGCAGTGCTGGTGTTCTGCGTAGTTTGCCCCCTTAGTCGGGTCTTAAGACACCCACGGGATGAATAGGGGTGATAACACTCCGTATTCTTAATCCATCACCATAAGGAGACGTCGGACGCCAGATTTAGAAAAGGGTGTTCACCTATCACATTTAGACAATACTAATAGTCACATTTTATTCAAGATGTTTCCTATATTACTTATGTTACTTTAACAATAGGATAACTCAGACTCTCTTGCGGGGTTCCACACTCTTAACGAGAGACTTTTATAGATTTACCATGTCCATCAGTTTATTCGCCAGTGGATGGCTCAGCTTAGCTAAAGGCTATCAGTACTAAAAAGTATTTTTTATGGGATATAAAATTAAATCGTGAAAAACAATATTTTTGGACTTAAAAAGGTTTTTTTTGTCTATCACCAAGTTGTGGGGTATCGTGGAATAAGTTTTCCAAGACCATTGATTTGGATTGAAGACTATTTTTAGATTTAGTAACGCGTTTGTGAAAGTTTTCGTTACGGCCAAGTAGGTACACTCCTGAACTCTTATCCAGAAGCTAAACTGATGAGTTGAATAATGTAGAGAAAATCAGGATTGTGGTATATGCAACTGATTTAGAAGGATAAGTATTAGAATAAAATGTCTGACTTGAAAATGGATGGGAAGAAGCGACGGAACTCTAAGCTGCACGAGACCCGTGCCCAATAGTCCTTTTATTTTAATATCGTCACTGATCTTGAACCACACAGTGTCACTTGCATGTCTGAAATGATTACATATTAGAGACATAGTGAGTTATTTATTTACCTATTTATTTAAGTTAAGCTGAGGGCATAAACCCTTTTTTTTTTTTTTTTAACGTGTGGAAATCCGATCGGACCGTCACCCCTCCGGGGTTTGCGGCGGGGTGGTGTGTCGGACTCGGACCGACTAAAACCACACGGTGTGCCACTCTGCGCCTGTAACAGGAGGGATCCGGGAACAGCTGTTGTTAAGACATCCGGGAGGGCATAAACCCTATACCAACCCGTCTGGCTAGCGTGGTATAGTAGGCCAAAACCACCTTTCTAAGGTTCTCCTTAGAAAGGTGGTTTATGTGGCCTATGTCCAGCAGTGGACTGTTAAAGGCTGTTGATGATGATGATGAAGACACAAAGTATAAGAAGAAATAATTAATGAAAGGTGTAAGCTAACTGACTGCTGAGTTAACGTCGCCCATAGAAAAAACTAATCAAACATTATATGTACCTATAATGGGGAATATTGAAAATTGAAAAATATTGAATATTGGCACATCTCACATGGACGGGCCTGAAGAGATCGTGGGTTCGATTCCCATTCAGGACAAATAATTGTGTGATAGACACGATCATTTGAATTTAACAAACATAAAAAAACCAGCCGAATTAAGAACCTTCTTTTAGAAGTCCGATAAAACAGGTAAAAGCATACCTTACTATAAGAATCCGCATAAATGCTACTATAACACTTTCGTTTTACGGAGAAATCTCTGATAAAATACAGGAAATACTGCTGCGTATTTTTGTTGATCCGAGTTTGACGCGACCTTGCAACGAAAGTGTGTCTTACACAACACGCGAGCATACGCAACGCGGACTATTGAGATGCGCGGGAGCAAGGCGCTGTGCGCTATGATGCAACGTGTTATGTTATTGTTGCTGGTTAATGACGGAACAGCAGTAGGTACAATAGGACAGTAGTGTCGACGTGTGATAAGTGTTAATGGGTTTAAATTGTTTAACAGCAGATGAATAAAAATATAGCTATTGTTGTTTGAATGGATCCGAAGCACGGCCCTACAGCGTGGAAAGGTTTAAGGATATCTATGGCAGAAATATCATCTGGCGGAAGTATCATTTCTCGGAAATTGGCTTAAATTTCTAGTTTGTAGTAAGCGTGGTAGTAAGTAATCAGATAAAAGGCCTGTCTTGGTTTTTTTGAACTTGTTTATGGAAAGCTTATACTTTGTAAGACAAGCGATATTTTTTTTGAAGTAGATTTAGTTTGTAGTTTAAAATGCAAAATCGCTTTATGCCGTAGATAATTTAAATCAAAATGATATTAATAAAATCTGTCGTTGGTGTCATTTAAAGTTGATTTCTTATCTTTTTTGGAGTGGTTTAACACGCATAAATTATGTGTATGAATTTTAATAATACTCGTATGTATATATTTTCTTAATCATACAAATAAATTAAATTAAATTGTATGTTTGTAAATCACAATGATAGCTTTGGTTAAATGTATGTACGAGTATGTATGTAATGTTTAATATGAGTAACACATAAAAAAAACACATTTAAATTTTTCTCTGTCCGTTTATTCTAACTAATGTCCGGATTTGGTTAGGCGATTTCAACAGAACTTTCAACAGAAAAATACTTTGTTTTGTGTTTTTTTATGAAATAGGGGGCAAACGAGCAGACGGGTCACCTGATGGAAAGCGATTACCGCAGCCCATGAACGCCTGCAACTCAGGAGTCACAAGCACGTTACCAGCCTGCCTTTGAGAATGGAGTACGCTCTAACTCAGCTGCAGCGTAAGTGTGAAGTCTCGGCGGGCACAGTTTATGGATATGTAATAAATTTTCCAAATAAATATATAAATAGTAATCCTACCGATGATAATAATGAATCAGTCATAGGTTTAGTAACCTTTAAATTTTCACTTACTCACTTACTACTACAATACGAAACTTCGAACCCTCAGACAATTCAAAGGAACATCTGTAATTCCCATTGATCACGTTAAATCCTGAACTAATAGGTACAGGTTTAATCTGTTTGTTTGTTAATGTTCATGAATAAATTTATACGCTGATCAATTATCTAATAACAAGGTCAAAATAGATTTGCTGTCTGCTACTATAATAATAATAAATATTTATTTCAGACATATACAGTCCATAGGTTGTTTAGTAATGGGTTAGAAATAGAATGTACTTAACGTCTATATTAGTATTGTTAGTAACGACACTTAATAGTAGAAAGGCATTCAACTATGCTTTCCTGTTGCTATTGCCACCCAGTGCCTTTGTATAGGACAGTCTGGCCTACTAGCAATCATCTTCAGGATCTATCTGCAACATAATATGATATAAGTTCCACTACGGCTTCACCCCAATTCATCCCGTGGGTGTCGTAAGAGCCGACTAAGGGAGCAAACTAAGCAGGACAACAGCACTGCAAAGAGAAGGAAAACTTGAAACAAACCCTATACCAACCCGTCTGGCTAGCGTGGTATAGTAGGCCAAAACCTCTTTTCTAAGGAGAGGCCTATGTCCAGCAGTGGACTAGTATAGGCTGTTGATGTGATGATGTTGATGTGACGGCTTCAAAGAAACCAGGTACTAAGCAATTCTTTTGTTGAAGTATAGTGATCAGGTAGACCGTGGGAGATTTAGCCGTAGAGGGTATTATTATTGTTTATGAAACTCCTGAAAGCTCGACAAATTGACGTATACAAATGAATATCCATAGAAACTCAGAAAATAACTATGAATTTAAAAAAATGGTTTGGAATTAATAAATTTCCTTATCGACCTATAAATACTTATAAGATGATGTAGCAATGAGCGATTAGGTCCCTCTACCTACTTTCGAGTATAATCACTTCCTCAGAACCTAATAAAAGTATTTAAAATCTGTAACCTTCACACGAAATATACATTAGATCCCCTCCTCAGCCTCCACGTGGGAATACCACTCTCGGGCAAATTTCACCCGCGCCGCGGTAGCGCCCATACTCACGGAGCCCACCTCGGTGCAGACAGTCGCCGTACGAAACTCTCTCGAACAATACTTAGTAGTGGTAAAAGTGATAAAACATACCTACAGACGTTATTCACTGGAGTGATCGCGCTATCGCTACACAACGTGTATGAGGAGACAAGGTACGTACCACTTTCCAATTATATTAATCGATATTTCGCGATTGTTTATACATACATATATTTCTGTTTATGAAAGAAAGTTAATTCTATCTGTGATGTGACGAGAAATAGAAAATTGTTGGATTACGTTTCATGTAGTGAGGACTTTTTATTTGTTTATGTTACGATTTTTTACCCTTACGCATCAAAAATATTGACCCGTGTTTACGGGTGAATAATAGTGTTAAGTACAAACGAGTAAAGAAAATTCAGGAACTCATATACATATTACGTATAAATAAAACACAATGAACATATGAGTTATCAGAACCAAGTTACATGTTTTTTTACATAAATATAAAAATCTTTCTGTTCTTCATAATTAGTGTTCAAACTAATGAATTTATCATTATTAAATTTTGAGATCGTTAAACCCTTTATATATTTAAATTCGAATCATGTTCATTCGTGTGTCTGTTACAAAAAAAACAGAATGTTGAGTTATTAAATATGATATTTTTTAACTGATCCCTTTTTCGAATTTTAATACTTTTATTGACATGCGTTTTCTGCTCGAACTATCTCTAAATTTTGAACTAAGTATACAAACTTGTATTCACCAATGCTTGAATAAATAAAATAGATTCATAAGTTAATAACTACATATTTAAGACTAAAGAAACATTGATAGGGCCTTTATTTATCGGCAACCATCTATTAAATTATAGGTCATACATTATACTTTAATTAGATTATTATCGGTAGCGAATGGATTACAATCGATTTGAGGAACTAACATTCATTATACAATTCGTAAAAAACAGAAGTGGAACTATTACAATACGGATGGAAAATCCCAAAACAACATATATGCGTGTACATTAATATCGTTATAAATCCTTGTTTACTTGGTTCCGCTTTCACCGGCGGCGGAGGCGCGCCGGCTCCACGGTTACGCAACCGCGCCGTGAACCTTCGCGGTGACCCCACACGTAATCTGCTCCGCATCATGACTCACTTTGTTTGGAAATTCCACACAAATCTAGGTGGTAGGTAAAGGATGAGGGATATGTCATAACTTGTAGTGAAAGCTTGAGATCCGGCACGAAATATGTATTGCGGAAAGTGTAGATTATATCAAACGTCTTATGTATTCACTACGGCACTAAAGGATTAGTGGGGTTTTAGTGCATAAAGCATTACGAGGGTGGTCTGAAAGGTTTCCGATCTCCACACGAAGATGGCAGCACTCGTGAATAAAAGCTAGTGAATTTCGTTGTTAGGGACGTCCAAAACCTCATATGTAAAGGGTAGTGACGTATTTCGGTGTAGTGCAGGAGCAAGCTGTTGTACTGTATTACACCTTCGTGCATTTATAAGGTACCTATTGACTTCTAAGTAGGTTCTGTTTTTTATCAGTTTATAACTATTTTCTAATACCAGCCGCAAATTTCCGCCATCGTTCCACACGGCAAAATTTTCATCCTCATTACCTGGATAGTTGATGCTCCACTACTGTGCGCTTTTCGAGACACTCTTTGTCCCGCACAATTAATCTGTGGAACGGGTTATCGTCTGCGGTATTTCCGGACCGATAGGAGATTCAAACCTTCAAGAAAAGAGCGTACTCTCTCCTAAAAGGCCGGCAACGCGTTTGTGACTCCAAGTTGCAGACGTTCATCGGCGGCGATGGTTACTTTCCATCAAGCGACCCGTCTGCTCGTCTGCCCCCTTTAACATAAAAAAAAGAAAGATATCATTCTTTAACTTTGCTCAAAGATTTATATTTGTATATGTATTTCTTCGTGACAGACTGTTTTAATGTACACATTCATGTGAATTAAAAATGTAAGACAACAATTTCTTAAACCTTAGTGTATTTTATATAGGATGTTTTGACTTTTGATATTGAAATTGTTTCCAATTTTTTGAGTAGAAACCATGAATTTATTTTCATCATTTCAGATGAGACTTCTAAGCACAGCTGTTGTGCTGCTATTATTTGCTGTCAACGTCAATCCAGACGACAGCAGCGAGACGACAAATGGTACATGCAGTCTGGACGAAACTACATGCGCATTGGACGATGAAGCTGGACCTTGGACCGGCCTGCTGAGGGAATGGGCTCTGACTGCCACTGAAAATAGTAGACACGGTAAGTCAATTGATTATTTTCAAATACAAATGAGACATTTATTCATTTAGTTCGCTGTTTAAACACTTTTTGTAAATTAAAGTGAAAAATGGCGAATCCAGCAGAATCTGATGGAATAGAGTAGAATAGCTCATCAGAACCGAATGTTTGATGTTAACTCCGGCTCTTATGAATGTTCTAATAAGACAGCGCATGACAACATTATATGCAAGCTAGCTTTCCTTTTGTAAAGTAGGGTCGTTTGCGTAACATGCTCTTCTGCCTAAGCCCTACCAAAATCGCTGATACCCTCGAATTAACGGTGAGTTTAGCTGGTCGCTCTTTCTAGATAACAGCTCTCGCTTGCTTAGTAAGTACATTATTCAATCGCCTACTAATTATTCTGTCACCTCATCTCGAACGGCTGTCTTCACTGAGTAATAGCGATTACCCTACATTCACTTAACAACAATATTTTGTTTTAGGTCGTATTATGGCTGTACCTCAGTCAAAGGGATATTATGTATCTGACCGCATTGACCTGGCACCGCCGCCGCCACCACAGTCATATCATCATTCCCATTCACATCCCGTCCCGTCCCACCACAACATGCGCCCAGTAACACCCCCAGGAGGCAGACCATATGACGAGTGGCAACAGACTCCACCACCTACGCCAGGAGCTGGGAAAATTGTGAATAGACCACAGAATCCGTACAAGGATAAGTTCAAACCGAGTCCAAGTTATGTAAGTGATAACTTACTGAGTCATTTTTACTTAAGAATGCATTTTAAAGGATTTTAAATTATACGATTATATTCAAGAAAAATTAAGAGATTAGGTTTGCACACGAACAAAAGACCGCCCAAAATTTTCCTGTCAAATAAAATAATTCTCATATATAAGTGACAGAGGGGTAAGTGATGTTCTGTAAGATTTGTGGTGTGGCAAATTAGCAAGTTAAACTCAGTTTATATATCATGTCATGATAATCAATAGCCCTTAACAGTCCACTGCTGGACATAGGCCTCTCCTTATAATTGAGGTTTTGGCCTACTATACCAAGCTGGCCAGACGGGTTGGTAAAGGGTTTTGCTTCAGGTTTTCCTTCTTTTTGCAGTGCTGTTGTTTTGCACAATTTGCTCCCTTAGTCGGCTCTTACGACACCCACGGGATGAATAGGGGTGGTGACACTCTGTATTCTTAATCCGTCACCACACAAACTCAGTTTATCAATTTTAAATCATAACGCTCGAACTTTGATTTCCAGGCAACCACCACTGTTTTATAAACCTATTATAGCAATGTAGGCACTCTCAAGTTTACATCTCTGAATATTTGTGAAACGCCACCTTAAAAATCCTCTCTTACAAAGCGAAACTCTTGGCTGTTTCAGTAATTTAGTATTAATTTTTAGTAATTTTAAAAAAGTTTAAATGAAAACTTGAATTGTATTAATTTATACTTGCAATTAAGATCAAGTGGCATGATCTATTAATTTATTATGTCCTATGAAAATAATTTTATACTTAAATAAATATTAATTTAGGCTATGTAGTACCGCGGTCACATACTTTTGCGAAGACGTCATCTTGCAGAAGGAGGCGGCGGTGAGGGCTCGGGAGGACAACCTCCACTCGGACCCAATCCGTCGCCGGCGAACCGGGCGGCGGAGGCGCGCTTACCACCGCCTCATGCCGCCCTGAGTGTGGCCGCGGGTAGCGGGACGGGTTTTCCCCTCCACCCGCCATAACGGCCAGCCGTGAGGAGGCTACGTCCGCGTGTGCCGGACGTTGCCTAAATAGAGAATGTACCCGAAGGTGGTGCCCGCGCCGTTGCGGGCAGGCGCTAGAAGGGGTCCGTATGTCTTAATAACTGCAGTTCCCGGATCCCTCCTATCACAGGGCAGATTGGCACACCGTGTGGTTTTAGTCGGTTCGATTCCGGATTCCGACACACCACCCCGCCGCAAACCCCGGTGGGGTGACCGCCCGACGGAGTTTCCACAGGTAAAAAAAGGCTATGTAGCCATGTATATTTGGCAGCAGCATTGAACTTATGTGCGCCTCAAAACCACCTTTAGTTTTCTATTCCGTATATCTGGTACTCTAAACGCGGTAATAGATTTACAGGTTAACTGTAATCATGTGGTTTTTTTCTCAGAATCCACCATCCAACCAGCCGATCCCAGTACACAACCAACCGCCCCAACAACGTCCACAAACCGTTGACAGAGTAGATGAAAACAAACCCTCACCCCAAAAGCAGGTCTCCGAGACCGACTTGTATCTCTTAAGTGCTATAGAGAAGTTGGTGTACAGGGCCGACCTCATGGAGAAACGGGTGAGGAAGTTGGAAGAGAGTGTTCATTACCTTGTGGCTGGTGTTGATAAGAAACCAGGTAATTGTAAGATTTTATTGTAATTAAGGTCGCTATGGACCACTAGGGTCGCTATTAGTATACCTCAGGTACCTGAGTACATTAAACCATTGTTAAGTTGGCAATCTAAATTGCTTGGTATAGATTTAACTAAAGTTACTAAATATTGAGGTTAGTTAAATCTATACCAAGTTTAATTGTATAGTGCCATAGTCAGTAGTTTGTCTACTTTTAGCTGAGACTGGACAGATTGTGAAGTCATTACTCGAGTAATCAGTATTTACATATTAGTAATTTCAGTGAAAGTTAGTGAGACAGTAAACACTTACTATAAGATCCAGCAAACCAAGTTAATGACCAAAAAGAAATTAAATATTCATTAATCACTTTCACTGCTGACTTAAGAGAAAGTGACAAAGTATTTGAAACGAACAGAGCCTTGTGCCGAGAACTTCACGCGCGTGGGCGGCGGCTGCTACCACGTGTCGGGCGAGGCAGCCAACTGGAAGGGCGCCAACTACGCCTGCCGACGGCTGAAAGCCAACATGCTGGAGCTCAACACTGACGTCGAGAAGAAGCACTTCACTTCTGCCGTGCTCAGCGACAGCAAACTCAAAGGTGAGGATTGCCAAATGATTAAAATTACCGTCTAGATTTTGGTGTGAAACCTTTTACTTACTAATGGCCAGACGGGTGAAGAACCGGTTCCGACAGGTTACACCTGGTCACCTAGATCCCTGCTACTGGTAATCAAGACGGTAGCAGATTCCCGCAGAAAAAAAGGGCGGAATACCGGTATACCCGTAAATGGCATAAAATATATTTACCTGGGTATAAAATCGTTTAATATATCGCGGAATTAAAGGCTAAATTAAACTCTTATTGGCAATTTTAAAGTCGTGATGATGTTATTAATACGACATGAAATATGTACCTACCTGTTATTCGTGGGGGCCGGTTATAGGGGTTTTCATAGTAAATAGCTTAATTGTAAACTCTTCTGGGACTCGGCGAAGGTCATGGTCGGCATTTAATTGTTTGCACTCACTTGTTTATCATGTCAATGGTAGTAAGGTCTTACATTTTGATGTTCTGTTTATAGGTGATGACTTTTGGACCGGTGGCTTGAACCCTGGCTTACTGTTTATATGGTCGCACTCTGCGCGGCCCGTGGTCACCAACAACACAAGTGCCTCCTCCAATAACACACAAATGGCAACCATCGTCGGGGAAGGGAGGTGCCTCGCCTGGGTCTACGACCCCGCAGTCAATACGTACGTGTACAGAGGACAAGACTGCGCTCTCAAACATCGGTACGTGTGTGAATTAGAGGAGGACAAAGCTAAGCTTAGTAATGAGATAGAAAGAGTCGCCAAGATGTTGAGACAAGGGAGGAAGGGTAGAAAACCAAAGATTATATGGACTGACGAAGAGACGAGGTAGTTGAGTGATGACGAACTATTATTTCCAAGGCATATTTAATATTATGTAACTTATTATAGATGTATTTATGTAAGGAACTGATTTAATGTTAAGTTTTATTAGATACATACACTTTACATTAAATGCATAACTTTGTAAATAAATTCTTGTTTTATTTATAGCTAAACAAATATATAATTATGTTATTCTATTATGTAGGTGTTGTGGTCAGATGTTACCTAGGATTTACAACTTTGCATCTGGCCATTTCATGGTGTCATATCGTTGAAGTGACACCATTTGATTATATATTAAACCACGTTCGACCATATAACAATAGGTTTCTGTGATATTAAAGGTATAAATAAAAATTCTAAATAAAAGATACACTTCTTTTTCCATGACATTTCTACATTATTTTAAACTTTTGAAAACAAAAATATAATTGTAAGCCGCCATGAATCATAACACAATCAGTAGGTAGGACCTCACTACTATCCACCGACAAAGGGAACAAACTGCGCAGGACAACAGCACTGCAAAGAGCAGGCAAACTCGAAACAAACCCCATACCAACCCGTCTGGCCAGCGTGGTATAGTACGCCAAAACCTCCTTTCTAAGGAGAAGTTTATGTCTAGCAGTGGACTGTTAAAGGCTGTTGACGTGAGATAGGTCCTCAACAATAGATAATGTAACTAATACAATGACAAATGCACGCAGACGTGTGTGATGTTTTTTACATGTCATAAGGGCTAACAGCCCAGGCGGGTCACCTGCGGGTAAGTGCTTACCGCTACCCAAGGACACTTGCAATAAAAGTCACAAGTGTGTTGATGATGGTATTTCTTGAAGTCAAATATGCACCGACAGGAGTTTAATTTGGATTTACGTACACAATATTTTTCTTGAATGTTGTACAATATAGTATACTGCTGTACATCATCGCCTGATTCGTGCGTGTTTGAATTTTGGTTTGAGGGTACCATTTTTTTTTGGGTGCGGAATATCCCCCAGGTCGAGACCCCACCAGGGTTTGCAGTGGACCGGTGTATCGGAATCGAACCGACTGTTATTACCTAGACTAAAGTAAGTGTGTGTCGGGGAAGGAAGGTAAAATAACACCAAACGTTTTACACTATCTTATATTACTACAATATTTACAAAGTTATAAGAATCACAACAAAATAAGTTACTAGTAAATAAATATTTTATTATATCCTGGAACACATACTGATGCTAAATAAATTGAACGGTCAAAGATGTGAGTAAAAAACGAGTATCGGTACAAGGCCAGTCTTCGTTGGTCGGTTGTTGACAAATCAAATAGTTACTTTAGGTCCCGATATCTTAGGTTTCAGGCAAAACATAATATTCTCATTTACAATGCTGTGTAAATGTGTGATCATATGATGGGAGCGTTTGGTAAGGGCCTTGAGGTGTTTATATGTAATACATAAATACTGATTATACTCAAGAAATGGTTTGATAAATTTATATGTAAATATAGCAAATTTAAAGTAACTATTGTCAATGGCAGAGATCAGTGGCACCTAAAAACTTTTTCTGAAACGCAGGGTACATGCGTTGCCACCCATTGCATTGTTTCCTTCCTTCAGAATTAGGGTAAAGATAGGGTGAGGGTTTGTTGGTTATTTATTTTTCGTTTCGTATTTATGCAGTTAGCAGGTTTAAGGAAGCAAACTACGCAGGACAACAGCACTGCAAAGAGAAGGAAAACTTGACACAAACCCTATACCAACCCGTCTTTAGTCGGCTCTTACGACACCTACGGGATGAATAGGGGTGGTGACATTCCGTATTCTTAATCGGTCACCACACGGACATACCCAATGGGATCCCATAACAATCCTAGCACATGACCACACTTTATATGGTACACACATGTGTACCGTACACATAAAACGCAACTTACATCTCCAGCCATACGTGATGTGTGTTGCCTCTAGGCTCCAAAAGATAAACAAGTCTTTTCGAGGTCAATGTGTCCGATTTTATAATAAAATCGCAAATAATATTCAGGAGTTGAGTATTAACAAATTTAAATCCGCAATAAAACGTGGCTTGTGCCAGAGGGCCTACTACTCGATTGTGGATTACATGGAGGACAAGAATGCTTGGGATTAATTAGCGCAGGCTATTTCTTTCTTAAGTAAAAATGTGGTGTGGCTAGTATGTTTTTTATTATTTTTTCTATTTTTTATGTTTCACTTCATTTTCTCTTGTATTCGTTTGTTCTTCTTAATCTTGTTTTCTCTTCGTTGTTTTTTTCACCTTTAAGTCCTTAATAACGGACATACTAGCACACATCAAAACAATGTTGTGATATATTTAATAGTGCCATTGTATCTACTTGTGAATTGCAAAAGAGTGGCCATGAGTTTGTTTGCCCTTTCTTCTCATAAGGCTCAACCCCTTGGAAACGGGCGGTTGTAGATCGGCACAGGCATATCATAGATTTTGTATGGGTTTGATTTTGTTAAATTTATTTGGTTACTATTTGACAAAACAGAGATTGTTGCTTTTGTGTGTGTTGATCTATGACTTTAGAGTCTACATGGAAGACGATTTCAAACAATTTTGAAAATTTTATGAAATAAAGAAAGTTTGAGTTTGAGTTTGAGTTTGAGTATGTACATTATTATATATACATGTATTATATGGACATATGGCTGTAGGGCAAGGAGCGGACCCCTCAATTGTGTGTACAAAATACTGGTGTACAGTATTTAACTCACGAAGTGTACAATACACAGTTGTGTACACCATGTACACATGTGTCTTCATATATTTAGCTAAATTAATATGAGTTATTCAACACATTGCAGTTTCGATAGCGATAGATAATTAAAAAAATTTTTTTTAAGATTTTCTACTAAATACAATGTTAGTTTAAATATTCAATTTTAGAACTGAACTTGTGTTGCCATGTAAAAAGTCCTTTATAAGGCTTACTATATATAAAAAAGAAGAAATCTGCATTCAATGTCATTTGTGTTAACGCATCACAAACTTTAATTCCATGAAATAATTCATTATGACTTCCATTTAATGCTTAACAATGAACATTTTAAGTTTTGTCAACGCAAATTTCTAGTTATTTTATATATTTAACCTTTTATATTTCATTAGTGTATTTTTTTATAAAAGCAGCAGCAACGACACAGTACAGTTTGAAAACGAAACTTCATACATACAATTTCAAAGCTGGTCACACTAAATAAAGTGTTACAAGCAAAAGACTGCTGCAAATTTTAGTTCAACAAAAAAATAATAAATTAATGTTAATTAAATATTTGTTTCAACATCAAATGCGACGTCGATAAGCTTTTATTGCAGAGCTCTCACACAGGAAATACCAGTTTTTTGTACTTCAGTAATAGATTTTAATAAATTTTAGTAAAAACTCATTTCAAACGATACAATCACCCAACTTTTAAATATGTTGTATGTTATGTAATTACTACTTTTCTTTGTAACATTTGGAGATCATATAAACAGTTTTTTTTTCATTACAATAAAATTTCGTAAGTGGTAATAATTCATACGGATGAACGGTTTTACTCGTGTGTATGAAGTGACAGTGTCAGGTGACAGCACGTTTCGCTCCTTGTTAATGGACCCCAACGGGTCCGTGTCTGTCAGGTATTCTCGTAATACACACACGAGTAAAACCTTTTTATCTTTAACATATATCTTTTATTTTGACAGTGACTAAAATAAATAAAAGAAATTAGTACATTGAAGTACTATTTTTAGTTAGAAGATATGATGTAATCACGTATATTTACGGGAATCAATAAGTATTCCATATTTATGATTTAACCCGACGTTTCGACCAGGTTGTACTGGCCGTAGTCACGGACGGACTGGTCAAAACGTGGGGCAATTTTAGGGTATATATTAAAAATGAATTAACGTGATCTCGTATACATACATAATTATACATGATGGACCGCGTAAATTTATAAGTTATTAGAAGAATCAATAGTTACACGATTAATCGGTACGATACAAAACAAGCTAGCCTCAGAAATTACGAGCACGTTCCTCCATCAGACAATTTATTATAATTATAATGTTAAAAATGTTTACAATACATGTTTATGTGTTCTGTTGTTCTAATAATTAATTCTATTGTCACTTTTACAGTTTTTTATGCGGTTTTGATTACCTTTTACAGTTTTTTTTTTCAATAACTTAGTGGGTTGTACATTACAATTATCTTTCTTTGCCCTCCCAGATCACTTAAATGCGTGTGGGCATTAGGAGTGGGCTTAAATCGGTAAAGTACTACAGCTCGCAACGACTTTAACTTAAATAGATGCTATTTTTCTATTTCTTCATTCCATAAAAGTAATAGTGACAGTAAAATTAGTTTTTTTTTTACATCAAAACGGCTATTCTGTGAGTCAACATTTTCGTGTTGCAATATTCACTTTCCAGTCAATTTTAAACCGAATTAGTTACGAACAAAGAAGTGAATCGAGTTCATATCACAGTCGGTGAGCTGTCTATCGACGAACACTACTAGAAGGGCCACTGCGGACTTTCGGTCACAGTCTTAAAACAAAACCGGTATGGCATTAAGTAAAAAAAATTATATTATTTGTAGCTACGTCCACTGGTCGCGTAGATACACCACCGTGATGACACCGCAATGGACGGGCCGGGGTCCATGTTCACGAGCCTGCCGGGGTGGCTGTACCGGTGGGGGGAAGGTCGAGCGGTCGGACCGGGGAGGCTAGTTGAAGTGGAACTTGAATTGGAAGGGGCTACCGTGCTGGAAGTGGTGGAAGGGGTTGTGGAAGGGACCCCCTTGACCACCCCGCTGCGCCTCGGGGTCCAGGGGGTCGTTGCCGGCGTCGAACTGCGCTCGCTTCTCGGGGTCCGTCAGTACCTGAGCAACACGACAGAGTATCGTACTTATTAAATAAAGCGTCGAACAAAAACTTGAGTAGTAAAAAAAGTAGTCATATTATAACTATTACTTTTCTAAATAAACAAAGTATTCAGAAAAAACAGACAGTACCTCCTTAGCCGCCGCGATGTCGATGAACTTCTTCTCGGCGACCTTTTTCTCGTCCCCTTGGAAGTTGTCAGGGTGCCACTTCTGGGCCGCCTTGCGGTAGGCCTTCGTGATCTCCTGCTTGCTGGCGGACCTGCGCCACACGACACGTTACATACAACAACACAGCTTTGTAACTACTACACTCGCTGCTATAATCTAAGACATTTTTAATTTAACTTATTTCAATTTTTGCTTTTACTCCCGTCATCAACAAAAACATCACTCGAAGTGAATCGAGACAACGCAAGTTCAACGCCCGAAAACCGCTTGTCATGTACTATTATTATTATTATAGCCTCTTTATTTCCATAATGAATAAATTACAAAACAAATATAAAAATATATCCGGAATTAAAAGTGCATGCATGAATTAATACAATATTAAAATTGATACCATGATTATTATATAACAGTAGTATAATTAATAGCGTCATTTTAAATAAGTTTCTAAATAAATAAATTCAGTTTTCATTATTTTAAATAAATTTTATAAATAATAAATGACTTCAATTATTTAGATCAATTTATATTATTCAATTTGGACCCCTCAACGGGTAAAGGCCTCCTCCATTTTGCTCCGCGTCTGTCTGTCCATTGCTTTTGTGAACCAGGTTTCACCAGCTTTTCTAACTATTTCATCAACCCATTTTGCCCTTTTTCTTTTATTTGTTGGTCCATGCCAGGTAGTTAGCCTCAGTGTCATTTTCCTCGTCATGTACTACTAAAATTTAACTGTTTTTCTTTTAGTGTTTTTGAACTATCACTTTTTACTTATTATCAAATCGAACTGTCGATTCAATATTTTAAATACTTTTGATAAAAAAGCAATGAATGACTTCTTCATAATACATTGCGGAGTTTACTTCGAAAGGCTGGTGTAGTGGTTTGTGTGGTGTTGGCGATGGATATCTAACAATCGTTGCTGTCGTACATTGCTAGTGTTGCGGTACACGAACCGTAGCGTTCAACGTTTAGTGATTAGTGACGCCGATTATTTTCAACATATCGATTCTTCGTAAATTAAAGAAAGGTAAATGATATTTAATATTTAAATTCTCGTGTCGCGGTGTTTGTTACCAAACTCCTCCAAAACGGCTGGACCGATTTTTATGAAATTTTGTGTGCATATCGGGTAGGTCCGAGAATCGGCCAACATCTATTTTTCATACACCTAAATGATAAGGGTGCCCCCTAATTTTTTTTTTTTTTTTTAACTTTTTTTTATTTTCTTGTATTTATTTATAATGTATATGGCAAAACAACGTTTAGCGGGTTAGCCAGTTATTTATATACGTCTTTCTATTATAATGAAATTACGTTTTCGATAAAGCATATAACGGGTGTAATGATACATATCACAAAAAATGAAATAACAGATAACAGGGTTCAATTTACGTCGGTTAAACTATGTGGTGCAGAATATGTGGTTTACAGATTCGTTAAAACATAGGTGACACGCTGTATACCTTGTTCAATATATTTTAAGGATAGTTTTGTTGAATAACTTTAAAAAATTACATTATAATTATTCTGGCTCTTTCCTAATGATATATGGGATCAGCGTAAAATATTAGATCGCAAAGCTTTTTGTCTGGCAGAAAATTCAAAGTGTTCAACGATGCCTTAAGTTGCAGGTAACTAGTAAGCTTGTTTCGTATTTTACACCACACTTACCGTTTAACTCCTAATATCTTATAGTAATCCCTCTGTTCTGACTGTTTCTGCAACTTCTGCGCTCGGTTCAGTCCATCCTTGGCCCGCTGCAGACCTTCGTCTATCTCCAGCGCCTCTTTGAACGCCTGGATGGCTGTAATATTGTGAACATAACGTATTTAACATCTTGTGTACAATATTTTCATTTTGTCTGTCGGTCAGAGTTAAGTGAATATTATTGTTTAGTATATGAATAATTAAGGAATGGGGGCATGGTTTGAGAGGCAACGTGTCAGTTAGTAAATGTAATAATGTCGGGTTCAGGTGGAGTGGAGTATCAGCAGATGGTGTGCGAATATCTTCATCTGATTTATATACTCCGTCTAGTTGTAATAAGACGGAGTATATGAATCAGAAGTCTAATTAAAACAGGTCAAGATCGGTCGGACCTGTAATGGATTTTGATCTGTTTTAGTTAGACCTATTTCTAAGTCTTCTATGGAGTTACCGTGCAGGTGTCGGGTCTATCGCGTGATAGATTTGGATAATACTGCGACAGGGACTGCGAACCAGGAGCAGGTATAGAGTACTCTTCGAGACGGCCAGCGCTGCTGTGTTACTTTCTCTATCTTATCCCAACAAGCTTTGGATATTACATTCTCATATCGATCCGTATCCGTACCGTCCGTCGCGCTGCAGCTCCAGGGCGCCGCGTGTGTACGTGGGTGTTAGGTATGCGTGTGTGTCGCTCACCGTCGTCGTACATGTCGAGGCCGAGCAGCGCGTCGGCGCGCTCACACAGCAGGCGCGCGTCGCGCTGCAGCTCCAGGGCGCCGCGTGTGTACGTGGGTGTTAGGTATGCGTGTGTGTCGCTCACCGTCGTCGTACATGTCGAGGCCGAGCAGCGCGTCGGCGCGCTCACACAGCAGGCGCGCGTCGCGCTGCAGCTCCAGGGCGCCGCGTGTGTACGTGGGTGTTAGGTATGCGTGTGTGTCGCTCACCGTCGTCGTACATGTCGAGGCCGAGCAGCGCGTCGGCGCGCTCACACAGCAGGCGCGCGTCGCGCTGCAGCTCCAGGGCGCCGCGTGTGTACGTGGGTGTTAGGTATGCGTGTGTGTCGCTCACCGTCGTCGTACATGTCGAGGCCGAGCAGCGCGTCGGCGCGCTCACACAGCAGGCGCGCGTCGCGCTGCAGCTCCAGGGCGCCGCGTGTGTACGTGGGTGTTAGGTATGCGTGTGTGTCGCTCACCGTCGTCGTACATGTCGAGGCCGAGCAGCGCGTCGGCGCGCTCACACAGCAGGCGCGCGTCGCGCTGCAGCTCCAGGGCGCCGCGTGTGTACGTGGGTGTTAGGTATGCGTGTGTGTCGCTCACCGTCGTCGTACATGTCGAGGCCGAGCAGCGCGTCGGCGCGCTCACACAGCAGGCGCGCGTCGCGCTGCAGCTCCAGGGCGCCGCGTGTGTACGTGGGTGTTAGGTATGCGTGTGTGTCGCTCACCGTCGTCGTACATGTCGAGGCCGAGCAGCGCGTCGGCGCGCTCACACAGCAGGCGCGCGTCGCGCTGCAGCTCCAGGGCGCCGCGTGTGTACGTGGGTGTTAGGTATGCGTGTGTGTCGCTCACCGTCGTCGTACATGTCGAGGCCGAGCAGCGCGTCGGCGCGCTCACACAGCAGGCGCGCGTCGCGCTGCAGCTCCAGGGCGCCGCGTGTGTACGTGGGTGTTAGGTATGCGTGTGTGTCGCTCACCGTCGTCGTACATGTCGAGGCCGAGCAGCGCGTCGGCGCGCTCACACAGCAGGCGCGCGTCGCGCTGCAGCTCCAGGGCGCCGCGTGTGTACGTGGGTGTTAGGTATGCGTGTGTGTCGCTCACCGTCGTCGTACATGTCGAGGCCGAGCAGCGCGTCGGCGCGCTCACACAGCAGGCGCGCGTCGCGCTGCAGCTCCAGGGCGCCGCGTGTGTACGTGGGTGTTAGGTATGCGTGTGTGTCGCTCACCGTCGTCGTACATGTCGAGGCCGAGCAGCGCGTCGGCGCGCTCACACAGCAGGCGCGCGTCGCGCTGCAGCTCCAGGGCGCCGCGTGTGTACGTGGGTGTTAGGTATGCGTGTGTGTCGCTCACCGTCGTCGTACATGTCGAGGCCGAGCAGCGCGTCGGCGCGCTCACACAGCAGGCGCGCGTCGCGCTGCAGCTCCAGGGCGCCGCGTGTGTACGTGGGTGTTAGGTATGCGTGTGTGTCGCTCACCGTCGTCGTACATGTCGAGGCCGAGCAGCGCGTCGGCGCGCTCACACAGCAGGCGCGCGTCGCGCTGCAGCTCCAGGGCGCCGCGTGTGTACGTGGGTGTTAGGTATGCGTGTGTGTCGCTCACCGTCGTCGTACATGTCGAGGCCGAGCAGCGCGTCGGCGCGCTCACACAGCAGGCGCGCGTCGCGCTGCAGCTCCAGGGCGCCGCGTGTGTACGTGGGTGTTAGGTATGCGTGTGTGTCGCTCACCGTCGTCGTACATGTCGAGGCCGAGCAGCGCGTCGGCGCGCTCACACAGCAGGCGCGCGTCGCGCTGCAGCTCCAGGGCGCCGCGTGTGTACGTGGGTGTTAGGTATGCGTGTGTGTCGCTCACCGTCGTCGTACATGTCGAGGCCGAGCAGCGCGTCGGCGCGCTCACACAGCAGGCGCGCGTCGCGCTGCAGCTCCAGGGCGCCGCGTGTGTACGTGGGTGTTAGGTATGCGTGTGTGTCGCTCACCGTCGTCGTACATGTCGAGGCCGAGCAGCGCGTCGGCGCGCTCACACAGCAGGCGCGCGTCGCGCTGCAGCTCCAGGGCGCCGCGTGTGTACGTGGGTGTTAGGTATGCGTGTGTGTCGCTCACCGTCGTCGTACATGTCGAGGCCGAGCAGCGCGTCGGCGCGCTCACACAGCAGGCGCGCGTCGCGCTGCAGCTCCAGGGCGCCGCGTGTGTACGTGGGTGTTAGGTATGCGTGTGTGTCGCTCACCGTCGTCGTACATGTCGAGGCCGAGCAGCGCGTCGGCGCGCTCACACAGCAGGCGCGCGTCGCGCTGCAGCTCCAGGGCGCCGCGTGTGTACGTGGGTGTTAGGTATGCGTGTGTGTCGCTCACCGTCGTCGTACATGTCGAGGCCGAGCAGCGCGTCGGCGCGCTCACACAGCAGGCGCGCGTCGCGCTGCAGCTCCAGGGCGCCGCGTGTGTACGTGGGTGTTAGGTATGCGTGTGTGTCGCTCACCGTCGTCGTACATGTCGAGGCCGAGCAGCGCGTCGGCGCGCTCACACAGCAGGCGCGCGTCGCGCTGCAGCTCCAGGGCGCCGCGTGTGTACGTGGGTGTTAGGTATGCGTGTGTGTCGCTCACCGTCGTCGTACATGTCGAGGCCGAGCAGCGCGTCGGCGCGCTCACACAGCAGGCGCGCGTCGCGCTGCAGCTCCAGGGCGCCGCGTGTGTACGTGGGTGTTAGGTATGCGTGTGTGTCGCTCACCGTCGTCGTACATGTCGAGGCCGAGCAGCGCGTCGGCGCGCTCACACAGCAGGCGCGCGTCGCGCTGCAGCTCCAGGGCGCCGCGTGTGTACGTGGGTGTTAGGTATGCGTGTGTGTCGCTCACCGTCGTCGTACATGTCGAGGCCGAGCAGCGCGTCGGCGCGCTCACACAGCAGGCGCGCGTCGCGCTGCAGCTCCAGGGCGCCGCGTGTGTACGTGGGTGTTAGGTATGCGTGTGTGTCGCTCACCGTCGTCGTACATGTCGAGGCCGAGCAGCGCGTCGGCGCGCTCACACAGCAGGCGCGCGTCGCGCTGCAGCTCCAGGGCGCCGCGTGTGTACGTGGGTGTTAGGTATGCGTGTGTGTCGCTCACCGTCGTCGTACATGTCGAGGCCGAGCAGCGCGTCGGCGCGCTCACACAGCAGGCGCGCGTCGCGCTGCAGCTCCAGGGCGCCGCGTGTGTACGTGGGTGTTAGGTATGCGTGTGTGTCGCTCACCGTCGTCGTACATGTCGAGGCCGAGCAGCGCGTCGGCGCGCTCACACAGCAGGCGCGCGTCGCGCTGCAGCTCCAGGGCGCCGCGTGTGTACGTGGGTGTTAGGTATGCGTGTGTGTCGCTCACCGTCGTCGTACATGTCGAGGCCGAGCAGCGCGTCGGCGCGCTCACACAGCAGGCGCGCGTCGCGCTGCAGCTCCAGGGCGCCGCGTGTGTACGTGGGTGTTAGGTATGCGTGTGTGTCGCTCACCGTCGTCGTACATGTCGAGGCCGAGCAGCGCGTCGGCGC